>CM042137.1:104393284-104423284 GCA_023376005.1 Doryteuthis pealeii | reverse complement strand
AGTAAGCTCTTAAGAAAATAAACGGGAAAGAAAAGTTATTTCAGAGTCCCCTGTCCTTTATTACCTATACTGGCAATGTTTTCTTCACATGTGTGCTCTTAGGTGCTTTCATAGTTTACTGTGTTGATCGTCATTTACCTAACCCATCCACCACGAGCAGTATGCGACACAAGGTCAAATTCTTAGGCGGAGGCAAACCACGCACGATTACAGAGTTGAGGACAGTGCTAGAAATAGCTGGCTTCCTCGGGCATGTTGATTCTAAGCAGTTCGTGGCTTCTATTTTTTCATATAATTTAGTCTTTCAAGGAACTAATACTATATTGTTTATGCTTTTCTCTCTCCACTTATTTGGTATTGCAATCTTTTTATCTTATTTTGATAACTAACTTTTCCAGGGTTGTTTCTGCTTTTTCTTTTCAACATGTCATGTGTACCTGTATATATATATATATATATATATATATATATATATATATATATATATATCAACCACTCCGCACAAGCAGGGTGTGACACAAGGTCAGTTTTTAAGCGGAATTTAATAGGTTTGGATTCAGAGTTTTTCCTTCTCATGGACCAGGTGCCTAACAAAGGTGAAAGAGCAGAGCCTCCACTAATATTTACCCATAGCTGGAGAGAGAATAATTGGGTGTACACCTTTCCTAAGGGTATGAGCGCTATGTGAAATGCAGTCAGCCTCGTCGTGGATTTGAACTCATGTCACCTACGACGTTAACCATTACATTTCCTACGACGATAACCATTACACCACGGGCACCTTTATATAGGCTGAATTTTAAAGACGTCATCTTTTTTTGGAAAAATATTGTTGTCGGCCTATACAAGAGTAATATTATGTTGTCATTTATTTCCCTGTTACTTCTGTCCCGCAATGTACGCTCGAGTATTCGATATTGTTTTTGGTGTTTACCAAGCGCATCTGATTGCGGCATGTGGCCAGACATTAAATACGTAGAGAAATATTGTGCTATACTAATTTACCTCCGGGGGTCCCATCTATGGATTAAATAGATCAGTTTAAAAGTTATTCGTATTCTATAGGAATTAGTAAGTAAAGTCGTCGGGGCGGCCTAATGTCGGTATCAGCCAATCAGCGAGGGAGTCTATCCCCTTTTCACTGGCGCTAGAACAAGGAGATTGTTTTTGCGTCTGGGGTGGAGCGCCACACCTACCATCAGCTCCTGAGTTGGCGAGAGCCGGTATCGAACTAAGAACCTTGCGGTTTCTAGCCGCACACTCTACCGACTGAGCTAACTCGGCCCCTTCTATAGGAATACTTGATGCCATATAACTGTAAATTATGGAGGTGCATAGTGTAATGGTTATAGTCGTGAAAGATCTATTTGAAAATGTTAACATAGAGGATATTCTCTCCTTTTTGAGGGAAATAAAATTATACCATAGAATATAGACATGAAACTAATCAATACCATACAACCTAATCCTCAATAATGCTAACACATTGTTAAAACCAATTACTAAAAGTATAAATATAAATACACGATATGTATTACTTCCTAACCGTTAGGCATGACATAACCCCAGACAGGTTGATATGCCGTTAAAATCAATAAACCAAACCAACCAACTCGACCTGAGTTCAAATTCTGGACGAGGTTGTTTACATTTCACATTGCTCTAATACCCTTCGGAAAGGTTTTAATCCAACTATTCTCCTCCAGCGATGGGTAAATGGTAGGGCAGACTGGATCTTTATATATATATATATATATATATAATGGAAAAGGTGACTTACCGGTGAATATGGTCACGATGGTTAGATGGTGCAGAATTCAGGGAGGTAAGTCAGCGATATAACGAATACAAAGTGCTCAATACGTTAATAGAGCAAATTTATTACAATATAGGTACAAGTGATAACCTACTCGAGTTTCACCATAAGTATCTTCAGGGTTAAATCCACTGAATTAATCGAGATACTGATTCGAGAGTCGACTGCAATTAATCGGTATTTCGATTAATTCAGTGGATTTAACCAAGAAGATACTTATGGTGAAACTCGAGTAGGTTATCACTTGTATCTATATTGTAATAATAATAATAATATATATATATATATATATATATATATATATATATCTTTGAAAGTTAAATATTGCTCTATATATAATTGATCTATTGGTTATTATACATTGAGCTCTCTTAGGAATTTATAAAAATCCTTGTATGAGTACATATGTTTGCACCTACAAGAGCATACAGTATGTACGTACAGTGAGATTTTGATGATCCCAAATAGAATCATTTCTTACTTACCAATCATTTGGATTATCTTACATATATATATATATATAATATATATATATATATATATATATATATATATGTATATATATATATATATATATATAATCACTGAGAATATTACATAAATAACTAAGGGAATTGGGATGTTGGTGGTAAAGTAGTTTCGGTTACAGACACAGACACATAATCACCATTATATATATATATATATATATATATATATATATATATATATATATATAATGGTGATTATGTGTCTGTGTCTGTAATCGAAACTACGTTAGTAGTAGTAGTTTCGGTTACAGACACAGACACATAATCACCATATATATATATATATATATATATATATATATATATATAATGGTGATTATGTCTGTGTCTGTAACCGAAACTACGTTACCACCAACATCCCAATTCCCTTAGTTATTTATGTAATATTCTCAATGATTATCAAATGATCACCCATCTAAGCATGTTAGATACATTTGATACATTGATACATTTTGGAATTCACTTAGAGAAGAGTTTTTTTTTTTTGTAGCGACAAAAAAAACTTTAACAATTTCTTATGCAGTCTTTCACTTAATATTTATATGAATTTGATTTTTTTTTCCTCTTACTTACAAACATTAAATGCACAAACGATATTTCTGTATTGAAAAAGGAAATAAGAGCCTCTTTGTCTCATATCCGTCCTAGCACAGAAAACTTTTTCTAAAAATATCAAATGTTGTCATTAGTAAACATATGTTCATTACTGACAACCATCCCAAATTTACTGAATAAAAAGTAATTACAAATAATATTCTGCGTTTTAGATTATTCTTTATGAAATAAAATGTATGAGAACCTTCTTTTTTTAGATACATTCTAAATTTACGTAATAATAATTTTGTTGCTTCTAAAGCAACAGTTGGTGATTACTTATTGCTGTTACCCTAACTCAACTATATTCAGGGATACCGTCCCATTGTGGTGTAATGGTTAACAAGTTAGTCTCGTATATCCATTACTACTGAGTTCGATCCCTGTTGGGTGCCCCGTACTTGAGACCTTGTGTCATATCCTACCCGAAGTAATGTATCTCTATTCCACGATCGATATTCAAAAGTAGATCCCGAAAAATTTTTTTAGAAAAATACCACCTAAGGTTATTTATTAAACTTACCTTATTCAATTCCCAACCCATCCCGTCCTAATGGCGGAGATTAGAGAACGCTGACTGTCAAGAGCTAATCCCTCCCCTAAAAAGATGTCCTCTGCAAGACTATAAACTGTATCTAATGGTGAGGCTCCACAATCAGGTGATCAGGTGAGTGTGGAGTAATCTTTAATTCCTATTACTCCCAGATCCACTCAGACCTGGAGTGTTATTACCAATTAGAGTTCAATCTATGTGTCAAATAGATCTGTTTAAAATTATTCGCATTCAATAGGAATACTTGATGTCATATAACTATAAATTATTTGTATTAAGAATAGTTACTTGAAGTTATAATTGTTTACTAAGGATTATTATTACTTACTTGAAACAATATAACTGTTCAAACAAATCACTATTTTTAAATAGAAATAATTACTTAAATCAAATAATTATTAGTATTAGATAGAAAAACTTGAAACCATACAACCGTGTGCGAATTATTTGTATTAGAAAGGAATAGTTAATATCATATAACTGTATGTAAAAAAAAAAACTCTTAAGGAACAACTACACAAAAAAGTGTAAATATAAATGTACAATTAACGCAATTTCCTAACTTCTAGGCATAAAATAACTCTAGACAGGTTGACATGCATTAAAACTAATTAGTCAAAAAATTAATTGTAATGAAGGACTCTATAATTACAAAACTCCATACATTTGAAAAGTAGTGTACTTAGCTTGATAAGGGTCCATTTCTTGTTGGGGAGTAACTCGATTATTTTATATTGATACCGATTGATGTGTAAATAAATCAAAATCCAACTCACGATAATGTGTATAATTCTCCTCCAATAAGGAATACAACCACAAAAGCAAACATATCCATCCACTTGGCGGGGTGGTCCCATGGCGAGTAAAATCCTGGCGTTCACCGCTTTAAAGTTGTTAAATCTTTCCGGTTTTATCCATATGATATTTTTTCAACAATTAAAACACCTTGGCCGAAAATATACGTAATGACTTCAAACATTCAGATTTTGTTTTTTTAAGTTGCTGCTTTGGTAAGAAACTGAAGTCGAAATCCTTTTACGATTCCTGATTTGATTAGAAATATATTATCAACTATTGACCCCATTCATTATTTTCAGAAAGGCATGAACTTAAAAATTACAAGCATCAACTTCTTTTTAAACTCCAATTTTTTATGACCTCTGCTACGTTCAACAATATAACAACACAGACATCTCTAATAGAAAAGCCCTCAAAGTCGCATTTTGTTTTTCATTCTTTAAGAGCAAAATACGGGATTTTACAACTGATCCTTAATGAAAGATATTCTTCCCTTTGGTTTGAAGACAAAGTTATTATATTCTTAGTTCAGGATCTGTGGACAGACCATTCTTGGTTTCAAGCCTTTAGATGATGATTCAAAAATTGGATTGTCAATTTTATTAGCAGTTGATTAAATCTAGCAATGTCTGCAACAAGGTGACACTCATAAAATAAAGACGATTGGATTATCCCGTTAATTCGTCCGAAAAGATGTTCTTGCGCTTCTTTCTTGATTTACATTTCATTTTCGTACCGTAAATTGGACAAATACAAAGTTGACCATTGAGAGGAATATCGTTTCTTTGTTGGAAGCTAGTGTTTTCTTGTTTTTGCGGGGTGAGGGTGGTTCAGAGTCGCAAGGTGTTGAAACTGGTCATGATAGCAATGTCTAGGTTCTAATCTCTTAACAATCCTCTTTTCAATGTGATTTTTCTATGTTGGAAGTCAACGTTTTTTCGTTTGTTTTGTTTGGGGTTTGTTTGTTTGTTTTTTTTCTTTTTTTCTCTCTTTTTCGTTTTTTTTTTTTTTTTTTTTTTTTTTTTGGTCAGATATAGCTGTGTTGAACAGTATCACCAACCCGACAATTTCTTCTTATCTCTAGTTTGATGCACGGTCCTCCGAAAGATACTCAACGCAGTGTAAATTACTTTACCAATTCGAAAGAATTCAACTTGAAAGTCCAAGAATGTCGAAGTGTAACCAAATTCGAAATAAGAAATAAAGAACATCGGTGCTGAGTTGCATATGACCAGAACGTAAACAGTGTTGTTGTTCTCGTGTTGGCAGAGGGTCGAGTGGCATCAGAGCTCGGCTGATCAAGAAGAAGAAGAAAAGAAGAAGAAGAAGTAACACCAAGGACGGCTGACAAACAGAAACCCTACACAAACACTGTGGCGTCGACCATCTCTAAAACATATGGAAAACACCGATCCATGCCGTCTATGAAAACGTTTTTTTCTTAAATAGAACAGAGAATTTATCAAGACATCATTACAACTCACAATGAGTGAATTGTTTCAAGAGGATTATTTAAACATAAAATGAAAATAAGAACACTTTAGACTGAAGAAAGCAAGAACAAAACATCTATTCAGGAACGGGGTTGTTTAGTTATTTTATCTTTCAAAGAAAAGTTATATACGACTTGTTTTATTTTTTATTGTTTTTATTTTATAATGTAGATGCAATCGCCAATGTAAGAACTTGGCTTTGTGTGTTCGTCCGTCTGAGTTGGTGTGTTTGTACGCGCGCGTGTGTGATTATACATGTAATTTTAATTTCGCAGAAAGTATATATATATATATATATATATATATATATATATATATATATATATATATATATAATAAAATTAAAGTCGTCGGGGTGGCCTAAAGTCGGTATCCGCCAATCAGCGAGGGAGTCAATCTCCTTTTCACTAGCGCTTGACCAAGGAGATTGTTTTAGCATCTCAGGTGGAGCGCCACATTTACCATCAGCTCCTTACTTTACTGCACAGATTTATATATATATATATATATATATATAAGATCAAAATGTGCTAAATACCTATTAGGTAGAAAAATATTTAAAATATATCACTTTTCTCTCTTTACTCCGAGTTTCACGTTGCAATGATTTCCATGCGGGCAATTTGCACATAATGCACACGCGCACACACACACACACTCTCTCTCACACAGACACAGAGGCAGACACACACATATAAACACATACAGACACAGATACACACGGACACACACATACGCACACGCACACACGCATGCATATATATATATATATATATATATATATATATATATAGTGAACAAAAAATTAAAAAGTGCTTAATACCTATTAGGTAGAGCAAATATAGAAAAATATCACTTTTCTCCCCCTACTCTGAGTTTCACATTACTATAATTTCCAGGCAAGTAATTAGCACATAACAAACACGTACATAGACACACACATTTATAAACATACAGACACATACACACACGCGCGCACACACACACACACACACACACACACACACAAATGAAGCAAAATGTGTAAGAAGATTGTATTGCACCAATCTTCTCAGTAAAAATTCGAAATCATGATTTATAACCAAGGCTCAAATAGCGACCACTGGTATCAACTAGAAATATATAACTACTTTGGCTAAAAGACAAGCTACCATTTTCAACGATTTTATTTTGTTTTAAACATGTTTTGTAGTAGAAACGTTGATCCACCAACAATGAAAAAACAATTTTAAAAATATATAAGAGCAAAAGTGGTCAATCAAGGGCTTCGAGTATTTTTTCTTTAACCCAAATTATCTAATCACACGACAGTAGAAATTACTATAAAATCCAAATTTCTGGGATTGTATCTTGAACACCGACACGGTGGTAGAGAGAAAAACTGTTATATTGAGCACATTGGTATTAACTACTAAAGCTACTACAGTAACAGCTTGAGTAGCCGTTGAACAATATATATATATATATATATATATATATATATATATATATATATGTATATATATATATATATATATATAGAGAGAGAGAGAGAGAGAGAGAGAGAGAATGACAGACAGACAGAGATTGAGACAGACAGATAGACTGATATACTAACTATCCACGCGTTGAGGATAATTATTACTGTCATAATTACCCTGAAGATTCTTAACGGTGAAACCTGGGTAGTTAACTTCTGGCGCTGATTCAATTCTCTAAACCGTCTCTACAAGTATGTATTGAGCACTTTCTAATATTTATATATCACGACATATCCGGTTTCTTTTTCCGACAATAAAAATTGTATGCATATATATATATATATATATATATATATATATATATATATATATATATATATATAATATATATATAGAATGAATAGAGAATAAATGAGAAAAGTATTGGCATGAAAAGGTGCTCAAAGCAGAGCAGATTTATAAACTCATCTGAGGATTGCATAACCATGAAACTTTAAGTTAGGAGTCCAAATCATCCATAATACCATTACTATTGATTATATATATATATATATATATATATATATATATATATATATATATATATATATCAGAACAGAATATTCATCAATATTTGTTTGTTTTTTTTCAACTCCTTAGCGTATTTTCCATACTGTAACACAACCTAAAAAAATTCCTAACATCCATCACACACACACACACAAATACACACACACTCACAATCACATATATATATATATATATACATACATATATATATATATATATATATATATATATATATATATGATGTTATGTGTTTCTTTGGAGGTATATGTCAAATCTGCATATACCTACAAAGAATCATAAGAACATCATATATATATATATATATATATATATATATATATATATTTAAAAGGAAGGAACCTTATTTCGACCAAAATTGGGACCTTTAGAAATCTAAGTTGATTTAACAAAGCTTCCCAAATCAAGTGTCATCAGATGGATAATCATCAATAATTTGAATTGCATAACAGAAAAATTTTCTCAATGTAGAATCTTCTCCACCCCCCCTCAAAAAATTATTTTACGCAATGTATACATTAAAAGACTGTCACTATGGTGAAAAAGATTATTATACATTGAGCTCTCTGTAGGGATTTAAAGATTCACTGTATTTGTACATACTGGATCATACAATAATAATACAGTGTGTCTTAGAAATCACATATAGAATCACCTCTTACTACCAAGTTTTGGATACCTCACATCTCTCTCTCTCTCTATATATATATATATATATATATATATATATATATATATATGCGTTAATGTATGAGTAGTGGCTTACCGGTAGGTACAGGTACGATCGTTGGGAGCGCACAGTATCCAGGGGTTAAGACCGTGAAAAAACAAATACAAAGTGCTCAATACAATGTAGAGCAAAATTTATTTAAGAAATGGATATAAAGTAACATACTCGAGTTTCATCATCTGAATCGTCAGGGTTACACCCGCTGAATTAATCGAGTTTTCGATTAATATCAGTTGATACCACGTATGTCTGTTGAAACTGGTCATATCTTTATAGATGGACACCAGTTTCAAGAGACATACGTGGTATCAACTGATATTAATCGAAAACTCGATTAATTCAGCGGATGTAACCCTGACGATCAGATGATGAAACCCGAGTAGGTTACTTTATATCCATTTCTTAAATAAATAAATAAATATATATATATATATATATATATATATATATATATATATATATATATATATATATATATAACCACAATAATAAGACCATTAATCTCTATTACTATAATCAGATGCATGCTAACTATAAATAAGATTAGCACGTATTAAAATATTTTACATATCACTACATTTCTTCAGCCGACCATGAAAAACGTATAAAGATAATTATTTACTATAAAAATTCAAAACCTCCAATCTTGTAATTAGCAACAACCTGTTTTGACCAAAGATAACAACACCAATTAGCCAAATGAATGCCGTATTCAGTTGCTTCTTGGGAGAATGCCTCGCCCATCTTCAAACAACCAATGAATTCTTAAAGGAAAAACCACGACTACCTTATCTCAACGCCTCACCTGTTACCTCTCCACTAAGAGTGCGATTAGAAACATACCACTTGAAACCCCAACTACGCCGAATTCTTGTCAAAAACACCCGGGTATTATACAAGTAAAATAAAAGACTCGAAATGCTCAAGGCCTTAAATATAGTTATTTACTAAGCGTAGCTTACATGCGGCACAAGGCCAGATGTATGGGGCACCCAGTGAGAATCGAATTTACTAACAATGGTCTGGTAGTCTTGTTTGCTGACCATTACACAACATGAGGTGCTCCAAGGCCTTAAATATAGCTTACAGTCAAGTCACATTCAAAAAATATTTATGCGCATTTATACAAAAATCATACAAAAATTAATAAAAACGTGTTTAGTGTGTTCTAGAAAATTCTCTATCTACTCAAAATTGATTCTACCCGGAATATCTTGGAAAATAGGTAAATTTTTAAAAGGCTGAGTGACAGCAAGTCTCATCAGGTCTCCTGGACTCTTCTGAGTATTTCAGCCGATCTCAACAATGCTGTAGTCTGGATGATCTCGATTCTTCCACTGATTTCCAATTTATCTAGACTTTTTTCTGGCACCGTTCCTAGGGCCCTAATTACAATTGGAACGATCTTCACCTTCATGTTCTACAGTTTTCTTAGTTCACTGGCAAGGTCCAAGTATTTGTTTATCTTTTCGCTTTCTTTCACTTTTACACGATGATAGGCCGGGACGGCAAATCCAAAGTTATTTTTCATTCAAAATGGAGAAAAATATTTTCTATCCAGGAACACGAAAAGTAAAAAAAAATGTATTACATAGATCTCTAGTCGAAACAAAACATCAAATTATACGTAACAATAATACACAGTGCTCGAATGTAAGACTATTTGGCAATAAAGATAACTTACATGATATAACCGACCTATATTATTACTTTGCCTTTCATACAATGTCTTGCAGACACCTTTAATATTACATGTCCACTGTTATCGTTTTTCCAGCTTTTTTTTCTCCTACAATCCTTTCCCATTCAGTCTCTGATTGCTCTAAATATGGAGCTTTTTTCACCAAAGAATTGTGAGAATGGCGTAGGTCGAACAAAGCAGTTCTGATAAAACACAGCTAAATATTTTTAGACTTTGACGGTCGGCGGTCCAATGGTTTATGCCGACGGCTACTTCGGCTTCCTTAATTCTTTTCTTATTTTTCTCTTTTCTTTTTATTTATTTTTTATTTATTCATCTATTCATTTCATTTCATTTTTTTTTTTTTTTTTTGTAAAGCCAGGAATTTATTTATAATCACAGACAAACGCCAACATGCTTGTTTCGAGGTCCCCTTGAGGGTATGCAATCGCTAGTAAACTAGTCTCACAGGTCATTGGTTGGTTGGTTGGGTTTTACGGCATGTCAACCCTTGGGTTATTTTATGCCGAAAACATTTTGTTTTATTCCTTCTTGATGGGCATTAAATCTTTTTAAAACTCATCTATAAAGGGGTACCCCACACTTCCCAGAGTTCCGGAATTGGAACCTCACCACTAGATACAGTTTAACGTCCTTATTTTTATTCATTATTATTTTCACCTTTCGAGGTTTTCACACCAGTTATAACTGGTGGGTTTTCACTGAAGACTGAGTGACAGCAAGTCTTCTCAGGTCTCCAGGACTTTTCTAAATATTCGTGGTAATTTAACAGTGCTGTAGTCTGGACGGTCTCGATTTTTGCTCCAATCTGTTTTCAAAACCCTTGAAGATAATTCCAAGAGCAGCAACAACAATTGGTATCACCTTCACCCTCATGTTCCACAATTTGTTTGTTGTTGGGTGTGGGGGGCGGTTCTCAGGCAAGGTCCAAGTATTTGTCTATTTTTTCGTTTTCTCTCATTTTCACTGTGGCCCACTGGAAGGGCAAAAGCCACGAAATGAGAAGTTCACTTCTTCTTGTTCATTATTATGCGAATAACTATTTTATTTCTACCGCTACATAATCTATTCTTGCTATTCTTCTGTATATCATCCACTTTTACTTTGACATAATTAGTTCTCATGTCATTTTTATTATTATCAAATTTTTCACACTTGCTGTAGCCAGTAGTTTACTTGAGGCTGAGTAACAGCAAGTTTCCTCAGGTCTCCAGGACTCTTCTGAGTATTTTAGCTGGTCTTAACAGTGCTGTAGTTTGGATAGTCTCGATTCTTCCTCTGATTTTCAATTCACCCGAATTCTTTGCCAGACCTTTGGGGACCGTTCCAAGGGCTCAAATTACAATTGATGTTATTATTATTCTCACTCCATTAGAGTTTTTCACACTTGCCTTAGCCGGTGGTTTACTGGAGGCTGAGTAACAGCAATTCTCCTCAGGTCTCCAGGACTCTTCTGAGTATTCCACCCGATCTCAACAATGCTGTAGTCTGGATGGTCTCGATTCTTCCTCTGATTTCCAATTTATCTAGACTTTTTTCTAGATCCCTGGGGACCGTTCCTAGGGCACAAATTACAATTGGAACGATCTTCACCTTCATGTTTACCACAGTTTTCTTAGTTCTCTGGTAAGGTCCAAGTATTTGTCTATCTTTTCGCTTTCTTTCAATTTCACTCAGTGATCGGCCGGGACGGCAAAATCCACCTGATGACAGGTTCTCTTATTATTATTGATCAACACCAGGTCTGGTCTCCTGACTGAGATTAAGTGATCCGTCTGTACGTCAAAATCCCAAATAATTTTGTGCGTTTCATTCTCCAGGACAGATCCAGGCTTGTGCATATACCATTTAGTTGAATGCTGAAAATTGAATTTCTTGCACAGTTCCCAGTGGATCACCTTTCCCACCCAGTCGTGTCTAGTCTTGTACTCTCTTTGTGCGAGTTTACTGCATTCGCTTATAATGTGATTGACAGTTTCGTCTTTTTCCCCACACATTCTACACTTGCTATTCCGTTGTGTCTTATCTATTTTTACTTTTATATAAGGACAAATCCTTATGGCATTGTCTTGTGCTGCAATTATAAGAGATTCTGTTTCTCTCTTGGGGTTTCCCTTTCTTAGTTATGTCCATGTCTTCTGATGTGCGATCTCTCCTGTGTTTTGCTTGAAGTGTCCATATAGTTGTTTTTCTTCCCATTTCTGTTTTCTTTATGCTTTTTGTTGTATTTGTGTTCGTCCATATGTTGCAATTGTTTTCCCTGGCTGCTGTTATTAGTCTTTCTTTGCTCTTTTTAGTATATTCATCGAGGGCTCGAATTGTCGAGTCTACACAATCTTCAATGCTGGTGAGACCTCTTCCTCCTTCTTTTCTTGGTACATATAGTCTGTCTGTATTGTCTCTCGGCGGTAATGCCTTGTGCATTGTCATAAGTTTCCTTGTCCTTTGGTCCATCTGTCAGAGCTCCTCTCTTGTCCATTTTAAGAATGATCCAGTGTATCTTACAAGGTGTTTATGCCCTTGATGAGATTTCTGTTGCAGAGTTTAGTTTCTAAGAGTTTTCTCCTTCTCCTGAGATATTGCTTGGTCAGCAAGTCTTTGGTTTGTTGTAGTGAAATCTTTATTTTGTTTCCAAATTTCTGTCATCCGCTTCCTATACCCTCTTTCTTTTGGGTTACTTAAGCCTTAAGAGGATATTGATCGGTTCCCCAATGTTGGCTATCAGGGCATTTATTGGCAGTAAAATATTGAAATAAACCCGACAATATATATAGAAATTAGAAAAACAAAGTGTTCCAAAAAAAGATGAATTTATTTTGATGTTGATGTCGAAGCTCAAACGTGTCTATTCATGTTAAACCTTCGTCGGACTATATAATGAAAAAGAAAAAGAAAAAAATGATTTTCTTCTTATTTTCTGTTATATTGTTCTAAGGAAGACATGCTTATAAAAGTTAAGTATCAATAATCTTGTTGTTCTTAGATGGGTGACCACTTAGAAACAGCCGGTGTCCTAAACCAGACTAAACAAATTTTAGTGAATGAAAAGAGTAGTATACCTAATATAATAACCCCATCGTAATTTTAAAGAATAACTTTTGTCTATGTGTCACTAATATGATATATATATATATATATATATATATATATATATATATATATATATATATATAGAGAGAGAGAGAGAGAGAGAGAGAGAGAGAGAGAGAGAGATTGTTTGTTTGTGTGTGTATTAACACCCATGTATATACACAAACACATACTCACACGCACGCGCACACACACACACATACACTCAACACACACACACACACACACACACACATATATATATATATATATATATATATATATATATATATATATATATATACAGGGTTATTTTATCCTCGAGGATATGGAAACACGTTCTTGTTTACATTTTTATGTAATTGTTTCTTAAGAGGGTTTTTTTTTTTCAGACGGTCTTATCGAATACGAATAATTATTAAACAGGTCTATTTGACGCATAGATGGAATCCTAACAAATACTATCACTCGGGGACACAGTGGACCTGGGATTAATGGGAATTAAGGAGTACTCTATACTTCCCAGATCTCCAGAAATAGAGCCTCACCACCAGATACAGTTTAGTGTCATACCTAGGACAACCCTTTTGAGGGAGGTCTTCCCTCTCTGCAGGTGTTAGAATATTTGGACATATAAGGTGTGCTTTAGTCCACCACTTAAACTTATAGACTCTGTGTGGGCGCGTGGATTAAAGACATCCAATCAACACGCTTGAATAATCGCCAATCTTGAAAATCGCTCAGTTGCTGGAATTCGACACGGATGAACGGATCAACAACCAAGGATTCTTCACTAAGGAACAACCAAGGATCTTGCCTAATACTAAGGAAGACAAGGATTTTTACCCAACACTAAGTACCACAAGAGATATCCACTGTAAAGTGCTCTCACCTGCAGCCTAAAAATGGCCACAAAAACCGTAACAGGGGGGAATATAGGCAACGCATACCATGTCTCGCCTAAAGGGCAGAAAAATGTTCAAGGTTGATCTGATAGTGTTTTTTATTTCTTATTTCTGGGGAGGGGACAGGGGAGTCACCCTAAACAAGGCTAAATTGGCCACTAATCTACAAAAGGTTACAATTATACGGTGATAAGATAAAATAGAATGAATGCTTGAAAAGTGGGGGGATGAGTGAAGAGGCGAATATGAATGGATGGATAGGGAGTAAGGCAATCATTTAGGCACCAATAAAACATTTACTGACATTGGACTGAAGCCTTAGAACCCTGACTCACCACCCCTCAGGATATATAATATGATTGCCATTTGTTATTTAACAGCTTTAGTCTTGACTTAAGAAAGTTATCTTTTAACATGGTCTGGTCGTTGAGGCACTATTCGTGAAGTGGGTTCCTGGGCTCGAATAGCCTGGTGGAGCCTATCCCTCCCCAGTTCTGATTGGAATTCAGAGTTTTCCTTCTTTAGACGATTTTCAAATTTCAAAAGACAATACCCTAAGCTTTCCAAAAATTCCAAATTTAGCTTGGTAACAATTTTTTCCTGGTCCACCTTCTTATCTACCAGACTAGATCTGGTTTGTATACTCCCTCCCCCAATAAAACTATTTCCCCAGGGGGTCAAAAAGAGGTTGCCCTAAATTTTCAAAAAAATAGCAAATTTAGCATGGTAACAACTTTTTCCCGGTCCACCTTATCTACCAGACTATAAGGTTTAACAGCCGTACGATTCATCCATAATATGAGGGGAATAGTTGGATTCATACATTTTCCAGGGGTATTAGCGCTATGTGAAATACGAACGGCCTCGTCCACTTTTTACATCGATAACCGTTACGCAACAGCATGTTCAATAACAGATTACAACATTTCATAAGCAATAGCAATCTATAAATAGGGATTTCCTGGCCCAACTGGAATTCAGACCCTCCGGGTATATGTATTTACCCAACCCCCTCCGCCAAGAGCAGGATGCGACATAAGGTCAAGTTTTAAGCGGAGATTAACAGGGTATGAATTCAGAGTTTTCACTTTCCTTGATGTGTTGCCGTACCAAGGTTAAAGAGCCTAATCTGCTCAACTATTTACCCATAGCTGGAAGATGAATAGTTGGATTCATACCTTTCCCAGAGGTAGGGTGTCTCAACTTGATGTAATGGTTAGCAAGCTAGTCTCGCAGGTCCATTACGACTGAATAGCGAAGTCGATCGTCGCTGGATTTCCCATACTTGCGATCTTTTGTCACAACCTACCCGTGGTGAACGGGTTGGGTAAATACCTACCACAATGGACGTCCCATCGTGGTGTAATGGTTAGCAAGCTAGTCTCGCAATTCTATTGCAATTGAATAGCAAAGTCGATCTCGCTGAATTTCCCATACTTGTGAATTGTGTCGCATCATGTACGTGGCGAACGGGTTGGGTATATACCTATATTCAGGTTTACCATTACCCAGGAGATTTAGAATGCATTTCATCTGGGGACACAAGAAGAAAATAATGAGATTTACGGAAATTTTGCTTCTTCCTTTTAATGGAACTGAATAAAACAAATTTTTAAATTTTTAAAGAAATATAGCGAACGGGTTGGGTAAATACTCCTACCCGTACCGAATAGGTTGGGTAGGAGGGATTTCTCGGGGGGGGGGTAGCGCCATGTTGAATGCAAACAGCTTTGTCCAGGATTTAAACTCAGGTCACCGGGTCCATTTCCTACGACGATAACCACTGCACGACAAACGTCTCCCGGGCACATGCACTTTTAGGTAATGGCACAAATACCGACCGACACTAAGAGAGTTAAAAAGCTCAAAGTTATATCCTGTTGCAAAACTCTCACGAGTGAGTTTACACAACATTGCAGCTTTATTCTAAGAATGAAACTGTTTGCGTGAAACTTTGTGTCGAGAACGAGGCGTGTTTAAAACTCACAGAAGCACCAGAGTATTGATCTTAAAGCTCTCTTCATACGGGGTCACAATGGCTTTAAAAATTCTCATAACAAAGAAAGCGACGGCGCTTGACCGTTTATACAAGTGAGCGTGTGGTATGTAAAAACAGTTAAGTTGATACGAGACGGCAAGCAGATATGCAAGGCCTTGCAATCATAGACAGTTATTTCTTTCCATTTCGAATAAAGCGGTTCTTTTTTTTTTCTTTTCTTTTCGTTTCTTTTCTCTTTTTTTTAGCTATCGTGAGGGAAACAGAGAGAAGGAAGCCAGGATCAGTGGGCGGTTGTAGTCGTAATGAATCTTGAGTAGCCAACTCGCCGCTGGTTTTAGGCATTCCAAGACACGGCCAAGATATTGCAAGAAGCAGCAATGGCGTGCAAGCCAGCTGAAAACCTGATTAAGACACGGAAATGGCTTTCTTGCAAAACTCGACCTATCAGTCGCCTACTGTCTGTGCGCACAGCCATTCATCGTCTTCTGTAGATGCGCATCTACAATATCCTTTTCTCTCTCTCTCTCTCTCTCTCTCTCTCTCTCTCTCTCTCTCTCTCTCTCTCTCTCTCTCTCTCTCTCTTCCCCTTTTTTATTTTGTTTTAATTAATTAAGCATCTACCCGTGGACAAGTGGAATCATTAGATAAAAAACGGTAGCACCTTAGACTAATCTAGAATACAAATACGGGTGAATTTGGATAAAACACAAAACATATGTCAGGCCTGTCTAGAAAGTATCCAGCTATTTTGAATAAAGTGGTCTTTGATGCAATCTGACACCCAATTAGAGGGAACCTTACAGCACATGCATAAATAAGCACGCTCCTGAGAGGTTATTTAGTCAGCAGTGATATTGATTGATTGATTGATAGTTTTTAATGGCATGTCGACCCGTCTGGGCTTATTTTATTTCATGCCTAGTTAGAGAATTACATACGTTGTATATCTGTATTTATATTTCATGTAGTCTCTTAAGTTTTTGCACCTGGTTATATGATATCAAATCATTCTATCTAATACAAATAATTTGAAAACAGGTCTACTTGACTCATAGATGAGACCCTAACAGGTACTACCACTCCGGACCAGAGTGAACCAGGCAGTAATGGCAATGAAGGGTTCCTCCAAATTACCCCAGATCTTTAGAACTGGTGCCTCACAACCAGATGCAATTTAGTGAGATAATCATTTGAGGGAGGTCTTACCCATCTGCAGAGATACTGTCTGAATATTCTAAACCTCACCAACAGTACGGGGGACGCCAATAAGGAAACTTGCATACTGTGTGACTACAGACAATTTCAAGTATATTCGTTTTCATTGTAGCTAAATTTGATAAATACAGTAGGCTCCCGATATAACAATACTTATATATGTATATGTATAAGGTGTGTCAAAAAAGTATCAAGATTTTTTGTACTTTTTGACACACCTTGTATTCTGAAAAAAGTTCCATTCATTCTTCAGTTCTACCTTGGTAAATACAGCTTTAAGTTTGGTAATTTTTTGACACACCGAATATGTCAGCAGGGTATATATACGGCTATACAACATATTGATTGATTGATTGATAGATACTCACAAAATGAGATAGTTACCAGATATATTGATAGATAGAGAGAGAAATGAAATATATATAGTTTTTACCAATCCCTTCGGGCGAGCAGGATTTGACACAAGGTCGACTTCTCAGGCAATCATTTGTTTACAAAGAGTTATATGGTTTCAAGTAACCAATGATATATATATATATATATATATATATATATATATATATATATATATATCCTTCCGCCACGAGTTGGATTTGACACAAGGCCGGTTTCTTAATTGGAGTTTAACAGGTTTGAATTCAGAGTTCTCCTTCTCCTAGACTGGTTAACTAGCCAAGGTTAAAGACCCAGTCTACCCTACTATCTACCCATAGGGGGGTATTTGCCTGCTCATCCCACTTATGAGGGCTGGACACAAGGTCTCGTTTTTACGTGGGCGCATAAAAATTGCGTCGATCTGGGAGGATGGCCCCCTGGGAACGACGCTACTTTACCGGTCCAGAGGCCGAAGCACACTGGACCCCAGCCGAGGCCGGGTGGATTAGGTAAGAATCAGAGCATAGTAACTGGAACAGATACTACACTCTGATCCCCGCCCAGTCCAGGTAAGATTAAATTTGATAAAATATATAGAGATAGAGAGAGAGAGAGAGAGTAATTGAATGCCTACATATCCCCAATGGTATTTGCGGTTTGCGAAATGCAAACAGCTTCGTCCAGGATTTGGAAATCGGGTCGACGAATCCATTTCTTATGACTCTGATCGTTAAATTATGCGCCTTGCGATGGATATATAGACATTAGCAAGCTTAGATAGATAGATAGATAGATAGATAGAGAGAGAGAGAGATAGAGAGAGAGATCTGCAAGTCTAAATGCACCGTCGTGTACTTTCTGGTACGATATTCAAGTTGAGTCATTAAGAAATTACAAATGCTTATTTGAATAGGATTTCAAAGGAATGACAGTGCGAGTGGCGTGTCAGATTTACGGCTTGGTTGTTTGACAAGATTTCTGACTAGTTCTTTTCATTTTCTTTTCTTTTTTTTTCAGTCGCGTTAACAGAAACGCACAATGAACGGAAACGGAGTGGAAGATAAAGCAAGTAGTTAGAGGTTGGGCAGCCGACAGCAAGTGTCTCTGTTTGTATTTGCATGTGAATGCAAAGCCTGTTGTGCACACATGTGCAATCGAGATGAAAGAGACTTGTCACAAGAAAAATAGAAAGAAGTGACTCAACGACTGCGATCTAGTGGTGAGGTTCCAGTTCTCAGGGGAGTATGGAGTCACTTCTTCATTGACGTTATACTCTGACCAAGAGTGGTAGTACCTTTTAGAGTCCCATCTAAGGGTCAAATAGAGCTTTGGGTTTGGGTTTGGGTCCTTAGTGTCCTAGGTATGACACTAAACTGCATCTTCAGGTGAAGTTCCAATTCTGGAGCTCTGGTGAATATGGAGTACTCTCTCATCACGATTACTACCATGTCTACTCTAGCCCGGAGTGGTAGTACCTGTTAGATTCCCATCTGTGCGTCAAATAAAGCTTTGGTTTTTCAGGAATGACACTAAACTGCATCTACTGGTGAGGTTCCAATTCTGGAGCTCTGGGGAATGTGGAGTACTCTTTCATCATGATTACTCCCAGGTCCACTCTAACCCTGGTAGTACAGTGGTAGTGTCATTAGTATTTCAGGTATGACACTAAACTGCATCTAGCCGTGAAAGGTTTCAATTCTGGAGCTCTGGGGAGTGTGGAGTACCCAGGTCCAATCTGACTCGGATTGGTTGTGCCTGTCAGTTTCCCATCTATGGGTTAAATAGATCATAAAACGAGTTTTTTAAAAAGTGTTTAAAAATGTCTTAAAAAAATTAAATACCCAACAAGAATGAATAAAGCAAAAAAGTCTTCGGCATAAAATAATTTGAGGGTTGACGACTTAAATCCAAATAGCCAACCAACCATCAACAACTGTGTCACGGACTTGCACCAAGAAGGAAAAAAGAATAAAGAAACGTGTTGTTCAGGGCAAAGAAAACAAGTTTGTTTTTTTATGAAAAAAACTTTTTTTAATGAAAATAACTTAACAAAAGACATCAAATGCAATGATATGCGTGGTGTGTTCGTTGTTTTACGACATATCGATCCTTTTCGGGTCATTTAATGTCGAATGATAAATAAAGGACTCGTGTTGCTTACAGTACTTGATGTTGTTTAAGTGGTCACCCAGTTATAGGTTTTACCGCGTATCCCACGCATATATATTTACCAACCCCTCCGCACGAGCAGGATGCGACACAAGGTCAATTTCTTAAGCGGACTTTAACAGGTTTGAATTCAAATTTCCTTCTCCTAGACCGGTTGTCTAACCAAGGTTAAAGAGCCCAGTCTGCTCTACTATTTACCCATAGCTAGAGGGAGAGTAAGATTCATGCCTTTCCCAAGGATATTAGCGCTAAGTGAAATACAATTGCCACGTCCAGGATTTGAACTCGGGACGCCGAGTCCATTTCCCATGACTTTAGGCATGACACCACACGCTTCCTATCCCACGTGTATCCACGTATACGAGTGAGACACAAGGGCGTTTTAATGTGGGACCACCCACCACCGAGACTCTTGGGATGTAGGTGCAAAAAATGCGTTGATCCCGTCGGCATTCCCCTCTCAAGGGAGCGCCTCAGGTACTGGGCAATAAACCCAGCCCTGCCCCTTTAAATCAAGGGGGCATGTATTGCCTAGGGGGATAACCCTCTGGGATCAACGCTGTTAACATTACTTAAACGGTTCAGGGCCGAAGCCACTGGACACAGCACATAGAGCCCTAAAGCTCTATGTACTAGGTAAGCGGTCACCTAGTCAAGTATTGAACGCTGCTTAACATCGGTGATCTAATGAGAACCGGTGTTTTCTGTGTGAATTTACCGCAATGTGGTGTATTCAAAGAGAAATCGAATTATTTTCCTTTGAGAGGGACAGAGAATGATAAAGAGACAAAGATAGAGGGAGCGTATGTGCGTGTGTGTGTATATTCACCAACCCCTCCGCACGAGCGTAATATGACATATGATCAATTTTTAAGCGGAGTTTAACGGGTTTGAATTCAGAGGTTTCAGTCAGTTGCAATACTAAGTTTCAAGAGCCCAGTCTGTCCTACTATTTACCCATATCTTAAAGAAGAAGAATTGATTCATACCTTTTGCGCGACTTGAAATAATTTAGTTATATGGCATCAAGCATTCTTATTTAATACGAATTATTTTAGAATGTATTACCATTCCGGTCAGAGTGGTTCTGGGAGTAATGAAAAACAGGTATTGCTCAACTATTTACCCAAAGCTGGAGAAAGAATAGATGAAAGTATACTATTTCTCGAGTGTATTAGATCTTTGTGAAATTCAACCAGATTTGACCAGGATTTGAACTCGTGTCACCTTGTTCATTAGGGTAGGTTGATTTTTCACTTTTTTGAAATATCAAATTGTCTATCTATGCGAAAATTATGTGTTAGTATACTGAATACTGATACCAAAAATTAGATCTTTTACTTGCACCATTGTTTGAGGAAATAGCATCAAAGATCGTCTACTAAAATGCACTAAAATTTTCGTTTTCACAAAATGTAGCCTTTAGAAAACGAGGATTTTTAGTGCATTTTAGTAGACGATCTTTGATGCTATTTCCTCAAATAATAGTGCAAGTAAAAGATTTAGTTTTTTGGTATCAGTATGCAGTATACTAACACACAACTTTCGCATAGATGGACAATTTGATATTTTTTTAAGTGAAAAATCGACCTACCCTATTTTCCATATTCTACGACGCTAACCATTTCCCACGTGTAATAATGAGACTCACTCTCCCGACAACTAGGAGGGAAATTCGTAATCCTTCAATCGCCCCTATTTATATCCTTCTTTATTTCCTAACCACTAAGCTGCGTTAACTCGCCCACCTCGCACTTTGGCTCAAGTGTTTTGTTCTTTATTCGCATCTTAAACGGCAATATTCACATAAAGGTAATTCAAATATTTCTAATTAATTAATTTGCAATATTTCCATTAACTTTCGGGTTAAAATGCCAAAAATTAATCAAGAGTTTATCAATTAACAATTAGGGAAATTATTTGATTAAGTTAGGAAAATTAACACGTGCGTCAAAACTAATTAATTTTAAGGATCATTCACTTAAGAGGATACAAAACCCTTTTTTGCTATATCTTGAAACCTTTTGCTTTCTGTTCTTCAAGGACAACGGATATTTTTCACTTATGCTCTCTGCATTTTCGTTCAGTCACAAAGAAAAGGAAAAAAATAATAGAAATTACCATTGTTTACAAGTGTCAAATTGACTTTACCTGCATCTTGTGAGTTGAAACTAAAACATTTGAAAGTCAGCTGACAAAATCCCGCCTAGTCTTATCCATAAAACACAATTTCAATATATATATATATATATATATATATATATATATTACATGAGTGTTTGTGTGTGTGTGTTTGAGTGTTTGTATATAATATATATATAATATATATTATATATATACCAAGGGGAAAGGTATGAATCCCAGTATTCTCCATACAGCTATGAGTAAATATAGAGCTGACAGGGCTCTTTAACCTTAGCCAATCAGTCTAGAAAACGAAAACTCTGTTAAACTCTCCTTTATGTCACATATTCTCGTGTGGAGGGGCTGATAATATAATATTAGACAGAACAGACGAGAGGCAGAGAGACAGAGGAGAAAAGATCGTCTACTAAAATGCACTAAAAATTTTCGTTTTCACAAAATGTAGCCTTTAGAAAGAGACAGAGACAGACAGACAGATAGATAGATAGATAGATAGATAGATAGATAGATATGTGTAAGTTATATCTCAACGTTTGCGCCAGATTTGAGAACATCTCTAATTTCAGCGTATAAACTCCATGATGAAAATTGAAGTCCATGAAGAAATATAAACTCCATGAAGAAAATTAAAGTATATATATATATATATATATATATATATATATATTAATATATATATATATTATATATATTCTTCATACATATAAAAATAAACAGTCGTACCATTAATAACGACGCCTTCCTCATGAGATGACTGAAGTTAGGTACGGTTTCGAGGCTGAATCGTCATCACCACAGGGAAAAGGGTGCATTAGAAGTACATAATCATATTACAAGACTGTTTGTTTAAGCAACAAGTAAGAGTCCAGAGCTAGCAAATTTCTACGTTGATTAAGTCAGCGCTTATAAACTTCTACCTTTATCAAAGCAGACTTTATAAAATATCCCATGTTGATCAGTCTAGAGTTTCTTTTTTAACATTCTACGTTGATCAATATAGAGTCCAGAAATTTATATGCTGATCAGTCTAGCGCTTTTAAAATTCTACCTTCATCTATGCAGAATTCATAATGTTCTATATTGAACAATGGGGAGTCTATAAAAGTCTAAAGTGTAGCGTTTATAAATGTCTACGTTGATCAATGCAAACTTTATAAAATTTACGATGGATGCCAATGCGGAGTTTATAAAAGTCTACGATGATCAATGCAACTTTATAAAAGTCTACGATGATCAATGTTTATAAAAGTACGATGATCAATGCGGAGTTTATAAAAGGATGTGCTATGCGGAGTTATAAAGTCTATGATCAATGCCTTTATAAAAGTCTACGATGATCAGTCTATGAATGGACTTTATAAAAATGAAGATTTATAAAACGATGATCAATGCAGACTTTATAAAAGTCTAATGATCATGCAGAGATTTTATAAAGTCTACGATGATCTACATGATG
The DNA here is from genome assembly GCA_023376005.1 of Doryteuthis pealeii. Taxonomy (NCBI): domain Eukaryota; kingdom Metazoa; phylum Mollusca; class Cephalopoda; order Myopsida; family Loliginidae; genus Doryteuthis; species Doryteuthis pealeii. The sequence continues at coordinate 104,399,708 of CM042137.1, read as the reverse complement.
ACAGATGATTTATAAAAAAATTACGATGATCATGCAAACTTTATAAAAGATGATCCATGAGACATAAAAGTCTACGATGATCCTTTATAAAAGCCTACGATGATCAATGCAGACTTTATAAAAGCCTACGATGATGCAAACTTTATAAAAGTCTACACTTTATAAAAGCCTACTACGATGATCCCATGCATGCAACTTTATAAAAGCCTACGATGATCATGCAAACTTATAAAAGCCTACGATGATATGATCAATGATAAAAGCCTACGATGATCGATGCAAACTTATAAAAGCCTAAAATGCTTATAAAAGTCTACGATGATCATGCAGACTTTATTAGTTTATAAAAGTCTACGATGATCAATGCGGAATTTATAAAAGCCCTAGTTGATCAATGCAACTTCATAAAATTCTATATTGATCTATGTTTATCAATGCAGAGTTTATAAAAAGCCAGTATAGAGTCTGGAGGCCGTGGTGTAATGGTTAGAGTCGTAGGAAATGGACTCGTCGACTCGATTCAAATCCTGGCCGAAGCTACAGTTCACATAGCGCTAAACCTTGGAAAAGGTATGAATCCAACTACTCTCCCTCCAGGTATGGATAAATACTAGAACAAACTGGGCTTTTAACCTAGGTTAGGCAACCAGTCTAGAAGGAAAACTCTGAATTCAAACCTGTTAAACTCTGCTTTGGGTTGTCACTACTAGAATAGACTGTCCTAAATAGTGATCTATTTCACTAATTCAATCTAATCAATAATCTAATCTAATTTAGAATTTAATAATAATTTAATATAAAAGTCTACGTTGAATAATGCACATATATATATATATATAAAAGTATTTCTAAAAGTTAATCAGTCTAGATCTTTTAATATTACGTTGATCATTGCGGAGTTCAGAAATTTCTACGTTGATTAGTTCGGGTTTGCAAAATTTTACGTTGTTAGGGTCAGAGCTTATAAAATGATCATTTGATCATCAAATATGAATCTTAATACAGTAGAGACAGACAGCAAAGGTCTTAGTGCAATTGAATAGGCGCCCTAGTCACTATAACCATAACACAATGACATCTTCTGAACACTTATACAACAAAAACAAGTGTTTGTACTAGTTTGGCCGTATAGATAAAAATCTAGACTGGAAACAGTTTTTTTTATCGAAGACTACATCTCCCTTACAAAGTATTCTACAATTAACATGACGATGTATGTGTTTCGAACAAAGATCCCACTTATCAGTCCAAGTTTATATCTGAGATATGTCTCGGTTGTTTGAAAGCAGTTGTATGATGAAGAGCGCTGTCTCATTCAGATAATTTTGTATACATACGTATACACACACACACACACACACACACATATATATATATATACATATATATATGCGTTTGTGTGCGTGTGTGCGTGTGTGCGTGTGTGTGCATGTGTTTGTGTGTGTGCGCGTGCGCTAGTGATTGTGTACCAGAATGAGGTTGAGAGAGTGAAACAGTTAATCTTAGTTGACAGTATTCGACGGTTATATTTTTAGATACAATCAGACGGCTGCCAGACAACCACTTGAGTGTCAGAGGCAGATGGGGTCTATCAAATAAGGAAGGAACGATAGGGGGAGAAAATCTAGAAGAATAGGGGACGAAAAAAGAAAGGAAAGGAGAAAAGAAGAAGGGAGTAATTTCACGAAGGAAAAAAAAAACAAGAATGGATGCAAAGATCTGCTTCGAACGTAGCAAAGTTTTGTTCTAGTAGAACTCAAAGTAGAAACACCGACTACTGAGGGGTAAAAATCCCCTCCAATGGTTCCATCCGTTGGCCGTGAGTGACGACCCGTGATGCTTAAGGATGGAACCCTGAGCAGTCCATGACAGGCAACACTCCACTTTGGTTCTTACTTAAGCTAGACGTGCGATCGGAAATGCCCCCTCCCCCGATCAATCGGTTGGTCACGTCAAGCCCTAACATCTATACGATTGTCCCAACCATATTGGTCTTATGGCAAGCCCCATCCCTTTTTATTATATATGTGCTTTAGGCGATGGCTGAGGGTCTTAATGTCCAGGGTATGACGTTAAACTCTATCTGGTGTTAAAGTTCCAATTCAGGAGCTGTGAGGAATGTGGAATACCACTTCATCACCATTACTCCCAGGCCCACTCTGACCCGGAGTGGTAATACATATTAGGGTCCCACCTATAGGTTAGATAGAAAAAATGAGTATTGAAAGTGGAAAGGAATGAGGAAAGGGTAATAAAAAAGAAAGAAATCGAGTAAATAACGAATAAGTGATAATGAAAAACAAATAAACATTCACTAATCCGCTATGATTAGCGCCTGAAAAGTGTCAGATTAGGAAAATGTCGAATCACATAAGGATTACCTCAAAACAATAGTTAGCCACCTCATTACACATTTAAAATATTATATGAATCAGAGGTCCTTAACTTTTTCAGCCCGAGGGATACAAAGCTTAACTCGGGAGGGGTAGCTATCTTAAAATAGAATTTTTTTTAAAAACATCTGAACTAGGTAACAACCATAATAATAAGACATTTTATGTTGTTTGCAATCACAAAAAAATATAATACCAATGTTAAATGAAGATGTTATCAGAAGGAGCACATAAGTCGAATGATGATTTGATAGCTGTGAATGTAGCGTACTCTTGGCATGCTTAATTTTGGAGAATAAGTGTTTACAGCCGTATGCAGTGTCAAACATGCTCACTACTTTCTGGGTGTGGGTGGGTTGGGAAATCATCCAGATGGAAGCATGTGGATCTTATAGAAATCTAGGATGTGGCGAACAAGAAACTTGAACTTCAAATCTTCTGAATATTGAAGATCAATAATTCCATTTACAGTTGAAATGGTACTTCTTTTCATTCAATATCAATAGGTGGAGGGAAATTCTTCAGATCCTTGTGCTACTCATACACTGAGTTGGCGAGAGCCGGTATCGAACTTGAACAATGTGGTTCCTATGCAGACGTTCTACCGACTCCGACTGAGAGAGAGAGAGAGAGAGAGAGAGAGAGAGAGGAGGGAGGGAGGGAGGGAGAGAGAGAGTACTGATTAAAGAGATAGACGTTTTATATGAATAATGACTGACTGATTTAACGGCATGTCAACCCATATGGGTTTATTTTATACCTAGATTTCAAGGAATCGCATTCATTTTACGTTTATATTTACATTTTTTGTTTGTGGTTTTTTATGATTATTTTTTGGGGGGGTGGGGGTTTGGGGGGGGTTACACGGTCCTATCCTATCAAATACGAATAATATTTAAACATATCTATTTGAATTAAATATCAGACACTAACAGTTTCTACCTTACCGGGCCAGATTAGAACCTGGGATAAAAGGCAATGAAGCGGTCCGCTACACTTCCCAGAGCTCCAGAATTGGAATCTCACCATCAGATACAGTTTAGTATCCCATCTAGGATATCTTTTGGGGGTGCTTAGTCAGTAGAGTGTCGGTCGATACCGGCCCTCGCCAACTCAGCGTATGAGTAGCACAGGGATCTGTGCGGTAAAGTAAGGAGCTGATGGTAGGTGATGCACTCCACCTCAGATGCAAAAACAATCTCCTTGATCTAACGCTAGTTCTCGACCATCGTCATTTTAGAGTGACGTCACAGGTTTGAAGCAATTATTTTATTATAAATTAGCTTAATTATATTTTATGGGCCATGAACAAATTAATCGAAATTACATTAATTTGAATGGGGAAAATTGTCTTCATTTGTGTCGATTTTGACAAACTTTCCCAGCCCCTGGTATTTACCCAACCCTTTCACCACAGATATATATATACATATATACCTGCTAATTCATAGTTCAATATCACATAGTCCAATATCACTTACAATACCAATTCTAACACGACTGGTAAGTCATTCATACTTTTTTGAACTCCTACATTCACATATTCATGCTTTAAAAAAAACAGTATTTTTATTTTTCTAATTTTTATTTTTTTTTTCTAATACATATATATATATATATATATATATATATATATATATATATATATACTTTCTAATACACACACACACATATACACACACACGCACAACATATATACATACTTTCAAATACACAGACACACACATATATATACACACACAGACACACACACACACACACACACAACACACACGCGCGCGCGCGCGCACGCACACACACACACACACACACACACACACACATATATAATATATATATATATATTATATATAATATATATATAAACGTTATGATAATAAGTACAAACCCCAGTATTCCTTATCTATCTAGGGTAGATTACTCGCTGTTTTTTTTTACGTTGGGCACGTTTTTGTTCCACGCCAAATTGTATTACTCCTTTGTAGTGTTCGTTTCTTTTCTTTTTTTTCTTTCTTTTTTTCTTTTTTTTTTTTTTTTTTTTTTTTTTTTTTTTACAGAATAAAAAAAAACGGTAAAGCTGGATATTCACTAGACGTGAAAGGTCTCGACCATTTCATGAGTCGCCATGTTAAAAATTACTTGTATTTTATAACTTAAAGAGCCGTGTGACATTTTTCGGGCTAAATTTGCTAGTTTGAGTTATAATTCGGTCCAAACAAACCTTGAAAAAATGTTTAATTCTGACCTTTGCTCGACTACAAAACAATTTTAGTCATTTCGGTAAGATGCCAAAGGTGAGTAACTAAAATAAAATGTTGATATTGTAACATGAAAACAACTGTTCATTTATATATGAATACTAGCAGAGATACCCGGCTTTGTCAGGGGTGGTGGGACGCGACTTTATACATGAAAATACTATTTGTACAAACAATTTTCTTTTAATTAAAATTCTAGGACTTTTCAGAACTATAAACAACTAGAAACGTCTACCCGGCATTGCCTGGTATTGGGGTGAAAAAAAGTCTCGCAGATCCATCATTACTGAATCAGGAGTTGGATCCTCACAGTATATCCCCATTAAAATCTCTATGTATAAAAGAAGTTGTTTCAGGAAAAAAGGCACAGACACTGTCTCCTATTTAAAATATTGAATGCAAAAAAAATCCATGCTGTTATTATTTAAATTTTATCTTTTAATTATGTTCACAATTATAAATCAAATCTTCTTTATTTTTGCTCAAAAAGCAAGATCTGGTGATAGAGAATGTGTATATGCATTTACTTTGTCCTAAATTGATGATAATCGGACATACATACATACACACAACTGCCCTTTATATATGTATAGATAGATAGATGGTGAAAGGTATAAATCCAATTATTGCCCTTCGTTAATAAATAGTAGGTTCAGATTGTGCTCTTTAACCTTGGTATGGCAACCGGCCTAGGATTTTCCGCTAGATCACCGAAGTTAAGTAGTCAATTCTCAATTAAGTGACCACTTAAGCAACAGTAGGTACTGTAAGCTACCTGGGTCCTTTTTTATCAAAATGAGTTGGCATTAAATGACCAGAAAGAGGCTTGATATGCCGTAAGAGAAAAACAACCAACCGGTCTAGGAGAACGAAAGCTCTGCTAAACTCAACTTAAAAATTGACCTTGGGTAGCATCCTGCTAGTACGGAGGGTCTGAATAAATAGATATACAAAAATATGCTGTTCGAAAAAAATATCGACCCAAAAAAGAGCATAGGCTATTCTCTATATTCATCCAGCATTTCAACACACTTTGCAAGTCGTTTTATTTATCTTTTTAACAATTTGGAAAAAAAAAATTTTTTAAAAAATAATAAAAATCCCCTCATTGATGCGCCGAGACTTTTACAGTCTCCACCCCTTTGAATATATCAAAATGGGGGTGCGTGGTGTAATGGTTAGAGTTGTACGAAATGGACTCGTCGACCCGAGTTCAATTCCGAGACGAAGCTGTATGTATTTCACATGGCGCTAATACACTTGGGAAAAATATGAATCCAATTCTCCCTCCAGCTATGGGTAAATAGCAGGGTAGACTGTGCTCTTTAACCATGGATAGGTAACAAGTCTAGGAGAAGGAAAACTCTGAATTCAAACCTGTTAAACTCCGCTTAAGAAATTGACCTTGTGTCACATCCTGCTCCTGCGGAGACGTTGGTATATATATATATATATATATATATATATATATATATATATATATATATATCAAACAGTTTGGTGCAAGCTGACTCAGACTAGAATAATACTTACATACCATCAATGCTGATGAATTGTTTTATTGTCAGTATAAACAGCTGTGATCCAAATTTTGAACTATTAACTGGCGTTGAGGGGGTACTTTAGCTAGTATACTGGTTTCCACAAAGTCCGTGAGCACTTTAAAGTTATAAATCATTTAAAGTGCGCACGGAAAACTGTATATGAAGGTTTGATAAAAACCGTTTTAACGTCGACTTCGCCATCTAGAATGAATTCATGTTTTTTTTTTAA
>CM042137.1:104385784-104390784 GCA_023376005.1 Doryteuthis pealeii | reverse complement strand
TGTTAAATAGAAGAAAATGACTTAATAAAAATGTGTTTTAAAAAATTGAGCCCCAAAAAATGATTTTCAATGCCGATCAAGAATGACTAGAACAAAATGTCTTCGGCATAAAATAACCCAACAAGGGTTGACAAAGGTCTCAGATTGCTAAACGGTTAATGATATTCCTAAGAAGTCATTCCTGTAATCTGTTAAATTCAACATTTTCTTCCAAGAAAGTAATTGAATACTTTTATATGATAGGGAGATAATTTCAAGATAAAAATTCCAAATTCCAAGATAGAAATTCCAAATCTTTCAGAAGAGAATCAGTAAGCAATGTTTAATTGTAAAATCTCTACTCCATAGAATATATTGTATTGTAATATTCTTTAAAAGGACTAGCAAAATAAAAAACGCGCTCCGGACGATGTAAAAATAAATTGGGTGAGAGTTAAAAATTCAATGTCAGCGAGTTTGTACCCTAAGTAAGTAAAATTATCAAATGAGTAACAGTTAAAAATTTTTTTAAAAAGGCTCTAAATAAATTCAACATAAAACATTATATATAGGAATGAATCTGCCTTTCGATTCATCTTCTTTTTTTTTCTTTTTTTTTTCAGTTACGTCTAGGAGAAAAGAGTCAAGAATGTTCCAGTGGATCGATAATTTCTCATAAATTCTTGAATTGAATATTACCAGACATTATAGAACTAGCAGAGGCACCCAGAGATTCTTTGGGGAAAAGATAAGAGACAGAATGTTTCGATAAAATAATTCTATTATATATTTCAACGAGACTCTATGGATAAAGAAATATGAACATGACCTAGATACACAACAAAAAGAGTTTTAAACCGAAAGAAATATTCTTATTAGTTTCTGAGAGTGTCTTTGTGCCTAATACAATGGTACCTTGACTTAAGAGTGCTCTGAGATACGAGTTTTCTGAGTTACGAGCTGTCACTAGGTCGATTTTTTTTTTTGCTTTGTATTGACAGCTAAAATTTAAAATACGGGCGAGCTATATAACAAATGCAGGAGTTAACTTAGCAGTTTCCCGCAGTTATCTATCAATTTCAAAGTGACGGTGATACCAGTTGTAGTTGGTGCCCTTGGAATGGTCCCCAAAGGCTTAGAAAAGAGACGGGGGAACTGGAGATTAGAGGAAGAATGAGACATCCAGACCACATCACTGCTAAATTCAGCTGGAATTCTTATTGGAGTTCTGGGGACAAGGGGAGACTTGCTTCCACTCAGACTACAGTAAAAAAAAAAAAAAGTTTTAAAAGACCAGTGAGAAACTAGCATAGAGTGAAAATAATAAAAAACAAAAAGTTGGACAAATACCATGACCTTACCAGAGAGCTGAAAAAGCTTTGAAAAATGAAAGTGACAGTGATACTAATCGAATCTGGATCCCTTGTAATGATCCCCAAGAAATTGGTAAAGAGACAGGATACCAGAAGTTTTGAGACCATCCAGACTACAACACTGTTAAAATTGGCTAAGATACTTTGAAGAATTCAGGAGATTTGGGGAGAATTGTTGTCACTCTTCAAACTTGTTGTTAAACTTCAGGGAAAAACATCAGTTAAAACGGATGCGAAAAACTCATAAGGAGTAAGATAATAATAATAATAATAATAATAATAATAATAATAATAATAATAATAATAAGTAATAAAAAAAATAGGCGGGATGGTTATTGTTGATATCAGCCGGGCAGCGCGGGAGTCTATCCCCTTTTCGCTAGCATTAGATTAGGGAGATTGTTTTTGCGTCTGAGGTGGGGCGCCAGCTCCCAAGAGAAGAAGAAGAAGAAGAAGAAAGAAGAAGAAGAAATCTGGTCCTGCATATATATATATATAATATATATATATATATATATATATATAAGGGTGAACTTATTTTCGACTGTTATATATTCATATTTTTGGTTGGTTGGTTGGTTGGTTGGTTGGTTTTTTATGGCATATCAACTCTTGTTGGGTTATTTTATGCCGAATACATTTTTGTTTTATTCAGTCTTATTGGGTATTCGTTTTTTTTTCAAAATCTATTTTGAAAAACGTTTTTTAAAATTCTAAAAATAAATGGGACCCTTACAGGCAATACCACTCCGGGTCAGAGTGGACCTGGGAGTAATGGCGATGAAGAAGTAATCCCTATTTCCCAAAGCTCCAGAATTGGAACTTCACCACTAGATGTAGTTTAACGTCATACCTAGGACACTAAGACTCTCCACTACCGCCTTCTAGCACATATGATAAAAAGGGTTAAGAGTTTACCCTAAGGGTAATAGTGTCAGCACAATCATATAGGTGCTAGGGCTCGAGGTAAACAGCCGATTGATTTATAAGGCCCTTTTCCGACTGCCCGTCTAGCCCAAGTAAGGGCCAAAGTGGAGTGTTGCATGTCATGAACTGCCCAGTCACCAGGATTTCGTCGTTGACCATCAGGGGTTACCACCTACGATCAACATGTGACCCCATTTGGCGGATTTTACCTCTTTGCAGTCGTCATATTCAGTAATCCCAGGCGACAGGGAGGCACATTTTGGTTACAGAGTTTCATTTCTGTAAAGTTGGATAGTAAATATTACCTAACAATATCCGTTTTAATTGTAAAATGTTCCACTAGAAATAATGAAATCCTGATATATATAGTTTAGAAGAAAATTAAATGTTCATTTTAAAAATTCTATATGTGTATTTACTTATGGCGATACGGTATACATTTTGCATATTTTTTACTAATATATATATAAGGTGTGTCAAAAAGGTATCGAGATTTTTGTACTTTTTGATAAACCTTGTATTCTGAAAAAAAATTAACGTTCCATTCATTGTTCCTTTCTATCTTGGTAAATACAGCTTCAAACTCGGCTCTTTTATGACACACCTTGTATTCTGAAAAAATATCGTTCCATTCATTGATCATTTCTATCTTGGTAAATACAGCTTCAAACTCGGCACTTTTAAGACACACCTTATATATATATATATATTATATAATATATATATATATATTATATATAATGTATTTCTATCATATTATTGCTAGCTTTAATTCCAGTTGTTTGTGTCGACACACTCCTCAACTGTGCTATTTAGTTTAGCGGTGGAAAGTTAAAGCCAACAAAAGTGGTATAAGCGATAATAAAATAGAGAAAACAAAAAAAAAATCGTAATTATTATTATGTTTTAGTAACTAAAAATCTAGACAAAAATCTGAATAATGTATATAATAATGAACTTAGCTAAAAAATAAATTAAATAAAAAAATAAAAAAAACTACCTTCATGCCAAAACCGAAAAATATTTCTATAAGTCGCAGTTTAACAGATTTTTACGAATCATAAATGAGTTTTGGGTCCGGACCAAATTAAGGTGTAACCAGTGGGAATCGAACTTACTTTGTTAATATTTGGTAATCGTTATTGTTAATTATTAAAACACGCGATGTACGCTAAGCACGATATGATAAATAAAGAATATACATGCGTAAGCATTAAAGCAATTTCTTTTTAGTTAACGGCGTTGTCTCTCCCTCTCTTTTTTTTTTCTTTTTTGTATCATTTTAATGGTTTGCCCACTTACTCACTCACATACTCGCTCGCTCACTCACTCACTCACTCGCTTACTCTATCTCTATCACCACCCACCCTCATCGTTGTTTCTACTCTATCGCCTAAATTCCACTCTTCTAAGCACTCTTCTTACACTCTTTCTATAATGGAAGTGTTGATGATATCAAAATCAACAAAAAACTCTTGAATAAAAATGTTAGAAAGAAATAAAAACAAAAGACCAAGCTTTAAACACGCTTCCGGCGACTATAGCATTTTTGTATTTTTTACAGCAGTTCGGATTAATTTTAAAAATCGTCAAGAAACTATGCCGTATGCAAATGAGGTACCCTAGCCATATTTGTAAGCTGCAGCCTAGTGACTATAAATACAGCCGAACGTATAACTGCAGATAGGAAGTCCGCCCCTGACTGGTTCAGTCATTGTCACAACTTGTGTAACTCTATAAGATGCTTGTATGAATCTACATCAGGAAACTTAGTAGAATGGCACAATGTGTACCATAGCCAAGCCACCAGCAGGTTCACCTTGACTTCTTTTTTCTTTCTTTTTTCTTTATTTGTGTGAAAATAAAATCTTTGATGAAGGCACAGGTGGACAATATGAATGAATAGATGTACTTTGCGTGCACAGGTGCACAACCATTGAAAACATTTTTTTTTCAAATCAACATGAATAAAGTAATAGTCTGACAGAGTTTTATTTCATATGCGTTTCCACAAGATAGTTGTTTTTGTTTTGTTTTTTTTTGTTTTTTTGTTTTTTGTTTTTTATAGTACAAAAAAGAAATGTACACACACACACACATACATACACATAGACACACACACACACACACATATATATATATTTACACGTATATATATGAATATCTTTATATATTTACATATATTTATATTCATATATATGTATATATTCATTTATATATATATATATATATATAATTTATTTATTCATATATGCTTATATAAGTATCAATATATTTATCATATATATTTATGAATATTATGTAAATATCTATATTATGTATATATATATTATATATATATATATATATATATATATGTGTTGTGTGTGTGTGTGTGTGTGTATTGTATATGTATATTTATATTACATATATATTTATATTAAATATATATTATATATACATATAATTGTATTATATATATATATATAGAGAGAGAGAGACAGACAGACAGACAGAGAGACAGACAGAGAGAGACAGAGAGAGACAGAGAGACAGAGGGACAGGGGAAGAGAGAGGGGGTGAGAGAGAAAGACTCCACATTAGCGGCTTCTTACTTTCCGACGGGAAGGACTTTCAAAAACAAAAATTCTATAAACACTCCTTGTTTGTTTTATTATATGAAACATAAATGTAAAAGAGAAATTTCTGCCCAAATACTCATTGTACTAATAGTAAGTTTTA
>CM042137.1:104363284-104380784 GCA_023376005.1 Doryteuthis pealeii | reverse complement strand
TTGTTTGTTTGTTTGTTTGTTTGTTTGTTTCTTTTTCAATGAGTTATCTTTAAGAGTGTGTAATATTTTCGGGTGTATAAAAAAGCTTATCATCTTGAAAGAAATGACTGACACGTCGGGCAAAAATACCACTTGCGTTTATTTTCGGACCGGTCCCCAAAGGAATACGTGGTGTGGCTTTGCCCATTCAATAGAGAAAAAGGAGACATCCTTTTTATAGATAAGCCGTTGTCACCCCCCACCAATAATGGGCGATGGAGTAATTTCACTCAAGTCTAAACTATTCTATTTTACACAACCGCCCAGAATTCATATCTCGAATCCCACATGACTGCCTCGTGCCAATCAACAAAGCTCTTATTCCGACCGTTGTGACCTTTTGACCAGTTACCTGTAAATTACGCCTCCAAAAATGTTAGCTACATCCTCTATCCAGGGTGCCGATCAATTATTTGGTTAATGCTTATATGGCATGTGATCTACTAGGAAAATGAAGACAATGTTAGAGGTAGGGTTAGGGTTAGGGTTAGGGTTTAGGGTTAGTTTAATGGGAAAATAATGGGAAGTTAATGGGTAGATCACATATTGGAATGTAAACAACTCGGTAGATCACATATTAGATTAGAAACCATTCGGTAGATCCCATATTGAAAGAGCAGCGATAGATTAATGCATTTTCTTAGGGCATTAGTGTGAAATTAAAAGCAAACAGCCTCCTCCAGGATTTGAACTCAAGTTACCGATTCCATTTCCTAAGTCAATAACCGTTACGCTAAGTACGCGTCCACCTAAAAGGCAAGTGTTAATCAAATAATTGATTTCTGGCGTAATGATATCTACAAGAAAACAAATCAATAGCTAGCCCTTAGAAATATTTGCTTCACACGCCTTTAGATCTCAACTCTGAGCCCCAGGATTAAAAAATAGATAAAAATGTCTTACAGGCTTGTAATTATAGACAATAGTGTTGTAGAAAGCATCATCAGGTCGCACTGACAGTACGGATACCAATAACTCTCTCTCTCTCTCTCTCTCTCTCTCTCTCTCTCTCTCTCTCTCTCTCTCTCTCTCTCTCTCTCACACACACACACACACACACACACACACCACACATTGTCCCTTTTAATAATCGACCTTAGCCGGTCCTCCTCACAGCATCCTGTACCCGCTCAGAGCTGATTGGTGTAGGTTTTTCGCAGGTCGGCATACACTAGTATATCTGTGTCCACAAGAGAACGTCACTTATAAGTTCGTCCTTGCTTCTCCAGCAGTGTTCAGCATGCCTTGTTCGTTTTTCTTGGACGGTCATTGGATAGGAAGCAAGTGGCTGTACAGCTGCTTTTTGTGGGTGCTGCTTCCTGGATTTGTTCAAGACATGACACAGAATCCTTGTGTAGTTCCCATCTAGCCCTTTCCCTAAGAATTTCGTTAGAGTCCAAGTGTTGCAGCCATACAGTTGCACTGACACGGCTACAGCTTGGAAGAATTCTCGCTTTATCTTATCAGAGAGATCAGGTTACCATAATATCTCTATATGCTTTTTTATGCGTATAAAGATTAAGTAATAATAATGTTTAATTATATAGCAATAGCAATGTAAAAATGGGGATTCCCTTGTTGAAATTCAGGCCGCTCGGCTATTTGTACTTCTAGATAAGAGAACTGTTATGTTTCTTTGGCCATTTTTAGGCTGCAGTGGAGATCCCCTGTGTTCTTTGTGTTAAGCAGAATCCTTGTGTTAAGCAGAGTCCTTGTTGTTTGTGTTAAGCAGAGTCCTTGTGTTAAGCAGAGTCCCTGGTTGTTGATCCGTTCATCCGTGTCGAATACGAGCGACTGAACGAATCCATGCGACCAGGCACAACCTATGAGTTTAAGTGGTGGGCTCCAGCACACCTTATATTATAAAATAATTCCAACAAGCACAAATTCTGGTCGCTCAGATTCTAAATATTAACGTTTATAACACGTGTATATTGTATATTTTACACATACATTTTTTTTACCTGGAACTAATATCAATTAAAGGGTGACACCAAACTTCCAAAAGCACCAGGACTTACGGTTATCGCAGTAAATCGTCCCGGCGACCAGAGTTCAAACCCTGGACAAAGCTGTTGGGCAACGATCATCCTCCCAGCTATGAATTTAAAAGACTGGGCTCTTTAACCTTGGTATGGCACCCGATCTAAGAGAAGAAATGTCTGAATTCAGACCAGTTGTAGACCTGGATAAGGACTGGATCTACCTGGCTATTCGTGCCCAAGACACGCTACATAAATAGCGCCCCCACGATCAAACCTCCCAGCTATGAGTTAAGTTAAAAAGACTGGCTCTTTGACCTTGCAATGGCAACCAGTCTATGAGAATAAAAAGTCTGAATTCAAACCAGTTTTTTTTTTCGCTTTAAAATTTACCTTGTGTCGTACCTTGCTCGTGGTGGAGGGGTTGGGTAAATATATAAATTTGGATCTATATCTTACTCTCAGTGTTGGATGCGCATAATTCCAAAATAGTTTCAGAAGGTAAAAAAAAAAGTGAGTAAAAAACTGATTTATAAAGGAAATAGGAATAATAATAAAAAAATAATGATCATAATTGTTTATTCAATGTGTTTATTTTAGTTATAAAGTTTTATAGATTAAATGGATATTTCTCGTATATCCTGTTTCTTATCTGGTTCTGACTCTGACACTCCCATAAGTTTAACATTCGGTTTTATCTTCGATTATTATTGTAAGGGTCTTATTGACTAATAGCAACTTTAAACTCACTACGAAGGAATTCACTTAACTAAGTAAGGAATTACATCGATTATCTTTATATCAATACTTTTGTAATTACCTAACTTTGTTATTTTTGCTTAGTCTGGCACACAGTACACAGGTTGTCTAAAGTCTCTGGTCTTTTTTTTTTTTTTTTACTAAGCTTTACTTAGTCTAACACACAGGTCTCATGTTGCTTACAATAAAGGTTATTTACTAATCTTTGCTTAGTCCAGTGATGTTGATAGGTACGCGTCCTGCGTCCCCTACTCACAAAACTCTAAAAGGACGCAGTAAAATCATGTCCATGCGTCCCAGTATTTTTCGTTTTTTTCTCCCTTCACTATTTCGAGCTAACTCTAAATACATTTAAATACTTTCTTAGAAACGAATTACACATGATATGTTACCAGGAAGGGGCTAGACGGCTTTAGTTGTTTCCGCAGATCATAAATAAAAGCCATACAATCTATTAAGAAACTTTAGTTGGGACGCATAGATTTACCGGGGACTCATGCAAATCAAATCAAAAAGCTATCAGCATCGCTGTTAGTCTGACAAATAGGTCTTTTGCTTACAAAAGTAAAACTAAGTAAAAAGCACGTGCCTACTTTTTACTAAGCTTTACTTAACCTGGTACAAATGTCTCAATCTACATATAGTAAGATTCGTACCCCTTTGCAGGGGATACAGGTTGGTATATTCTAAGCTCCAACTACAGGTCGTATCTTGGGTATGGCACTAAACTGCATTTAATTCCAGAGCTTTGGGAAGTTTTGAGTCACTCTATCATTGCTATTACTTCCAGTGTTACATAATTGATGGGTTGTCTATCAGTTGTGTACGATAGTGTAGTTAAAGTTAAAATAATACAAACTGGTGCTAATATGAAGAGGCTCAATACTACCTGAGACAGCACTCTGCAGCAATTCAGCAGTTCAGCAGTCCAGTCGTCTCGGGCTGTCTCCTGCCACTGGACCAACTACCATGACAGTGGACTGGGGTCTGTGCACCCTCTTTTATGTTAAGACATCTCAGACGCAAGTTTCTCTTCATGGAGTGAAGTCATCGTCGTCTGCGAAGGACTTCTATAAGCAGTAACTAAGCACTGTATGGCTGCACCACTTAGGCTCTAACGAAGCGCCAAGAGAAAGAGCTTGATGGTACCCTACACAAGGATGCCTCGTGCTGTCTTCAACCTAATCCTAGAAGTAAGTTAAGTTGGCGGCGGAGTGGCCTATTGTCGGTATCAGCCAGACAGCGAGAGAGTCTATCCCCTTTACGCTAGCGCTAGACCAGGGAGATTTTTTTGCTGAGGTGGAGCGCCACACTTAACGTCAGCTCCCCACTTTACCGCACAGATCAGATTATCCAATCTGTGCTACTCGTACGCTGAGTTGTCGGGGACCGGTATCGAACTCAGAACCTTGCGATTCCAAAGCGAGTGCTCTACCGACTGAGCTAACCCGGTCCCTTTAATCCTAGAAGTAGTATCCCACAAAAAGCAGCTATACAGCCAATTACTTTCTATCCTACAAACCATCTAAGTAAGACGAACAAGATATACTGGACTGCTGGAGAAATGACGTTCTCCGGTGAATACCTACACATGGACACACCAGTATAGGCCAACCAGCAAAAACCTACATCAATCAGCTCTGTGCGGATTCTGGATGCCATGCACAACAACTGTCAGGTGCGATGACCGATAGGGACGGGTGGCGATAGAGAGTTATGGGAATCCGTGCCGTTAACGAAACCTGATGATTAGGATAATCACCTAATAATTTCTATAAAAAGTTAATTTTCTTTTAAACGTTTAAAAATATCTTTTTTAAAGATACAGAGATTTTATTATTTCTGGTTAAACATTATATAATCAAAAGGCATATTAATTGGTAATATTTATTAATTTAAACTCTACAACATTCAAACTCTGTAACCAAAGATTAATTCACTCTTTTTTTACACAAACAAGAAAAACAACCAGAATGCATTGCATGTCAAACATCCAATTCTATTAAACACATTCTAGTAGAATGTGATGATTCTGTTCTTTTATTAGACAATGCTTTTACAACACAAACAAAATGAGAGAGATATTTAGAAATGTCAGTATTGATGAAATTTTGTCCTTACTGAAAGAAATAAAATTATACCAAAGATATAACAATAAACTTGAACTTTTTCTCTGAATGTTTGAGATGAGGCTTGATGATTAGTATTATCTGCGTTATTCGGACTATTGTCCTCATCTTCATTGTTATCTGTACAACGTTTCGGCCGATATACCTGAAGAATACCAGAGGGCATATCAGCCGAAACGTTGTACAGATAACAATGAAGATGAGGACAATAGTCCGAATAACGCAGATAATACTATACTTGAACTTTACCCTATAAACTTATCCCTCAAAGCCATTTCCAATCCATTTAGCAACAAACAACTGCAGACAACTTACTGTAAAAATAAATTAAAAAATCATTGGAAAAAACATAACAATGAATCTGACTATTCCTCACAATTTACCGCTCAGCTTAAAATAACCCAGAACGGTTTGGCGGGCCGTTAGTATCAATTAATCTGTCGTATAAAAAACAAAATTACATAATTATACATATAAGAAATGTATTCATTTTGGACTACTTCATATTTATATTTTTGGTTAAAGTACACTAAATATTGAGTTTCAGTACTGTAAATTAGAAATTAGAAATTAGTGAAATAGATCACTAATTAGACTAATCAGTGAAATAGATCACTAGTAGAGACCACCCCAAGCGGAATTAACAGGTTTCAATTCAGAGTTTTCCTTCTCCTAGACTGGTTGCCTAACCAAGGTTAAAGAGCACAGTCTGCCCTACTATTTCCCCCATAGCTGGAGGGAAAGTAGTTGGATTCATACCTTTCCCAAAAGTATTAGCGCTATGTGAATTGTAGCTTCGTCCAAGATTTGAACTCGGGTCGACGAGTCCATTTCCTACGACTCTAACTATTACACCACGCGCCTCCAACTAAATATCAAATATTGGTAATAAATAATGCCGAATAATATTCGTTTCGATTTCTATAATGCTTCATAAAAAAATAATAAAAACGTGGTATCTTTATTTTAGAAGAAAATTAAGTTTATTTTTTGCGTTTTTTTTTCCTTTTTTTTTTTTTTTTTTTTTCGTTTTATATTCTTATGGATGTCCAGGGGTGTTCGAAACTCTTGTCACCCTTACATGATTTTTAAGAGCAAAATTACATAATTCAACACGAAATTCAAGAAAATAATTTAATTTTCAAAGACTTTTTTTAGTTGTAAAATAAGCACATCCCTTATACATCATATTATTAAAACAAAAAAAAACAATAAATAATAAAACAATATGTAGGGGTAACAAGACTTTCAGATCACCCTGTACTTATTTATAGGCAATATTGTATATAAGTATATCACCAGTTGTTTTTTCATTGTTTTAAAAAATATATATTATTAAGCCATTTTAGAAGAAGTAGAAATGAAGAGGAAATTGATAACCTGCATTTAAACTTCTTTTTTCTTCCTTCTTTTAAAATCTAGTGAACGAATTTTCCTAATTGTCAATAGACAGCGCTACAAGTTTTAATTATTGTCTTTAAATAAGAGAAAATGTTAAAATTGTATTACAACATTCTGATTAGTGCTTTTCACGGTTGATGACTTCGAGGCATTGCTTTTTACAGCCCACCATTAAGAGAAACGTGGACGATTACAGAACCCCACCTCTAATTATAAGTTTAAGCCACCTAGTAAGACTATTTCGAGCTAAGTAAAAAATCGCTAGACACACAGCAGTATCATTATAGTATTTCTGAAAATATCCCAAGATGTACAAGTTATTTGTGTAGGTCTTTATTACCTACTTATACGGTTTCAAGGATATGCATTTTGAGCAGCCAGCTATTTAGTTTGAAAAGACCCTTATATTAAACAACCATTCATACGTAACTGTAATCAAGTGACACTCTTATTGAATTATGATGAAAAAGCATTAGAGTTACGAGGGTAAGTCAAAAGTTCTTGCAATATTTTGGTAACGTGAGGTACAATCGGTAGTTCCAGTTGCTTTTGTAGAGATCGTGAAGATGACAAACCAGACTGTACTATCAGACGAGCTTGGCTAGGGTGCAAACCCTGGGGCTTCCGGGGAGGCTTGCCTCTAATGAAGAGGCAAAATACTACCTGAGACTGCATCCTGCAGCAGTTCAGCAGTCAAATCGTCTTGGACTGGCCCCTACCACTGAACCAACTGCCATAACAGTGTACTAGGTCTGTGCACCCTCGTTCCACTTAAAATATCTCCCAAGTTCACCTGATACTCTCCGAATGTTAACTCATCGAATTTTCCTCCATGGCTTGGACCACGGCCTCGGAATCCACGATTTTAAGCCTACCTGACAATACCTGATCGTCGAGGTTCCTGCAACCCAGGAGAAATTTCTTGAACCATCTGGTTACTGTACTGTGACCAAATGCGCCTTTACCTTTCGCACAACAAATGTTTTTGATTGCTTCCGCCGCGTTATAGTGCAGTCCGAACTCGTAAATCATAAGTTCCTGAATTTGACTACGTTGCATGCTCATCTGTGTGGTGTTCAAATTACAAAAGGAGTGAAGCAGTGTTTAACGTGTCAGCGCACCAACTACCGCGATACTACCAACCACATGAAATGAGCTCGAAAAAATCTGCGTAACAATTACAAATTCACTAATTAAAAAAAGCACGTTCCAGGCCCTGGTTGTAACTGAGCGTGTCTGAAAATAAAGGGTAAGACATCAGCTAGATGGAGCTACCATTACCACTTGCTTAAGTTAATTTGCGTCATACGGGTGACAGTTTAAAATGTTATAGGTATTTCTTTCACCTTGTAGAATTAGTTAATAAGATCGAGCAAAATTTACTTATTATAATACAAGTAGTTTTGACGATTTTGTTGCGTTCGGCGGGGCGGTTCGCCGTCTCGATGGGCGTGGCTTGTCGTCGTTGCATACGCGGCGGCGTGCGCGAACGGGCCAACCGACTTGACATAGGCAAAGCCTAGAACAGGCTAATGTCATCCACTGCAAACGGGTAAAACTCACTGAAAGGGGTAACATGGGTATAACACTAAACTGCATCTGGGGTGAGGCTATATACTCATTTCAGAAAGTTAAATGTTATATCAAGAGTAGAGAACCTGCGGCCATACGGTCTAATCTGGTCTTCTAAGCTATCAAATGCAGCCTTGCACAGCCTTGTCAAAAGACCAATCAACGTAGCCATTCTTTGTCATTAATACCAGAGACACTATGATCAAGAGTGAGACTGTATTTTAGGGTGTCATCTATGGGTCAAATAGATCCTTTTGAAAATTATTTGTATTAAAGAGGCAAATTTGAAACTTGTGCAGATTGCTTGTATTATATAAGAATACTAGATATCATATAACTACGTGTATATAGATGGATCTATACATATATAAAGGGCAGTTGTATGTATGTATGTATGTATGTATGTATGCGCGGAGGAAATTAAGGAAATAAAACAGTTAAAGACAAAGTAAATACATATACACATTCACTGTTACTGGTCTAGCTTTTTTGTGCAAAAATTATAAAGATTTCATTTATATTTGCGAAGATATTTACAAATTAAAATAGCATTAAAATAGCATTAAAATTCTACTTAAAAATGTCCATGAATTTTTTAAAGTAAGTTTAGGCTCTGTCCTTAAGGGGCAAAATTAAAATAAGTGACAATTTACAATTTTAATCTATCTATACATACATACATAAAGGACAGTTGTGTGTATGTATGTCCGGGGAAATTACGAAAATAAAACATTAAAGACAAAGTAAATATATATACGCATTCACTGTTACTGAGTCTAGCTTTTTGTGCAAAATTACGAAGATTTCATTTATATTTGCGAAGATATTTTAAAAATTAAAATAAAGCCCCTGCAGACAATTTATATTAGTAAACAAAAATTTAATGTGGCCTTAAGTATGAGTTTCACACTTATGTGATAGATACCCAGCTTTTTAATCGCATAAGGTGTTTTAAAAGAGCATACATTTCTGGTGTCATTATCAATCAAGTGTTATAGCAAGCGTTGGTGTCAAGGTTATCCTTAACAATAGAGAGAATCCCATAGAGAACAATGCGAAGATCATTGCGTGTGAAATGCACACATCTCTCTGTGGTGGGAAGAAGACTGTCTCTTGTCAGTAATTGAATACTAAATATTATTATTATATTATTATTATTATTATTATTATTATCACTCCTTGAGAGTTTTTCAATTGAGTCTGAGTAACAGCAAGTCTCCTCAGGTCTGCAGGACTCTTTGAACTATTCTAGTTGATCTTGACAATGTCTGTGTGGTCTCGACTTTTCTCTGATTTTCAGTTTCCCCGGTCTATTTTGCAGGCCTTTGGGAACCATTCCAATGTCACCTATAATTGGTATCACCTTCATGTTCCACAGATTTTCAGCTCTCTAGCAAGATCTAGACATTTGTCTATCTTTTCGCTTTCTTTAATTTTCATTCAATGGTCGACGGGAATGACAAAATCCACTCGATGACAAGTTATTCTCTTGTTAATTAATACTACGAGAATGAGTCAAAAAGTAATGCCATTTTCTTTATTTCCTATGAAGTTTTTTTTTATATAAAATTAAGGCCTACATTGAGACCCTGTAGTGAAGAAGTGGCTCAAGAACAGTCAACAGAATTTTACGGGACAGGAATACATGCTCTCATTGGTGGAAATTTGCTATTGAGAGAAACAGTGACTATGTGGAGAAGTAGGGATGTGATCCACAGAGGACCAGCTTCATTTTTATGTATGATACATGTTTCTGTATTGGTAATTATATCTGTCTTAAACAAAATGGCATTACTTTTTGAATCACCCTCGTAGATCTGGTATTCTGTCCGGTATTGGGTGATCCGTTTGTACTTCAAAGTTCAAGAGAATTTTATGCGTCTCATTTTCTATTAAAGATTTTGGTTTGTGCAAATATGATTTTTGTCAGCATGGTCTAATTTTAATCTTTTGCGCAATTTCCAGTGGATCAACTTTCCTAGCCAATCATGTCTACCCTTGAATTCCCTTTGTGCCAATTTACTGAATTCGGTTATGATACGATTAACTGTTTCATCTCTGTCACCATATAACCTACATGAGATAATCCGCATGACGAGGTGGACAGAGATATTGTAGTTAACGAGTTTTGAACTCAAGTCGAGCTATTCTCCGATCAATCGGCTGGTCACGTCAAGCCCTAGCACCTATATGACTGTCCCGACCCTATTGCCCTTATGACAAGTCCCAACCTTTTTTATCATATATGTGCTAGAAGGCGGTGAGTGAGGGTCTTCATGTCCTGGGAATTACGTTAAACTCTATCTGACTGTGAGGTTCCAGTTCTGGGGGTCTGGGGAATGTGGATCACCCCTTCATCACCATTGCTCCCAGGTCCACTTTTGCCTGGAGTGGTAGTACCTGTTAGTGTTCCATCTATGGGTTAAATAGAAAAAAATTGAGTATCAATTAAGAATGAGTTTATTTCAAAACTTAGTCGGCATTAAATATCCCACCGAGGTTGATATGCCGTAAAACCAAACAAAAGTCGGGCTATTACATTCGTTTTCGGACTAATACCCTTGGAACCCCTTTATCCACCCCCCTAGTTGTGGGTTAAATTGTACCACCACTATTCTTCTACAAGGTTAAATTCGATATTAAATAACCCATGAAAGTTGATATGCCATTAAACAAAGAAACCAAATTAAACCATTACCTACAGTTGCGATTCTTTTGCTCTTTCCATAAACTTGGACAACATCAGTGGCGTGGAAAGGATGGGAGACTTGCTGCGTAGGCAACTGTTGGTTTTCTATACGACCTCGCCTAGGTCTACATCCAGATCCAGGCACAGATGCCACCGCGCTCACGACGATAGTATAAAACTAAAATTAAAGACTGGTCAAGTCGAGTTTCTCAATTTTATTTTTGAAGAGCAGATTAAACATTACCATGCGCAGTGCAGGGGAGCGAGAGAGAATCTCGCGGATAGACGAGGGTATAAAATAAGAAATCTAATAATAAAACACATAACTAATCAAACAGAAATCGTTCGTCAGACTCAAATACTAACTGAGGTTTAATTAAGTCAGTTTAAGGAGATCTCGAGCACAAAATGAATTGGTCAATAAATGACTGTCGACATTGAAAGAACATTATCCGCACTGATCATGTTCATTGAAAGACAAAAAAGAAAAAAATTAATGACACGCCTATCAAACAATCCATCCACCACTTACCTATGTAAAAAGTCTTTAACACATACAGATATCTCTCTACCCACTTCTTCTTCTTCTTCTTCTTCTTCTTCTTCTCTCTCTCTCTCTTCTCTCTCTCTCTCTCCTCTCTCTCTCTCTCTCTCTCTCTCTCTTTCTCTGTCTCTCTCTCACTTCTTCTCTCGCTCACTCACTCACTCTTTCTTTCTCTCTCATACTTTCTTTCTCCTTAATATATATATAAATAATATGTGTGTGTATATGTGTTCTTACCACATCCAAGCATTTATACCACCCTCCTCCCTCTCCTTTCCCTTTCCTCTCTCTGTCTCTGTATCTCGCTAATGTATTTATATATATAATATATATATATATATATATATATATATATATCTGTTTATATAAAAGATATCTCTACCATCCTCCCACGGTCTCTCTACCTTTCTCTCTCCCTCCTTCTCTCTCTCTCTCTCTCTCTCTCTCTCTCTCTCTCTCTATATATATATATATATATATATATATATAATATGTGTGTGTGTGTGTGTGTGTATGTGTGTCCTAGTGTATGAGTGTGTTTTTAACTCATACAGATATCTCTACTAATACCCTTTCCCCTTCTCTCAGGCTCTCTCTATATATATGTATGTGTGTGTGTGCGAGTAAATGTGTGTATGCAAATACGCATGTCTGTGTGTCGGGGGTGCATGTAAAGAGAGAGAGAGTTTTAATTACCTGGCTATCGTCGTGGAGACATTAAACTTTTGTTCACAATTTAAGTCTGTATTTATTTATTTTTTTACATTGAATTCATTTTTAGAAGCACTATCTTGAGCTATTGAGCTCTGTAATTACTATATATATTATATATATATATATATATTATATATATATATATATATAATATATATATATGGCGGGTGCGTGTGTGAAGATCATTCAATATATAAGGTGGATTTTTCCTAAGGACTTAGCAATTGGATGAACAGTTGAACCTTTTCCAAGGAAATCAATCATGATGAACGCTTTCATATCCCAGAAAACTGTCAGCATGAGCTTCTTTACTGATGCTACACCCAGAACTTTTTCTTTACCAGAGAAACAGTGTTTCCAATACATTTTCGACTCAGGATCGTAGTGGCATAACATGTTCAGCCCGTTTTAAATATATATATATATATATTTTTTTTTTTTTTTTTTTTTTACTAAAACATGCTTCTCCCTACACGTCAAGCATTCTTTTGTAAAAATGGTTTGCACTTATCAGCCACCCAAAAATTTAATGACAGACCTCTATTCAAATATGGGGCACTCTGATTTGCCATTATTTTGAATAGCTAGCAAACAATTTGTTTTTTGTTTTTTAGATTAAATAATGTTTGCTATAAACCAATTTCAAACGATACAGAGATTACATTATAGAAAAAAAATCTGAAATAAAATCTATTTGCCTGTTTACAAAGAAAATTCGCCTATTTATTGAATGACCCTTGTAATAATAAGAAAAAGCATAATAAAACAGCATAACTTGATGTAAAAGTTTATTTTGTTTTGTTATTATTGATATATATATATATATATATATATATATATATATATATATATATGTGTGTGTGTGTGTGTGTGTGTGTGTGTGTGTGTGTGTGTGTGTGGATAGTCAGTGCAAATATAGATATAAGCATACTGAGGTCTATAAAGCACTATTTTATACACTTGAATCCATATATCGTATATCGACAATAGCAAATACTTATATGCGCAACATATGAACAGACTTAAGATTGATTTATTGATCTAAATTGGCTTCGATGGATTGATTGATAAAAAGGAACAGAGATAATTATAGACATACAAAAATATAAATAGATTGATAGATACGTAAATGCACCTATAGTCGTAGAAAGAGCTACATAAATGTTCGAGAAATGTGAACTGTGTGCGTTAACTGAAGGAAGTACACACTTATGTTATTGCTCTTTGGTGGGCTGTATTCTTTCATTTAGTTTTATACATAACCAAGGGAATTACTGCGAAGCAGATAATAAAAAGTAGGTCTTAAAGTAAGCAAATTATTTAATTATTTCCATGGTTAGTTTCCCGAAATTTTGAATAAAGATTATATATATATATATATATATATATATATATATATATATATATATGTGTGTGTGTGTGTGTGTGTGTGTGTGTGTTTTTTTTTTTAAAGTTAGGCGTTATTACGAAGCATCTAAAAATAAATGAATGAACTCGATGCTATGGAGTATTGGATTCACTTATTTTTTTATTATTATTTTTTATCATAAATTTTCGGGTTCGTTAGATACCCTTTATCAAATGACTGTTGTTCCTGTTCAACGGATCTTTTGTCTCTGTTGTTATTGACAGCGTAGCGTCTGTAATATATATATATATACGTGAAATCGACTGCAATTAATCAATACCTTGATTAATCCAGTGGATTTAACCCTGAAGATCCTTATGGTGAAACTCGAGTAGGTTATTACCGTGTACCTTTATGATAATATATATATATGTATGTGTGTGTGTGTGTGTGTGTGTGAGTGAGAGAGAGAGAGAGAGAGAGGGGGGTAAAGGATTGGGTAAATCCAACAAAATGTGGTTGAAATAGAGGAAAGATGTGGATAAAACAACACAACAACTAAATTCAAATAATATTTCGCCTCGGTGCATCCAACCCCCTCTTTCCTTTCCTTTTACATCTCGTCTTATCTCTATGTACGCCCCCTCATCTTCTTATTCGTTATTGATGGTTCTTCCTTTCTCAAAGTAATCGATGAACAAAATACCTTGCGCATCCCAAAATATGGAGGCCAAAATCTTGCCTGCTGATGTTTGCGTCTTTGGTCGCTTTGAACGACTTTCACCTGCTGCTAACCACTCGGTGGACTGCCGATTTGACTCCGGCGTGAAGTGGTGAATTCATGTTTCATCCATTGTTACGTATTTATGCAAAACTCCTTTTTGTTGCGTTGAAACAGTTGCAAACAACGCTCTGAATCGTCGATGCGTTGTTGTTTTTGATCGACAGTGAGCAAACGCCGCACCTACTTTGAACACAGCTATCTCATTGACAAATGTTCCTAAAAAATAGTGAATACACTTCCTTCTGATATCTTCAACTCCTCTGCTATCTCATGCAACTTCAATTTACGATCGGCAAAAACGGGTTTGTGAAGTTTTTTGGTGTTTTCCGGGACAACTGCCGAATTTTGGCGACCTGAGCCTTCAGCATCATTTGTGTCTGTACGACCGCGTTTAAAATCAGCATGCCACCTCTTAACCGTTTTTTTTTCCGACGGAGCAGAGTCCGAATAACACTTATCAAGTCATTGTTTTGCTTGAATGGTATTTTCCCAAGCAATGTTTTATTAATACACCAAATTCAGATTTTTCCATTGTTTTGAAAATTTTCAACAGTAGCTTCGCTTAAATAACTGTAATTTGTAAACTAATAATCCGATTGGGCTCAAATTTTGACACGTGCCATTTAGAGGTGAGTACTTTATAAAAATTATATGTATTTTCTTATTAGTGGTGCCATTTATATTTTTTCACAAATGGTTATAATTATTTGTTGCTTGAACCCATTTTATTGCTTTCAAAAAAGAAGAAAAAAGAAAGACATTAATTACCCAACAAGGTTTGACATGTCGTAAAACCAACAGAACCGAATCCACAGCAGCTGCTTTTCGATGACATCTGTACTTCCTCATCACGAACTCGACGACATCGGGATCATTTCCAGGTCATTACACACCACACCTGTTGCTCTCGATCACATTTATGTTTGACGATATCGAGCCAAAAATTGCACCAACAATTCCGAGTGAGTATGCAACACAAGCAATAAACAGCCGTTAAAACTCAAGTACACTTGTGCCCTGGGTATGACACTAATCTGCATCCGGTGGTAAGACTCCGGTTCTGGAGCTCTGGTGAGTGTTGAGTAACCCTTCATTGCCATTACTCCCAGATTCACCTAGACCTGAATTGATACTAATTGTTACGTCCCGACTAGGGGTCAAATAGATCTGTCTAAAGATTATTTGTATTCGATATGAATACTTGATACCATATAGCGGCATGCAAATTATTTGTATTAAGAATAGTTACTTGAAGCAATAATTGCTTACAAAGTAGTAGTAGTAGTAGTAGTAGTAGTAGTTACTTGAAGCCATTTAACTGTGTGCAAACAAATGAGTATTATCAATTAGAATTAGTTACTTGAAACTACATAAATGGGCCGGGTTAGCTCAGTCGGTAGAGCGTTCGGCTAGAAACCACAAGGTTCCTAGTTTGATACCGGCCCTCGCCAACTCAGCGTATGAGTAGCACAGGGATCTGTGCGGTAAAGTAACGAGCTGATGGTAGGTGTGGCACTCCACCTCAGACGCAAAAACGATCTCCTTCGTCTTGTGCTAATGAAAAGGGGATAGACTCCCTCGCTGTCTGGCTGATACCGACTTGAGGCCACCCCGACGACTACATAACTGTACATATATTATTAGTATTAGATTGGGATACTTAAAACCATACAACTCTATCAAAATGTACTTTATTATACAAGATGTGTCAAAACAGTATCGAGATTCTTTGTACTATTTGACACACCTTGTATTTTGAAAAAAAAATACGTTCTATCCATTGGTCATTTCTATCTTGGTAGATACAGCTTTAATCCCGATACCTTTATGACACACCTTGTATAGGATTACTTGATTTGCAATTAATTGATTATAGACAAATAAAAAGTGCAATTTTAGGAAAAAAAATCGAACATTGCTCAATGTCCATACAGAGTTGATAGGCAGCTAAACAAATGTTGTATACCTCTTTCTTTACTTTCTTACTTCTATTATTCTTGTCATCTTCTAGCGCCTCTTCTAGCGTCTGGACTTCGTCTTGGACTTCGTGTCTGGTCTTCCATTGGGGATTTCTCTTTATCAGAAGCCCTGTGTCATTAGTAGTTTTTAGATAATAACACAAGACTTCGATTTAACTTAGATCATATTTTATTCTGAAATCCCCACCAGACTACCTGCACAGATTGAGTCGGAGCGTGCATAACACGACTTACCACCGTCGTGGTTTTTGGCCAATCTGACTAAAAATCTCTTTCTAATCTAAACCGGAAGAGGGTCTTCTCCACCGATTCTCACAGTATCCTCCGGAAGGATCAGGACTGAGGTCAAGCCTTGTCATTCAATCCTTCAAGGCCGCCGGCTGAACTTATGACTGCCATTTTGGTTTCTACACTACTGTACATAAATATTAGGAATCTAATAACTATGTAACACAAATAAACCAAATTAAACCAATCAATTACACTTCTTAGATTTCCCTAATATTGAGAAGAAAAAAAAACTAATAAATACGTGCAGACCCACACACGCATACATGTACCTACGATAACGTTTATACGCATATATAGTCATTAACTGGCATTAATCTTCTCTCTCTCTCTCTCTCTCTCTCTCTCTCTCTCTCTCTCTCTCTCTCTCTCTCTTTCTCTTCCCTATCTTTTTCTATCCTGTGTTATCTTGAAGCTTTGACATACTATCTGGGCGTGATCACTTTGCGCTTCGAAACAGAAACGTAGGCTATTCGCCATTAAACTTACATTGCTTGCACTTTAGAGTCTGTCGGTATAAATGCCTGACCACAAACCTGTCAGTCGTTCTTCTTTTTTCTTTTTTTTTTTTTTTCAATGTCTGTCTGTATGTCTGCCTCTTTAGCTGTCATCTTTTCGAGCAATCATTGCCAAATAGCACTTTTTATGTTCCGCTTATTTCTTTCAGTAATAACTTGTAAATTAGGCTACTTACCCTCTACTAAAAATGAGAATACATTTAATGTAAGTTAATTAAGGACTGTATCTTTACGCGCATGAAATCACACTGTCTTTTCCTTGATAGATAGATAGATAGATAGATAGATGTCCGGTCTATTAAGTAATGAGATTAATTGTTCTTTCTACCATATGACTGTATCTTTACGCTCATGAGATACCACTATCTTTTTCCAAGTTAGATAGATAGATAGATAGATAGATAGATAGCCAATCTATTAAGTAATGAGATTAATTGTTCTTTCTATCAAAGGACTGTATCTTTACGCACATGAGATCCAGTATCTTTTTCCAAGTTAGATAGATAGATAGATAGATAGATTAGATGGCCAGTCTATTAAGTAATGAGATTAATTGTTCCTTCTACCAAATGACTGTATCTTTACACACATGAGATCACACTATCTTTTTCCAAGTTAGTTAGATAGATAGATAGATAGATAGATAGATAGATAGATAGATGGCCAGTCTATTAAGTAATGAGATTAATTGTTCCTTCTACCAAAGGACTGGATCTTTACGCACATGAGATTCCACTATCTTTTTCCCAGATGG
>CM042137.1:104350784-104355784 GCA_023376005.1 Doryteuthis pealeii | reverse complement strand
GAACATATGGTTTAAATTCAGAATTTTCCTTCTCCTTGGCTAAAGACCCTGGTCTGCTCTACTATTTACCTATAGCAGTGATGCTGATAGCTTTTTTGATTTAGTGTGTCCTGGGACACACATTTGCTTTGAATGAGTCCCTGGGAAAATTTTTGGGTCCCAAATAAAGCCATCTAACTCCTACCTGGTAACTTAGCTCCTGTAATTCATTTTTAAGAAACTATTGAAATGTATTTACAATTAGCTTGAAATGATAAGGGAAGAAAAAAAACAATGGGATGCATGGATACGATTTTACTGCATCCTTTTAGATTTTTGTGCGTCAGGAATGCAGGATGCGTACCTATCAGCATCTCTGCCTATAGCATAGATTGATTTATGCTTTTCCTCAGGGAATTAACATGACAGTTAAACGCAAACGTCTTGGTCCAGGATTTGAACTCGGGTCACCGTGCTCATTTCCTACCACAGTGCTAAGGAGTACCATTCACAAACGTATATTTGGTGAATTGTATGTAAAAAAAAAAATTCTTGAGAGTTTTAACATCAGATTCTGACTTACCTGATGGGCGGCTTTTCGTCTTCGAATGCATCGTACTGCCACTGCGACTAGTACAAATGCTATCACAGCTAGGCACACGGGAAGCACAATGTACAAAATAAGTTTCGGCTGGTCTGCAAAATAAAAAAAAAGAGATTATTAATACAAATTGCCTCACTTTTTAAAATGTTATATCAAGTTTCTGGCAGAATGATGTTTCGGGATTGGAACGTAAATAAAAGAAGGCAACATAGAACCTATTCAAAAATGTATTTTTCTATAAAAAAAAAAAGCACACACACGTACATGCACACACACACACACACACACACACACACACATTAGTAGTTACTTGAAGCCATATAACTGTGTGCAAACAAATGAGTATTATCGAATAGAATTAGTTACTTGAAACTACATAAATGGGCCGGGTTAGCTCAGTCGGTAGGCGTTCGGCTAGAAACCACAAGGTTCCTAGTTCGATACCGGCCCTCGCCAACTCAGCATATGAGTAGCACAGGGAACTGTGCGGTAAAGTAACAAGCTGATGGCAGGTGAGGCGCATCACCTCAGACGCAAAAACAATCTCCTTCATCTTGCGCTGGCAAAAAGGGGATAGACTCCCTCGCTGATTGGCTGATACCGACTTGAGGCCACCCCGACGACTACATAACTGTACATATATCATTAGTATTAGATTGGGATACTTAAAACCATACAACTCTATCACACACACACACACACATATATATATATATATATATATATACAAGGTGTGTCAAAAAAGTATCAAGATTTTTTGTACTTTTTGACACACCTTGTATTCTGAAAAAAAAAAACGTTCCATTCATTCTTCATTTCTATCTTGGTGAGTACAGCTTTAAACTTGGTACTTTTTTGACACATCTTGGATTCTGAAAAAAAATTAACGTTCCATTCATTGTTTATTTCTATTCAGGTAAATACAGCTTCAATCCGATACTTATATATATATAGTTTCAAATAATTATTTCTATTGAGTAAAATCATTTATATGGTTTCAAGTAATTGATAACAATTCTTAGTAAACAATGAATAGCTTCAAGTAACTATTCTTAATACAAATAATTTACAGTTATATGGTATCAAGTATTCTTATCTAATACTAATAATTTTTGAACAGATCTTTTTGAAACATAGATAGAACGCTAACTGGTACTACCACTCTGGACCAGAGTGTATCTGAGAGTAATGACAAAGTACTATACACTTCCCCGATCTCCAGAAACTAGAGCCTCGCTATCAGATGCAATTTAGTTTCCTACCCAGGACACCATTTTTGGGGGAGCGCGGGTGTCTTAGCAATTAGGTGGAACGCATTAGGTGCACAGATTCGAACCAAATAATCTTGAATTGATCCTTAATTCCTATTAATGCAAACAGTCTCCTTCAAGATTTGAACTCGTCTCACCGTTCCCATTTTCTACGACGATATCCATTACACCATAAAAAATAGTTTATATATGAAACTTCCTTATATCTGAGATTTTGACTTGTGACATGAAAAGATGAAATTCCACTAGAGTGTCCAGGACCAGATAGGATGCTATGTAGTCACAATTCACTTTGGTTACCCGGATGTCAGTGTAGATAAACGTATCACAGGAGACTGAGCTTACAGTTGAAATCATTGTTATTTTTTATTATGATTTATGCGGTTTGTTCTTTTTAAGTTTAAATTAAACTTTTCAAAGTTATAAGGAATTATTCTATTTTTCACATATCGAGACATCCTCTATGGAGAGCTTTCTACTGGCAAGAGACAGATAGGTCGCCCTCGGTTGCGTTTTAAGGATATCTGTAAGAATTATATCAGGTGCTTTGGCATTACCCCTTCCAGCTGGGAAAATTTGGCCCAGGACCGCCCTCGGTGGCGACAGGGTCTCCGTAGCGGATTGTTCATGTCTGAAATCACCCTGACGCAACACCATGAAGCTAATAGATCCAGGAGAAACCAGCGGCAACAAAGTACCGGCACATCAACATCTTCAGTGACAGCCTTCACATGCGACATCTGTGGTCGAGTTGTTTTTCGAACACTGGACTTCACAGTCAGGGAGGCGCTGTAACTTCAGGGGCAAAAGAATTATATAGTCTTCCGTGACAGCAATGCCGATATCTGGTTTATTCTTTCTACGTTTAAATTAAACTTTTCAAGGGCGTCGAGTCGAGTTATAAGGAATTACTCTATTTTAACATATCTAGATTTTGTTTTCTTGATGAATACTGTCGCCAGAGGCGTTTCTAGGCTCTAAAGTTGGGCGGAGCAGGAACGTAGACAAGGCGCCAGGATTCGGGCACCAAATTCATTCTTCACTTTGGTTTGTATTTAAAAATCGAAACACGAAGATTTTTACGATAAGATTAATATGTTACAAGTTTTGGGCGTTTTTATCGGCTCATGTCGACTTGTCAAAGGTGACTGGAGTGGCTAAAATTTCAATAATAATGTCATTGTGTATAAAACTGGAATTTTTAGTGAAATAGATCACTAATTTAGGACTGAGCCTATTCTAGTAGTGACTACTCCAAGCAGAGTTTTAGCAGGTTAGTGTTTTCTTTCCCCTAGACTGGTTGCCTAACCAAGGTTAAAGAGCCCAGTCTACCCATATCTGGAGGGAGAGTAGTTGGATTCATACCGTTACCAAGAGTATTAGCACTATGTGAACTGTAGCTTAGTCCAAGATTTGAACTCCGGTCGACGAGTCCATTTCCTACGACTCAACCCATTTGACCACGCGTCTCCAACCAATTGTGATATGTGACATTAAAAGGAAGAAATGCTACAAGAGCGTCCATTGTCGGTTTGTTCTATAGACGGGGTTTAGAATATACCAATGCATCATCTGCAGGGGCATAAGGCATCAACCCCCCGAAAGTATGTCCTGGGTATAACACTAAACTAGATCCTGTAATGAGACTCCACTTCTGGAGTTCAATACAGTGTGGAGTATCTCTTTGCTGCTATGACTCCCAGATCCACTCTGATCCGAAGTGATAATACAAGTTAGGGTCTCATTTACGTGTTAACTTGATCTGTTTGAAAATTGTTAGTATTGGATTGAAATGCTTGAAACTATACAACTGTATGCAAACAAATTATCATTATTATTATGAGGTTTTCACACCTGCCGTAGCCGGTGGTTCACTGGAGGCTGAGTACAGCAAATCTCCTCAGGCCACCAGGACTCTTTTGTTCCTTGCGATTTTTTTTAGTTTTTTTACCAGTGTTAGCTGAGTGTCAGCAAGTCTCCTCAAGCCTCCAGAGCTCTTCTGACTATTCTAACCGAACTAGTGCTGTTGTTTTGATGTTGTCGATTCTTATTCCTCCAGTTTATTTTCCAAACCCTTGGGACCATTCCAAGGGCAACAACTATAATTATCACCTTTACGCTCATGATCCATAGTTTTTGTTTTGTTTTTGTTTTTGTTTTTTGTTTGATTTATTTTTTTAATTCTCTGGCACGGTCGAAGTATTTGTTTATCTTTTTGTTTTCTTTCAATTTCAATCTGTGATCGGCGGGTACAACAAAATATTATTATTATTATTATTATTATATTATTATTATTATTATTATTATTTGCTCCTTTTGAGTTTTCACATCAGCATTAGCTGATGGTCTTTCACTGGAGTCTGAGTGACAGCAAGTCTCCTCAGGTCTCCAGGACTCTTCTGAGTATTCTGGCAAATTGCAGCAGTGCAGTGTTCTGAATGGTTTCAATCCTTCCTCTGATTTCCAAACTTTCAAAACCCTTTTCTAATCCTTTTGGGACTGTTCCAAGTGCACCAACTACAATTGGTATCACTTTCACTTTCATATTCCATAACCTTTTCAGTTCTCTGGCAAGGTCTAGATATTTGTCCATTTTTTCATTTTCCTTTAGCTTCACCCTGTGATCTGCTGGCACTGCAAAATCCACCAGGGGCCGGGTTACTCAGTCGGTAGAACGTCAACCTGGGAATCACAAGCTTCCTGGTTCGATATCGGCCCTCGCCAACTCAGCATATGAGTAGCACAGGGATCTGTGCGGTAAAGTGGGGAGCTGATGACAGGGGTGGCGATCCACCTCAGACGCAAAAACAATCTCTTTGAAATTTTGTGAAAAGGGGATAGACTCCCTCGCTGTCTGGCTGATACCGACTTTAGGCCACCCCGACAACTTTATTTTACTTTAACATATCAAGACATGATTTGTTTTTCATCTTAATATTTACTTAATATAAGCTTTGCTTAGTCTAGCCCATAGATTTCAGATTGCTTACACTAACGGGTGTTTCTCTATGGTCACCAATCTAAGTACTGAACAGGTTCATCGCTGCTCAACTTCAGTATTCTATCGGGAATCACAAGTCGCCTTTTCAAAAGTGTAAAATTATACTAAATTAAACAGTTTCTTAACATTCATTATCGTCCATAAA
>CM042137.1:104340784-104343284 GCA_023376005.1 Doryteuthis pealeii | reverse complement strand
TGGTGTGTCGGTGCCCTGTTGCCGAAGCTTTCTTCTGGACCTCTTGGCTTCATGGTGTTACGCCATGGTGATGTCAGACATTAGTTTGCGACGGAGAGCCTGCTGCCACTGGGGTCGGTGCTGAGCCAAATTTTCCCAGCTTGAAGGCGTAATGTCAAAGCAGCTGAGCACCTGAGATCATACTTGTAGGTTATGTACATAACACTACAACTATTCTAATCTAATCCAACATACGTTTAAGACCTTTAGGTATCATCTATATATATTGCTATATATATATATATATATATATATATATATATATATATAATTTGTAGTGCGCAATGATTGACAAGTTGATTTGGCGAGTTCATGTGTGGCGTGTCTGGTTGGCCTTGACTCTGCATCCTGGGTTCTCCGGTTCGATCTCTGTCGGGGGGGGTCGTAGGTATACACTGCTGATGAGACCAAATTAGGTCGAAACAGCTGTACAGTGTTCCTCACGTCGCACATGGTATTCGCCGAATTTGCTTGTCATGATTAATCGAATTATATAAATGAAAATTTCTCTCCATAAAAATAAAATTACATATATATATATGTGTGTATATAAGTTTAAAAAGCATACTTCACAACATATATATATATATATATATATATATATGTGTGTGTGTGTGTGTGTGTGTGTGTGTGTGTGTGTTGTGAACGTATTTTTTTTGTTGGTATAACTGGTGAGTCTAATTTTCAAAAGCAGGCCGTGAAACCAACACCTCTGACCCATAAAAACGACAGTGACCACTGTAGTCAGCCAGTAAATAGATCCTTGTAAACGAGGGATCATTACTTCGAAATATTGGACGAAATAAAATGGAACTTAGTACATAACATCCAACTTATTTTCACTTTTCACACATTACTCATGCTTCGCACTAAAACCCCAAAATATATATTATAGACAGATATATAATACATATATAAACACTAAAAATTACTCATCATATATATATATATATATATATATATATATATATATATGTATGTATGAGATCATAAATTAATGTTTACTCACCCCTCCGCGGCAGTCTCATTGCTACCAGTTTCATGCACTTTTTAAAAGATGAGGAATTTTTCATCAGATGATTGTAATATTTTTGTTTTTAATTACATGAAACTGGAAGTAATGAAAATGCCACAGATAGCTGAGTAAACATTTATTTTAGGTCTCATCCTGCTTTACTCGCCGGTTTTAGAATGATTTATTCCAATATATAATATATATATATATATATATATATATCTTATTATAATGGAGATTGTGTGTTTGTCTGTCTGTAACCGAAACTATATTCCTACTCAAGTCACAATTCTCTTAGTTATTGATATCACATTCTCCATGATTTTATTTTTATCTAAACCTCAATTATTAATAAAATTGTCTTACATTATTAATACTGTTAACTATGTCTACATACTGACAACATGCAATTATATTTATATATACAACAAAATAGTGGTTTACAGTGTGAACGGGAAGGCTAATTTGCATATTAATATTAAAAAATCGAATTTAATAAATATGTACTTAGTATTATTGATTTCTAACTGTTTGGTTTTATTTTAATGAATATAAGCAAAAATCTCTTCAATAAATCTTAAATGAAATCCATTAACAAGATAAAATAACTGTCAATTTATTCTTTACTTCCCTTTATAACTAAATACTTAAATTAGAAAAAATAACAATGAAAGACGAGAGTGATGGAAGAGTAAATTTCAATTGTTCTATTTTATCGATTATACCCTCTGTTTCAAATCTTTATTATACTCCCTCTGTTTCAAATCTTTTTATCTGCATTCTTATTTAGTTTCATTAGCATTTCTAATCTAATACAATATTTTATTACATTAAAACTTAAATACTTGCACCCGGAGGTGCATATATTTGCTAGTATATATATATATATATATATATATATATATATATATATATATATATATAGGAAATTAGGATATATGGAAACTCAACGGGACAGCAACAACAAAGAAAAAAAACGAACGATTCACAATTTTGTGAGCTGGAAAAAAGAAAAAGAAACCGAATGAGTTGGGATAATAAATATTAAAAAGTGCTCAATACGCCCTTTTAAGAAGAGAAATTGGAGACCAGTAAAGACTAAAGTTCAACGGCGCTTGGTAACTGGCTTAAAAATCGCATAGACAAGAAACTACATCACTTTATATATATATATATATATATATATATATATATACGCCTAGTCAGTGGAGTCTAGAATATACGCTCAAAAACAAGGGTCGCACTGTTATACCTATATTTCGCAGTGTAGAATAGATGCACCCATGCCTTTCCTAAGAATATAGGTTCGAAGTGAATGCCGACGGCCTCGGCTGGAATTTGATCTTAGGTTACCGATTCCAAGCGATCAAAAATGTAGACATAAAAAAAAACACAGGAATTCAGCAGATCTTTAGAATTTTGCTAGCAAGTCTTTTAGAATAATGA
>CM042137.1:104323284-104338284 GCA_023376005.1 Doryteuthis pealeii | reverse complement strand
ACAGCAAGGGAGTATATCCCTTTTTACTAGCGCTAGACCAAGGAGATTATTTGAGCGTCTGAGGTGGAGCGCCACACCTACTATCAGCTCCTTACTTAACCACACAGATCCCTGTGCTACCATACGCTGAGTTGGCGAGGACCGGTATCGAACTAGGAACCTCGTGGTTTCTAGCCGAACGCTCTACCGACTGAGCTAACCCGGCCCCTTAAAGTAACTAATAATAACCATTTATAAACAATTATAATTATTCTTAGTACCAGTAATTTGTACTTGTATGGTTTCAATGTTAATACTAATACTGCTAATAATAATAATAATTTATTCACAGTATTCTTATCTAATACTAAGAATTTCCATACAATTATGTGGTTTCAAGTAACTGTTCCTATTTAATAATAATCATTTATTTACACACAGTTAAATGGTTTCTAGTACTTCAATCTAATACTAAGAATTTCCATACAATTATGTGGTTTCAAGTAACTATTCCTACTTAATAAATGAAGTAAAGTCTTCGGGGTGGCCTTAAGTCGGTATCAGCCTGACAGCGAGGGAGTCTATCCCCTTTTCACTAGCCCTAGACTTTACTTTATCGCACTGATTCCTGTGCTACTCATACACTGAGTTGGCGAGGACTGGTATCTAACCAGGAACCCTGTGGTTCCTAGACGGGCGCTCTACCGACTGAGTACTATTCCTACTTGACTCATTGATGTACTACCACCACAAAAGCAAAAGCAAAAATGGCAACAAGTAAATCAGTTACAAAATGAGATAGACGAAATAATGCAATGATTGACAACTTAAAGATTATTGATCATTTTAAACAATAATGACGTGTTAAAATTAAGAAATGATTCCTCTTGTGATTTCTCTTCGTATACATTATGTACATTATGTTGTGTGTGTGTATTTTTTAAATTAAAACCAAACAGAGCCAATCCTTTAACAAAATAACTTTTCAATATGAAAAGTTATTTTTGTCCTTTCCTCTTAGAAGCAAACAAAGACAGTTTCCACTTACATTCAGAGAAACCACAAAATGCCCTGTTCGACACAACACAGGAGTGTCAAGATATCTTCAGTACAAATCATGTTTGCAACTTCCGTATGAAAAACATAATTATTTCCTCGGGAAGCAATGATGCTTGGAGAAAATTTTAAAATGACTACCCAAATATGACAATATCTAATAATCTTTTCTTTTTTTCTTTTTTCTTTTTTTTCTTTTTCTTTTTTTTTTTCTTTTTTAGATAAGCAAAATAAATTACATCCATGTCAAATTAGCTACATCTCACGTTAGGGATATTTTAATTCTTAACTGGTTTTCAAAGATATCTGCAAGGTATTTTGATTGTTCAATGTACGTATCTACTCTTTTAATTCGTGAACTGTATTATCAACTAGCAGGAACTAACAAACAGTTCGGTAAAAATGATGATATTGTAAGATTTAAAGTTATTAATTGAATATACAATTCCGACACGTTGTGAGACAAAATATTTAATATATATAACAGCACATGGAAACGATAAGATACATAATGTACAGGAGAATAGAACATGTACATACATATACAATATTTAGGTATAAACAAGATACCCAAATGTACCTGACATATAAATGTTACAGACATGGAACTAAAGGATAGTCCATGCTGTATAAAGGACTTA
Source organism: Doryteuthis pealeii (assembly GCA_023376005.1). NCBI lineage: Eukaryota > Metazoa > Mollusca > Cephalopoda > Myopsida > Loliginidae > Doryteuthis > Doryteuthis pealeii. The sequence continues at coordinate 104,336,608 of CM042137.1, read as the reverse complement.
CAGTAATGTAAGGGGGGGCAAAAGCTGTATCTGCTGTTACAAAATTGATTGGCGTTAACTTATGTCACACTTTGTTAAGTTATTTAATGCCGAAGTTAGTCTTTTTTTTTATAATTATATGATTTCAATTAACTCGTGATAATCATTTGTAAACAATTATAGTTTTAAATAACTATTCTTAAGACAAATAATTTGCACACAGTTGTATGATTTCAAGTATTCCTATCTAATACGAATGAATTATTCACAATTATATGGTTTCAAGTAACTATTTCTATTTAATATCATCTTTTGTATACGCATACTTATATGGTTTCGGGTAACTAATGATATATATATATATATATATATATATATATATACCAACCCCTCTGCCGTGAGTTGGAATTGACACAAGGTCAGTTTCTTAAGTGGATTTTAACAGGTTTGAATTCAGAGTTTTCTTTTCCCTAGACTAGTTACCATGCCAAGGTTAAAGAGCCCACTTCTGTCCAACTATTTATCCATAGCTGGAGGGAGAATAGTTGAATTCATACTTTTCCAAAGGGTATTAGCATTATGCAAACAGCCTCGTCTAGGATTTGAACTCGGCTTGACGAGTTCATTTCCCACGAACGACGACCATTACATCACGCGCTTCACAAGTAACTAATAATAATAATCCTTCGTACACAATCATAGCTTCAAGTAACTATTCTTTATATAAATAATTTGCACATATTTATATGGTTTTAAGTATTCCTATCTGATACTAATAAGGTTTAAACATATCTATTAGACCGATAGAGGACCTTACTTCAACTATTACTATTAGTTTCAGTCATCAGACAGATTTTTGAAAGCAATTTTTTTTCTTTTTATAACAAAGGAACTTCAAAGGTTCTTCTACCAATGGAAAACTCGCTGGAATATGTATATTGAATGCAACTAGCGGGCTATTTTTAATGAAAATTAATGTTTTATTTATTGTTATTTTTGGTTTTGGATGAATAGAGCGTCGGTCTCGATACATTTTGATGGATGGGTTCTTTATTTAATGACATATCAACCTTTGTGGATTATTTAACGCCAAAGCCGTCATTGTAGAAGAACGGTAGGAATACTATTTTAGCTATAGTGGGTGGGGGATAGCGTGGTTTCATACTTTTCCCAAGGGTATTAGTCCAAAGGGAACATAATCGTACGATTAGAGTTCGAACTCGCTTAACACAATATCGAACCCCAGCACTTTATCCATTACGTCATGGGGACGAATTATTGTTCTCAGCCGGCCCAGACCGCTGGATAAATTAACTGCGGATCCAATGGGATTCAAACATTTTTTTTCTTTTAAATAGCCATCGCATGAGCTTCGGGTTGTGCGTGGTTTCCACTTTAAAAAGACCTTGTATCGTATCCTGACCTGGTGGGAGGTTAAGGAAAAATACCATTACGTTACGAAGACTACCGCACATGCACCCCCCCCCATCCGTTAGTTTTTTTAACACTGTATTTATCGTTCCAGTAACGTAGTATCTTCATAGTGTAACGAGAAATTCTGTTGCTATGGTAACATGAGGCGCTATTAATTAAGCTTGATATCAAATCAACTCCAATGTATTATGACTATTCGAGAAAAAGAAATAACCAGTCTTTAAAACACAAACATTGGATACCAAAAAGGTTTTTAGAATGTTATTTTCTTTTAAATAAAGAAACGATAATCTAAGTCTTAAATGATGGTTTGTTCGGATGAGATATCAAGGGTTACGAGTGCCAATGTAATGACGTCAGAGCTTTCTTTTACTCAATTAGAATCCAAAATAATAGCTGAAATAGTTGGCGAACTCGCTATCCAACCTCATACAATTATCATTTGAGATGAATGCAAAGGCTATCAGTGGTTTCAGTTTAGATAAATCGTCTAAGTAAATGCCGAGTTGTTTGATTGAAAACTTTGGGGTCGGGTGGGTCTGTCAGATATTTCTTTCTCAAGAACACAGCTGCATAACAGGAAGTCATTTAATATAACTGTCTTAGTTTGGCACAAGGCTATGAAAACTCAGCGAGTATCGGATTCACTACAAATCGTTTGGTTGGTTTGAGTTTTTTTTTTTTTTTGTTTAATATAAACCTTCATCAGTTATTTAATAGCAAATCCATCCTTGTAGAAGAATAGCAGTGGTACTATTTAACTCATAGCGCGAAGAATTAAAGGGTTCATAACTTTTCCAAGTTCAAATGGGAACCTGGAGTTCGAACTCGCTGACTACAAGGTCGCAGTCCAGCACGTTAACCTCTACGCCATGGTCTACTAGCCAATTTCACTAAGCATTACACTATGCAAAGTGCCCGTATAACAAAGCGAAGCGTGACTTTTGTACAAGGCTGTACTTAGTGAGGATCGAACTCACTGCTCAGTAGTAACAGTTCGGCAATGCTTAGTTACCCATTATATCAGGACTAGTTACCCAGCTACATATCAACTGCCGCAAAAAAATAATTACCCTGGTGATTATTTACAAAGATGTGTTTGGTCTTTGTCTAGTCACCCACCACAGAATTGAACAGGGTCATCATTGCTTAACTTCTGTGATGCAGTACTTTTAGCGTGACTCTTGAACACAAAACAGAAATACAATCTTCCCGAACTTCTTCAGGTTTATGTTTTATCGAGTAACCATTAATATTTCTAATCCTCCATTTGTATAAAGGCGCACGTTGCGTAACGTTTATCGTCGTAGAAATTGGAATCAGCGACCAAAGTTCTGCCCGAAGATTTTTGCGTTTCTCCTCGTTCTAACGCTCCTAGTCAAGGTATAAATCCATCTCTTCTCCTAACAATGAGTAAATAATAGGGCAGACTGTGCTTTAGCCTTGGTTAGGCAACCGGTTAGAAGTAAGACTCGGACATTCAAACCAACTGTACTCTGCTTTAAATTTGTTTTGCATTGCATCTTGCCTGTGACGAAGGGATTGGATAAATACATTGGTAAATATCGTTTTATCTAGAAAACATGACTGATTGATTGATTGATTGATTGATTGATTTCATCGGCATGTCAAACCGTCTAGGATTATTTTATGTCTATAGGTTAGGAAATTGTGTTCATTACGCGTTCAGATTTTCAATTTTTGTGGAACTGATTCTCAAATGTTTGTTTGATTTTGTTTTTTGTTGTTTGTTTTTTTTGCGGTGGGGGTGTACTAGGTTCTATTGAATACGATGCAGGGGATACAGTCAGCATATTCTAAGCCCCACCGACAGGACAATAACTCAGAAAGTTATGTTTTGAATATTTTTCAGAGTTAATAAATGCATCAAACCTAATCTTTCAAAAGAATTTCAGAATTACCATATTCCTGACGTGAAATGTCATGTAAATTGTTAAATCAATAAGTTTCCTTGATTTAATGACATGATTTAAATCTTAACATCATAAAAGAGAGACGCCGAAGACAATGAAATATCTTAGTTTGTCTGAAGACAACGACATCCATGTCTCATTTGTTTTTGTTACCGAGAATATCTAGAGAATAATCGAAAGCCCTTGAGCCCAGAAAAAAGACTATGAAGATCGGTCTCGGTTTATTTAATGGCATATCAACCGTCGTGGGTTATTTAATGCCAAACCATACCTGTAGAAAACAGTAGAGGTATTGTTTAACCCATAGCTGGGGGGGAAGAGGGGCTTTATATCTTTCCCAGTGGTATTAGTCCGAAAGTGAACGGAATAGCGGTACTGGAGTTACGATGATGTCACAGTCCATTACTTTAGCCACTACCCTATTGGAGACTCCCCACCCTTAGACTAAGGAAAAGTTATATCATATAATCATGATAAATGCACTGGAAAATTAATCGAATCAGCAGCCATCTCTCATTTTAAAACGAAGTCCTGCTTTCTATTATAAATCCTATTGAGTAAGAGAAAAATTGACAAAATAAAGTTGTCCGATATAGAGCTTAGATAATTTGTTATATAGCCATATATACCCTCTGAAATACTCGGATATATAATAGAGAGAGAGGGGGCAGAGATATTAAGGGTTGGTAGATCTTACTTTATATCTTCTTACTACCTTGGCCGCCATATTGTCTATTTGACTTCTATCTGCTGGAGGTTGATTTTCCTCCTTGCTAATTCTTCTTTGGTCTGGGCTGGGCTGAACATTGTTTGTTTCTTTACTTAATTAATTAAAACAAGACTTGGATTTGTTTGATCAAGTTTTATTTTCTTCTAGCCGCGGGACGAGACCGACCTGGAGCTGACAATACGTCTACGCTCTCTCAAAGCTGGGTCGAATCTGAATAAATCTGACTAAAACTGTCTGTCATAAGTAATTTTAGACTCGCTTTTATGCGTCTCATTTTCTAGGACAGATTCTGGTTTATGCAAATACCATTTGTCAGCATGGTTAAATTTTGATCTCTTACACAATTTTGTGATATGGAGTATTCTTTTCTTTGGCGTCGACTAATTTTTAAAGGAAAATGTAAAAATTATTTTTGTTAGTCACAGGAAATAGTTTTGTTAAAATGAGGAAAATCAAAATATTGTATAAATTTATGATTCCACTTATTGTGTTTACAGATACAAGCAAAGGTGACTGCAGGCCACTAAGTGTGATATGTTTATCAGAGTTGGTAGAAATTAAAGGGTAGACTTATTGGGGGGGGGGGTTAGCACTGGCTGACACGATTGCAAAATAGCTATATTTTTTTCTATAAAAAGACGCTCTGAAAGTCAGACCGGAGAGATTGAGTGAAGCTTGTCAAATGACTACGAGACTTCAAAATTACTGAAATAAGAAATCTTTGCCACTAGAAGAAATAGACCATGCCGCCAAGAAAAACACTCCGATAAAATAAGTCACGCAGTCCAGTCCACCTTTGCTGAATTACTCAATGCTAATTATCATTGAATAAAACGCCAGACAGAGCTCCTCGCCGTGTCTTTTCTCATGTGCAAAACATATTCATCTCCGTTAGATATATTAATAAAACCGTTATTATTGTTAACGGTATGTTGTCTTGTTCTTAGAGTTGCCAACAACTACCGCAACTTATTTTCACTGATCTTCAGAACCATCACAGGGACGCTCCGACCAAGTTGCCTCAATCCTAGTTCTGCGGATCAAAGGAACACAACGTGGGCACAGACTCATCGAAAGAGCAACTAAGCGGAGACACGTTTGGTAGACACGGACCTGAGTCATCTTAGGTTTCGTGACTCGCTTAGAACCACATTTTCCACAGTAGATCAACTTTCCTAGCCAATCTCTTGCATTCCTTTTGTGCCAGTTTGCTGTATTCGGTTATTATGCGATTAAGTGTTTCATCTGTGTCACCACATAAACTACATGAGAGATTCCCTGTGACGTAGAGGCTAACGTTCTGGACTGCGATATTGTAGCTAGCGGAGTTTGAACTCCAGTCGAGCAATTACATTCACTTTCGGACTAATATCCTTGGGAATGGTATGAACCCCCTTCTGACCCCTGCTATTGGTTAAGTAGTACCACTACCACCTAAAAAACCCGCACGAGCAGTTAATACAACAAAGATCATTTTGCCTCTTTCACCCTGTATAACGATTAATATTTTTAGTTAAAAAATTTTCAGTTTAGATTTGTTTTCAGTTTTAAAATATCTTTATAAAATTCTTTAACGTTTTTTTTTTTTTGACATTATCACGTAAACAGAATAGATGATAAATAAAAACTTTTTCAAATAGACTTCATAATAGAACAAATTCAAAACATTTCAGTTTAAGAAATTTCAGTTACAAAATTAAATCTTTAAAACTCTTAACATCTTAACATCGCAGCGCATTCACATAACATCACGACATGTTCACGTCTGATAAGTTGAACAACAGTATCAGTGCTCAAAATGTTTCAAGTTGTGTTAGAATATACTTGTATGATAAAGAGGGAAACGTTACACAGGAAATAAAACAACAAAAAAAATAATTGTTCATGATTTTTTTCAAGATGATAATACTTCTTAGCAAAGAGAAAAAGAGGATTAAAGTTTATCCTCAAGAAAAGCATATAAAATCTGACGTGGCCAGCGAACAGTCCGGATCTAAATCTAATTGAAAATTGTTTAGTAATAATGGATCTGCGAGACTAGCTTGCTAAACATTATACCACAATAGGACGCCCATTTTACCCAACCCGTTGGCCATGGGTAGGATGTAACACAAGGTCGAAAGTATGGGGCATCAAGTGAGGATCAAATTCGCTATTCCGTAGTAATGGATCGGTGACACTACCTTGCTAACCATTATACCACGATGGAATGCCTTGAATATTTTAGAAGCATATAAAACGTATTTATCCAACCCGTTTACCATGGGTAGGTGGTGACACAAGGTCGCGCATAGGGGGCATCCAGTGATGATTTTACTCGCTATTCAGTAATAATGAATCGGTGAGACTAGCTTGCTAACCATTACACCACAATAGGAAGCCTTGAATATTTTAGAAGTCTATAATAGGTATTTACCCAACCCGTTCACCACGGTTAGGATGTGACACAAGGCCACATGTATTACACAATAATGGGATACCTTAGATATTTTAGAAGTATATACAATCTTTCTTAAGTTACAAGTAACAGCTGGCAGACATAATCAAAACTTGGTTGTTGGCGAATAAATTAGATAATGGAAATATTTTCTTTGTTATATGATTTTCCACTCGAATAAATATCAATTTTCTTTTCTCTTCTTTTTTCTCCCCGTTTTGGTCAAGATGTTTCAAACTGTTCATTCGTTGAAAGCAAGTTTTGTTCTAAATAACCTTGAAATGCTTTCATTGTTAAAAGAACTTTTTTTATTCTTCCCGGTGTATTTTAAGTTCTAGAATTGTTAACTTTTATGATCTACCTACACGTAAATGTCACAAAGCGGCTTCCTCCTTTATTGTGTTCTTTACAACTTTATGGCTGTTTGAAAACTTTGAATACAAAACAGAACATATTGTATAAAGTCATGAAATGAAATAAAATCATTCGATTAATCATTCAGTCTTGTTTTGATCACAGTGTTTCGACCGGTCGGATTCCAAGCCTCACTTAGTGCACGCCGCGTCTAATAATCTATAATTAAAAAACAAAAACAAACGCCTCTTTCATCGATCCGCTCTATCAGTCGGGTTTAGAATACGCTGACTGTATTCCCTGCTGAGGGGTAAGACCCCCCTAAAAAAGGGGATACTCTTGATATAGAACTAAATTGCATTTGATACTGTGATCAAGGGAATGTGGAGTACCTCCTCATTGCCATTACTCCCAGCCCCTCCCGACGTTGCGATTTAGAATTCGCTGACTGTATTCCCTGAAAAAGAGAAATGCTCTTAATATGACACTAAACTGCATCTGATACTGAAATCTGGGGTGTGTAGAATACTCCTCGTTGCCATTACTCCCAGCTACACCCTGATCGGAGCGGTAGTACCTGTTATGGTACTGTGGCATAATCTACCACCCCCTCATATCGGAGTTGTCCAGGCACATATAGTTCGCAATACTACTGCATACGGTATAATCGGAAAAGGCTAAACCGTTAGCCAATTCTATTGTCTAGCACAATACTATTATAAGGACTATGGGTCAAATAGATCTGTTTAAAATTTCTTTATATTCGGTAGGACCGAGTGCAAAAAAGAAAACCACTTAAGAAACAATTGCACCGAACAAGTGAATATGAACGTACAATGAACACTATTCCTTAAACTCTTGGCATAAAATAACCTCAGACGAGTTGAATGCCGTTAAAATCAATCAATCAATAACTTTATAACTTAAAAGATACATTATTCATTGCGGTCTTTCTTATTTTCATGATTAAGGTCTCAAATATCCGAATCACTGTTTTCTGCTAATATTGCATAAAATACGATATATATATATATATATATATATATATATATATATATATATATATATATATTCGTGGATGTGTTACTAGATAATTTGGTATTAGGATGATTCTAAGCTGGCCCTTTCTCCAAACGGCAGAATGTTAGAGTAGTTCAGGTCCAATTAGAGAGCTCCATGCGCAATTTAATTGAACAGAGCAATCTAATTGGCAAAGAAAAAGGCTTAAAAATTGGCCATTTTGCGGTTATAGTAGTTCAGGTCAATTTATAACCGTAAAATGGCCGATTTTTAAGCCTTTTTCTTCACCATATATATATATATATATAATATATATATATATATATATATATATAGGACTCTTGAATTAATTACTTATGCCACTGCAACGGTAAATTTAAAGCGCCAATTGGACACGATATATATATATATATAATATATATATATATATATATATATATATATATATAATGCTCTACCAGTGTGGTTTTTCAAGAGATGGTCATCAATGCCAACTAACCCCCATTTGGCCTGAGAGATGCCATGAACGGTAATTACTTGGCATTGCACTCTGGTGACCTAATAGCTTATGAGAAATAGCCAGCCATAGAAAAATCTGTGTGGAATTTCATTTGTTATAAAACAAATAAATCTTACCAATGAGCCTACTCACTTGCATATTCTTTTTTTCTTCTTCTTCTTCTTCTATGATCTATTAGAGCGTCGGAAGCGCCATTTCAAATAATGCTTCTCCACCGGTTTTCTCGGGTAATATCTGAGATTACTTGATGGCGTTCATCTCCACTGGAGTAGCATGCGACAGGTTACCCTGGGTGATATGGTACCAGTAACAAAAAAATTATCTCTGGTCTTATCTATGATTAGATACTATAAATGGATTGCCTCCTACAAATGTTCAAACTGCCCTGTTATTTACGCATAGATTGAGGTACTTGTGGGATCATGCCTTTTCCAAGGGTATTAGAGCAAGGTGAGTGCGCAAATTGTATCAACCGGGGTTCAACTCAGCTCACTTGTTCCATTTTCTGTACCGTTAACCGTTACACGTCATGAATATTCTATAAAAAAAATAGGAGGCGCATCGTGAAATAATTATCGTCGTACGAAATGGACTCGGTGACCCGAGTTCAAATCTTGGATGTGGCCGTTTGCATTTCACATAGCGCTAATACTTTTGGGAAAGGTAAGCATTCATATATTCTCCCTCCAGCTATAGTAGGTAGAATAGACTGGGCTTTTTAACATTGGTATGGCAACTGGTATAAAAGAAGGAAAACTCTGAATTCAAACCTGCGTCACATGCTGCTCGTGCAGAGGGGTTTACAGATATATATATTCTAAAAATAAAAAAAGATAATTAACGTGGAATACACCAAACTATATGATGAAATATAAAAATTTCATAATATATTATGATGACTTTTATGGCACTCTCAATAATTAACCGTCTAGTCTCAAATACATCAAAAATAAGTTCAATGCAAGACTCTCACTAAATTTAGCCTTGTGCCAAGTTGTCACTTGTTCAGAAATATATATATATATATATATATACCAAACCCCTCCACTACGGACAGGATGTGACTAAAAGTCATTTTTAAGTGAAGTAAACTGGCTTAAATTTCCAAGTTTTCCTAGCCAAGTCTGTCTTACTATTTACCCATAGCTGATGGGAGAATATATGGATCCATGCCTTTCCCAAGGAACATTGCTTCTGTTTCTGATTGAAAAGATGGCGATTTGAATTAACACAGTTATGAAACGCAATAAAAAGACGTGCTACACACACACACACACACACATACACAAAGATATATATATTTTTGTATATAAATACATATATAGTATTTACAATGTAGAAAATTCTGATGTATATAAGATCATCGGATAGGCGAGAAAATTACAGTTATCAAGCGCTGTTTACTATATCTCTACGCTACCCTAGTACAGAAATATGTATTAGAAATATTTTTAAAAAGTCATGATTCTTTTTTGCACCTTTTCTTTTTCTTTTTTTTCCTATTTATTATTCAACTTTTGAAGATCCGAAATATTTTTGAATGACTGAATTTTGAAAAAAAAAAAGAATTTTAAGTCTCTTCAATTTCTTAAAAGTCTTGTCCAGTTTTGTCATTTATATCATTGTCCATAACAAAGAAGTTAAAAACGTTCTATCTTAAATGATATCCCTGGGTGTGCCCGATAACCGTGCTAGTTATATCAGCTTCCCTGTAAGACCGTTTTAGCATTGCCTGTTCTCAAGCAAAACAAGTTCCGGACAGAAAAATTAATGTCACTTTTCGCCTATCTGCCTTTGAATCGCTTGAACGTGCCTCTGCTTACAAATTATTTCCTTAAGCTAAAAACTTTGTTTGACGTTTGGGCTGATGAAATTAAGAGCCGACAAACCATTCTAACATGAATATTTGTAAGGTCTGTCTTCTAGGGAAACGGGGGAAAAAAGAATGTCCAGAATTCAAATAACAAGTTGAGAGATTTATTGACAACTCTTCTGTGAAAGAATTGTTGTTTAGTTTAGAATAACATTCACTGGTTTACATTTAGGCCAAATCATTTTAGTGGATAAGTTTGTTTGGGTTTTATCAAATCTTTGAAGATTTGTCTCTTTCTTTTATTACGTATGAACATTGCTTCTGTTTCTGATTGAAAAGACGGCGATTTAAATTAACACAGTTGTGAAACGCAATAAAAAGACGAGCTAAACACACACACACACACACACATACATACATACATACACACACGCACACACACACATACACAGATATATATATATATATATATTTGTATATATGCATATATAGTATTTACAATGTAGAAACTTCAAATGTATATACGATCATCGGATAGGCGAGAAACTTACAGTTACCAAGCGCTGTTTACTATATCTCTACGCTACCCTAACTCATCCATGATACTGAATACCTTTTACATAATCAAAATTATTATACGCACACAAACACACACACACAAACACACACATACAGACAAAAAAACACACAAATATATATATATATATATATATATATTGATAATATAGTTTCAATATCAGTGATAGATAATATATATATAATATATATATATATATATATATGTGTGTGTGTGTGTGTGTGTGTGTGTGTGTCATGATAGATAGTATAGACATAGTAAATGGCGCTTAGTAACTGTAAGTTTCTCGCGTATTCGGTGATGGCATAGGTGAGAATATAAATACACACAAACAATATATATATATATATATATATATATATATATATTATATATATATGTGTGTGTGTGTGTGTGTGTGTGTGTGTGTGTGTGTGTGCGCACACACACACGTGCATACGGAGGAGTATTACAGGTTATGGACCCAACTGATAAAAGAAATGACCTTTTGTTAATTTTGATAAACTTCAGAAACATTTAACCTTAATCCCCTTATCTTTGCAATTCTTTTATAAAAAAATCACACACACACATACACACACACACACACACACACACACATATAATATATATATATATATATATATATATAAGTGTATGCTGAAAAGTTCAACACACTTGGGACATCGTTTCTCAAGTTCCTTTAGTCAGTGAAAAAATTCAAAAAGATATTAAAATGCGGGGAACTTTCAAATCTTAGGAATATGACATTATATCACATATACCATGTATATGACATATAAATACCCTATATATATAAATAGTTCATGACAAGTATATATATATATATATATATATATATATATATATATGTTGTAAAAAAAAGTAAGTCGTCGGGGCGGCCTAAAGTCGGTATCAGCCAGTCAACGAGGGAGTCTATCCCTTTTCAATAGCGCTAGACCAAGGAGATATTTTTTAGCGTCTGGGGTGGAGCGCTACACCTACCATCAGCTCTTTACTTTACCGCACAGATCCCTATGCTACTCATACGCTGAGTTGGCGAGGACCGATATCGAACTAGGAACCTTGCCGAACGCTCATTGGAGAACGTAATAGTCAATCTGACTACAGTATAAAATAACCCAGCAAGAGTTGATATGCCAAAAAACCGACCAACCATAATTGCTTGTAAATTGTTATCATTAAATAGGAATACTTGAAACCACAATTTCATGCAAGTTATTTGCATTGAGAACATTTATTTGAAGCCATGATAGTTACTCGACGCTGCAATGTTTGCTTGACGCAATGATTGATTTCAAATGATTTGTATTAAATACGGAAAAGTCACTTGAAATTATATAATTGCTATAATTTTAAAGCAAATAGGATGTTAGTTGAAACTATACTTCAGCATTAAATAAACCGACAAGAGTTAACGTGCCGTAAAATCAACCAACCTATCACCCATCCTAACTTAACCCAATTATTACAAATACTTGAAACCATATAATTGCGTACACATTATTCGTATTAAGAATAGTTACTTGAATCTATAATTGTTCACAAATTAATATTAGTAGTAATAGTTACTTGAAACCATATAATTGCTTAAATTGACATGCCGTAGAACCAACCAACCAACAAAAAACCCATCCCAAAAAGAACGGAATAACCTTTTTTTTAATTCTCATTGCTTTTTAAAATTTATAGAGAAATTTGAAATATGTGTTGAACTGCAGAATGCCCATGTAGAATATCATGTATATTTTATGGTTCCGATAGGCGTCCCATCGTGGTGTAATGGTTAACAAGCCAGTCTAGCAGATCCATTACTACTAAAAAGGGAGTTTGATCCCCGCTGGATGCCTCATACTTGTGACCTTGTGTCAAATCTTACTTGTGGCGAATAAGTTGGTTGGTTGGTTGGTTGGTTTTACGGCATATCAACACTTACCGGGTCATTTAATGCTGAATCAAGTCTTTTTCATAAACAAAGAACTTGGATTGCTTACAGTACCTGTTGTTGCTTAAGTGATCACCCAAGTAAGTAATGAACAGGCTCATCGCTGCTTAACTTTGGTGATCTAGTAGGAACCGGTGCTTTCAGCATGGTACTGAATCACTGATTTCATGTTTGGGCGGAGATAGTAGATAGATAGATACGAACGAACGAGATAGATAGATAGACAGATAGATAGATTACTGATAACTATCTTCTATCTCAGAGGGCTCATATCTATTTATCATATCTGTCTCAATGTACACACACACACACACACACACACACACACACACACATATATATATCAGTTGGCTCATAACTATCTCAGTTGACTCATATATATATATATATATATATATATATATATATATTATATATATCTGGGGGAGTATCTGTGGCGTAGTGGCTAACATGCTGAACAACGAAACTTCAGTAGAGTTCGAACTCCAGTCGCAAAATGGTACTGAATCATTAATTTCATGCTTGGGCAGAGAATTTTTTCAGCACTCCTTCTCCTCATCATCATCATCATCATCAAGTCC
>CM042137.1:104298284-104318284 GCA_023376005.1 Doryteuthis pealeii | reverse complement strand
TATATATTGGAATATTATGTTCCAAAAATAGGATGAATTTATTTATCGACGCTTAAACGTTTCGGTTTCTTTAAACCTTCATCAGGATGTATCATGGGGTGAAGAAATTATATATATATATATATATATATATATATATATATATATATATATATGGTGGGTGTCCAGTTAATTTGGTATTAGGATGATTTTAAGCTTGTCCTTTCTTCCAACGGTAAAATGTTGGAGAGATCAGGTACTGAATTTAATTTATACTGTAGATCCGTAGTATTTATAGTAAAAGTTCTCAATGCCCACTTGTAGATTAAAAACACACAAATTCAACTGCAATTAAAGATTTCACACCGGATAGAAACCGTCATATATTGAGAATGAAACTTTTTGTTGCAATTATTGTTTGTGCTATAATACGTTTTACTCTACAGATCGCTATGCAAAGCCTTGTCTGACATTGGTTTGAATGATGCAAAAAAGAAAGAAAAGCAATTCAGAATATAACAAAGACAGCAGAGAGAACAGCCAATTGGCTCTGGTTAAAAGGAGGTCTTTTATTTGGACTACCAAATAACATCCAATATAATTTTTTTTTTTTTTTGTAAATACTTTCAACGATTTGCATGGGTTATATTTTACACATAAATCGTATTATTTCGAGCATTGATAATATTTCTTTTATTGTACTTGTTTTTTTGTTGTTGTTTTTTTCGTTTTGTCGGGGGTACCGAGAAGTCATTTTTTTCTTCATTGCTTGATTGATCGTTTATTTCTATCGAGTTTTAAGGAATCAAATTGGAAATTCATTCGGGTGTAGTTTAATGAGTAAGGAAAACCATTTATTTATTTTAATTGAGAAATACTCAAAATTCGCGGAGTTAGATAACATGGACATTGAAGACTGTTGATCTACAATATAAATATAAGTCCTTTATAGATTTTAAATTAACCTAACCTGGCCATAGATATCGTGAAACTCTGAGTTGCACAATAGTAATCTTTATTACTTTTGAATATTATTACATTTGTTCTGCCCTCTTTTTACGGTGATGTGATGATTTGATTTTCATCGTTTGTACTGCTGTCTTAGTTTTAACAGACAGTGGATATACCACTTCATATATATATATATATATATATATATATGGGGGTGTATGTGTTTTTTGGTTGACTAAGATGCTCTTGTCCTTTTCATGCTGAATACTCCCAGTGACTCATATATTTATTTAATTGAGTTTGTTTTATTTTGTTTGTTTTTTTAATTTTATTTATCTGTTTATTTAATTTTTTTCAGCCACCTGGCAGGTTAGAAAATTACATTTTTCTCTCAAAATTTAAATATGATATCATCGCACCTGCGCTGAGCAGAAACAGTTACGTGTGTTTTCATATTTACATATGAGATACAAGTAAATATGCACATATATATGCAAAGACATATACACCTGCACATACAAAACACTAGTCTACTTATACCTATATATGTATGCATGTATGTATGTATGTATTCTACAATTGTAAATTTGAACTCAATGTAATTAAAACCGTAACTCAAAGTTTCACCTGGCGTAGGCTACTGTTAGACAGTATACTGCCGTTCTGTTCATACTATCGCATGTGAGTAAAGGCATTCTATTACTACGCAAGCGTATATATATAGAGAGACAGACAGACAGACAGGCAGACAGGCAGAGTAGAACACAGCTAACTAATTCATACATTCTTATGTACGTATGTAGTGGTTTGCGAACTAGATTTACAGTCCATTGTGAGAAGAGATAGTGAGACAAAAAAGATACCGATAAACACACAAAGAAACTATCTACATTTATACACACATACACACGCGCACACACATAACACACACACACATACACGCACACACACACACACACACACACACACACACACACACATATATATATATATATATATATATAATTCGCCTCATTTTTTGTTGTTGCTGTTGTTTTGTTTTTTTTGAAAGATTCTCAGGTATGTGCTTAAAGGCAAATGTGACAATACTGATTAATTTGGCACGTGAATTCCTTTCACGTCAAGGAGTATTTTAATAGTATTTTTTTTTTTGTAGGAGGTCTACACATACTGCTCCCAGAGAAGCCGAATCATTTTAGCTTAAAATTGATATGAAATTTCTAATTCACTCCGAAAGCAAACCGAACAGGCATCTGTGGGAGTTGTTCTGCCCTCTTTTTACGTTGAGTGATGCTCTGATGTTCACGATTTGAACTAGAACTGTTGGGAGAAAAATTAATCAAAAAACAACTCATTGTTCCAAAGAAACTCCTCGACTAACTGGAAAATCTTGATGCAACTTAGCATTTCAAATTCCTTGGCTTTTAGGGAGTGTTTTAAAGTCTCTTCACGAGAAACGCTCCGAAAAATTTAGCTGAAAATTGATCAGGAAAATATAATTAATGCCGAAAACAAAACAAAAAAAAAATATCCATCCGCAATTAGCATAACAGTTATCGTCGTAGGAAATGCATTTGGTGACCGAAGTTCAAATCCTGTACGAAACAGTTTGCGTTTCATTTAGTATAGCATTTGGAAAGGCATGAATCTATCAGTTCTCTCACTCCCCCTCCCACCACCACCACCAGTTATGGATAAATAGTAGAGCAAACTGGGTTATAGCCTTGGTAAGGCAACCAGTCTAGAAGAAGGAAAACTCTGAAGTTTACTTCGCATAAAATTGACCTTGTGTCAAATCCTGCCGGGTTGAGCAAATAAACACCTCTCAAAATACACACAAACGATCACGACGGCAATGAGACAATTTTGAAGAAAATTATTAAGAAAAAATAATCTTTACAGAATAGAATTAAATATAATAAATTTCTGTGCTTTCGTATTCATCTTTTTATCCCAGGCAACGCCAAATTCTTCAGCTAGCGTATATATATATATATATATATATATATATATATATATATATATATATATATATATACATAAAAGGTGTGTCATAAAAGCGTCCAGATTGAAGGTATATATATAGCAAGATAGAAATGAACAATGAATGGAACGTTAATTTTTTTAGAATGTAACGTGTGTCAAAACGTACAAAAAATCTCGATACTTTTTTGACATACATTGTATATATATATATATATATATATATATATATATATATATATATATCCAATACAATTATATAAATATGTGTGTGTGTCTTTGTGTGTGTATATGTGAGTGTATGCATATATATGTGTATATATACATATATATACGCAGTTAAGTAGGTATATATATATATATATATATATATATATATATATATATGTGTGTGTGCGTGTGTGTATGTGTACGTACGTGTATGTATGTGTACGTGTATGTATGTGTACGTACTTACTAAGTAAGTGTAACGTGGGCATGGAGTCAGCAGCACATAGTAACTAACAGATTCTCGCCTATACAATTATTCAAACCAATTATATATATATATATATATATATATATATATATATATATATATATATATAATTGTATTGGATATAACTGACCAAATAATAAAAGACTTGAAAATCTGAAAGTGTTGTTGAACTTGTTTTATTTCCTGTATAATGTTTCGCTCTTTATAAATGGAGCATTTTCAAGCAGAACTGTAATATTTCTTTAAAACTCTTAACGTCTCAACACATTCGGATATAATCATGACTCGTTCGCAAATGATAAACAGTACAATAGTATCGCTTTACTTTTTCTGCGTTTCAAAACAATTCTGAAAATACTTGTATTATGAAGAGCAAAACGTTACACAATTTATCACCAATGTATTATAATTATATAATATATATATATATATATATATATATATATATATATATATATATAAAAACCTGACTATTGTTATGAAGGCTAGTTTAGTCTGGGAGGCATGATTAGAAGACTATGAGAAGGGTCAATCTGTATATATAGCAAAATTCAGATTTGAAAACATATATATACACACACACTCATACACATACAACACACACACACACACACACACACACACACATATATATATATATATATATATATATATATATATATATATAACCTTTCTGGTTGAACTGAGGGTCGGCAACATGAAACTCAATCGTCAGTTTTTAACCTGTTTTATCTAAATTAGATATTTAAAATACTATTATATATATATATATATATATATATATATATATATATATATATATATATTGCAAAAAAAAGAACAGTTAATGGGTCTGGTGTCAGGCATTGTTTCAGCACTTGACCACAGTGTCATCATCTGATGAAATTGGGGTCAAGTCTCTTGTTACACAAGTTTATTTGTTGTATTTGGAAAGATATCTTTATATATATATATATATATATATATATATATATATATATATATATATATATATATATATATATATATATAAGGAGTGAGTAAGAGGAGAGATACACGCGTAAGGAGGCTACTTATACATACTTAGATATATGGAAACTAGAAACTGTATATATATGGATACTTTCCCAGTTTCCTAAGAGGGAATTTAAATTTGAGTCGCGAACCAACCAAATATAATACTTTATACACCAACAACTGAATAAGTTACCCAATGGAGGAATAATCATGGAAAATTATCTCCACTCCATGGAAAATAACCAAAAAAATTTTAATTCCAGACTATGATTCGTCCACTTAACGGGATCATTGGTAAAATTCCTCCAGAAGTAGAAAAAGAAAGTTCCTCGTCATTTAAAAACTATTGGTCGTTAATTTGAATGGAAATTCTTTACATTTTACGAATGTAAATGATAGCTTAGTGAAATCGGATCGCAAGACCTACAAATTCAAAATTTCATACTTTAATGACGCTCATTACCATCCATATCTTTCTCTCTCACTCAACGCCAGAAACTAAAAAAAAAAATCCGGATAACGTCTTTAATTTCTGTTTATTCATTTTTTTTATTTTTTATTATTATACTATTTTTTTATTTTTCTATTTTTTTATTCATTTTTTTTTACGACTAATTCTTTCGTAAATACCAAAACATATTATTTTCAGACTTATTCTTCAAAATTGTTTATGATAAAAACAGAATTTGGTGACATTAAAATATGGTTTTCTTTTCTAAACATCTATAAATATCTTTATTATTCTATTTCTTGTCTTTGACATTTGATTTAAACATTGGATATTACTTAATGCTTAGAAGAGTAAAGTCTAGCCACATTGAAGAGACGTGAAACGTCGAAACACGATACATGTAGATGACAATTATATATATATATATATGTATATATTTATTATATATACAAGATGTGTCAAAAAAGTATCGAGATTTTGTGTCCTTTTTGACACACCTTGTATTCTGAAAAGAATTAACGTTCCATTCATTAATCTTTTTCAGAATACAAGGTGTGTCAAAAATGTACCGAGTTTAAGGCTGTATTTACTAAGATGGAAATGGAGAATGAACGGAACTTTTTTTTTTTTTCAGAATACAAGGTAGTCAAAAAGTACAAAAAATCTCGATACTTTGACACACTTGGTTATATATATATATATATATATATATATATATATATATATATATATATATATATATATAGTTTGCTATATTTAAATAATAAGTGCTATTAGTGATACAGCATTTATATATATATATATATATATATATATATATATATATATATATACCTGGCGCCTCCTCGTCAAACAAGGAACAAAAAGAAGTGAAAAAGAGAGGAAAGAAGCTGCCACAAAAAAGAGAGCTAAAAGAAAGGAGAAACAGCAGCACCCCCAACACCTACAGAAAGCATCACCTTTTGTTTGCTGCCACTGCACCAGAGACTGCCATTCAAGGATCGGTCTGTTCAGACACTCACGTAGCTGTAGGTCATTTTTTAAAAATGGATACTACGCCATCGTCTAAAATAGACGGAAGGTTGCCAACCATATATATATATATATATATATATATATATATATATATATATATATATATATGGGAGAATATGTGCTTAATTGGAGTCGTACCTAATTTTGAAAATTAATCAATTAATAATTTAATTAGGCAGGAATGCCTATTTAAATGTATGGCTAAACAAATCGAGAGAAATCAATCTCTGTATGTACATTTCAGCCTATTAGGCCTCATCATCAATTAAGCACATATTCTCCCAAAAATTGTCGGCAAAAAGCCATATCCAAACACATCGTGTTTACATACTCATCATATATATATATATATATATAT
Organism: Doryteuthis pealeii; assembly: GCA_023376005.1. Lineage (NCBI taxonomy): Eukaryota > Metazoa > Mollusca > Cephalopoda > Myopsida > Loliginidae > Doryteuthis > Doryteuthis pealeii. Next base: position 104,312,053 of record CM042137.1, on the reverse strand, counting down.
ATATATATATAAGTTGGGATAGCGTACACAAATCGAAGGCTCTTGCTAACTGTCTGACTAAAGTTCCTTAGATAAGCGAATTCTATATACAACGTTACTGTAGCAAATTATGGTCTTTTTTTTAAAATGAAATATGCATTCCTCTAATCAAAATTATGGTTACCAAAATCTCAAAGAAAATCTCTTAAACATGTTTGTCGATTTTCTTTTCAAATTCCTGTTTATATTCACCAATAAAGAATTTTACATTTCTGGAATTTCCGCCTCTGTATTTTTTCGGACATTATTTACTTACTTATTTCCAAAATTTGAACTTGGTTTATCTATTTCCCATTAGGATAACCGTTGTGCAACGAGCGCCTTCAAATGGCTTTTAATGTAAGAAGAAACATTTTTTGCAAGATAAAGCAAAGGAAAAGGAGAACAGTGAAATGCAAACAGCCTCGTCCAGGATTTAAACTCGTTTATATGAAATTCATTACCACAATCCAAAATAATCGACATCTAATAACAAATGTTAATGTCAGTGAATCACTATCACATTTTTTCAACTTTACTCCTAGAGACCGTAGCCCAACATATAAGACCATTTTGGAATCAGGTTGACTTAGAGAGCAAATTAAAAACATTCCGTACCGAATCCGGACCCACAATCCTGAAATTTTGGATTCCCAAGTTTTGATTATTGCCTTTTCGGCGATTTTTACGTGATTTTTTGTTTGAGTTTTGTTTAACGGCATATCAACCTCTGTGGGTCATTTAATGCCAGAAAAGGTTATATAGAATGTTTTACATATGGATTTCAGTCTTTAAAGTAGTGGTTTTATGGAGGTATTTGGTTATGTTTTGTTAGATCTTGTTGAGAAGGTTGATCTTTTTAGAAAATTTAAAATGTCTTCTGGGTTTGTATTTTTAAAGAGGTCTTTTAGGTTTTTTGTCTGATAATATTTGGTGCGGGTTTGTCTGAGACTGTTACAGTTTAGGAGGATGTGTTTGATAGTAAGCTGTGCTTTGCATATTGGGCATACTTTTTAAAAAGTGAGAATGGGGGAGGTTTGCCATAAGAGCAATAGGGTCGGAAAATTATATAGATCTAGAGCTTGACATGACCAGCCGATTGATCAGTGGAGTAAGGGCCAAAGTGGAGTGTTGCATGTCATGGACAGCGCAGCTATCAGTATTCCGTCCTTAAGTATCACGGGTCACACCACCCCCCACGGCATATTGGGCATACTGGGGCGTCCTGCCTTTTTAAAAGTGAGAATGGGTGATGTGGGTTTACGCAATACGCAGTCTGGAGTTTACGCAATTCAGCCTTTTTAAAAAGTGAGAATGGGTGATTTACGCAATACGCAGTCTGGAGTATCACTTTTTCTTCTTTTTTTTATTGTTTCTAGTGTTGCATGTCATGGACAACACAGCCATCAGTATTCCGTCCTTAAGTATTACGGGTTACGCACCACGGCATATTGGGCATACTGGGGCGCCCTGCCTTTTTAAAAAGTGAGAATGGGTGATGTGGGTGTGCGCAATACGCTGTCTGGAGAGTATAACTTTTTTATATAACCAGCCGATTGATCAGTGGAGGCCTCTCCGACCGCCCGTCTAGCTTTAGTAAGGGCCAAAGTGGAGTGTTGCATGTCATGAACAGCGCAGCCATCAGTATTCCGTCCTTGACTACCACGGCCAACATTGTGGGGGCAGGTCTTACCGCACTGTAGAGATACAATCGATGTATTCTACAGCCCCAGTTGACAGGGCTAAGGTTGATAGGAGTTATCATAAGATATTTTCTTGTGCAATGTTTGCCGGCCTCGTAAACTCCAACTTTGAATTTGAAATATTTTTTTGTTATTTTTGGCTTATTGTTGGGTATATTTTTTTTTCATTTTAAACCGTTGTTGGTATTTATACAACCCGTTTGTCACAGGAAGGATGTGATGCAAAGTCGCAAGAATGTGGCGTCCAGCGAGGATCGAACTCTCTAATTAGCAGAAATGGATCTGTGAGACTAACTTGCTAACCATTACATCACGATCAGACGCCCCTAATTTTAAACCGTTATTGTTTTTATCAATAAAATGTTTCAGAAACAGATAGCATATTACATTTCTATGAATATGACTGACAAAGGGTGTTTATTCAGTGTTTTATTACGATTTTTCTTGCTAGTGAATACTAGATGAATACTCGTCTACGCAGGCCCAAAGATTAGAATTTGCATCTCAGACATGGCAAATCTTTCAAATTCCGGACTTCCTTTCTACTCGTTTCCTTTTTCTAAATATCCATTTTACATTCTTTCTTGTCACTTAAAAAATACACCAAATGGTTACAGATAGTGATTGTTACTATATAAGAAAAATCCACCTAAAAGAAAAGGCATGAATCCATCTATTCCTAAGCTATCAGTAAACCGGAATTTTTACCTTGGTACGGCAACCGATCTAAGATAAAATAAACTGCAAATTCAAACCAGCTATACTCCACTTTAAAACTTATCCTTTTATATCTTGCCAGTGGTATAAGGGTTGAATAAAGCACTTGTAACATGTAAAATTCAAACTAGTTATAAAATAGTAAAGTCGTCGGGGTGGCCTAAAGTCGGTATCAACAGGACAGCGAGGGAGTCTATCCCCTTTTCACTAGCTCTAGACCGATGAGATTGTTTTGGTGTCTGAGGTGGAAACGCCACACCTACCATCAGCTCCTTACTTTATCCCTGTGCCGCACTTTCCCTGATCGCTATTCATACGCTGAGTTGCCGGTCTCGAACCAGGTACCTTGTGGTTCCTAGTCATGCAATCTACTGACTGAGCTAAACCGGCCCTACATAACGCTTTTCCCTTGCAGGAAAAAAAGAAATGAGAGCATTTATGAACTTGACATTGCATTAAGTCAGGGATGGCTAATGCTGCACATTCTATGCGTCAATATTTCTACGCAATAGTTCAAAATCTTCATACAAATCGTGTGCTCCAATTAATTCTTGTAAAAGCATTTATATAAACATGTTTAGAATTTTTATGTAATTTATTGATTTAAGTTTGTTTTTTAATCAATTTTTTTGAAAAATCAGCATTACTTCCCTTAATGAGATTTTTTAATGTGTTTTGATTTGACCAATTTTGGAATTAGATTAGTTTCTGGAGAGCAATACATTAAATTTTGATCAGTCATATTCAATCCCCTTTTGTTTTTAAGGAGTTTAATAGCTAAAAAAAGATAATTAGCTATATCTTTACATCGTTCTGAAATTGCAGATATAATCCTAAGCAAATTTTCTTAGTCCTGGAAAGTGTTCCCAGAAATTAATTTGAATAGCCAGAAATTAATAACTCTAAAAGCATTTGAAACTGAAGAAAGATTCTATAATGAAAACTGCAAATAATAAGAATAAATAAAGCACAAGCCTCTAGTGTACGAGTGTTAATTACAAACTGATTGACAAGTGTCCCTGGGACGCAGTATGGAATGGGTTGGCCATCCCTGTGTGAAGTTTTTACAATTAACAAACGAGCCTTAGGGAAGTCCCGTGGCGTAGTGGCTAAAATGATGGACTGGGATATTCTAATAAGTTAGTTCGAACTCCAGTCGCGCTATTACGTTCACTTTCGGACTAATAATCTTGGGAAAGGTATGAAATCCTTTATCCATCAGTTAATTAGTACAAAACGATTCTTCTGCAAATATGGTTTTTTCATTATCCAACGAAAGTTTATATCAAAGAAACGAAACCTGAATATATTTCTTATTCGAATTAAGCCAAGTTTTATTGCATTTATGTTTTTTTTTCTTTTGATCCGGGCTTTAGTATCATGGATGCGGTGACCACGTTATATATATATATATATATATATATATATATATATATATATATATGAAGATAGGATGGATGGGTTTAGAATCCGACAATATGAGGTAGATAAAGGATAAGTGAGCAAGAAATGAATAACTCAAAACAAATCAAGGGTTGAAATGATTTCGTCCGTATTACCTGGACATCGTCAGTCGGAAAATGATTTTATTAAAGCAAAATTTACGTGCGTACATATGATTTGGTGAGGGGTAGTGTGAGGGTAGTTTGGAGGAAGAAGAGTAGATGTCTCTATATATATATATATATATATATATATATATATATATATATATATATATCATTAGTGGTCACTGCATCCATACCAAGGGAGATAGCATCAAAGATTGTTGACTAATATGCACTAAAAATCCTCGTTTTTGCGAAAACGAGGATTTTTAGTGCATTTTAGTAGACGATATTTGATGCTATTTCCTCAAACAATGGTGCAAGTAAAAGATCTAATATGTTGTGTGTTAGTATACTGAATACTGATACCAAAAATTAGATCTTCCTTTTCGCAAAATTAGCCTTTAGAAAACGAGGATTTTTAGTATCAGTATTCAGTATACTAACACACAACTTTTGCATAGATGGACAATTTGATATTTTTTAAAATGGTGACAAATCGACCTACTCTACTCTCCAGGTCACCCTTGAGCAAGGTGTAGTACCTGTCAGCCTCCCTCTATCATTTTCCAAGGGTTTACTTAATATATATATATATGTGTGTGTGTGTGTGCGCGCGCGCACGCGCGTGTGTGTGTGCGCGTGTGTGTGTGATTACTCCTACCAAGGTAATTGCAGCTGCAAAATCTGACGAGGTGCAGACGCTTGTCATCAAATATTAGACGGGCACTGGTATAGAGGATCCTGTTACCATGTGTGGGTTGTCTTTTGGGAAGTACTAATTAGCAGCTGCAAATGGGAGTAAACCTAGTATAATAAAACCTCGTAGATTAAAACCATCTTCACCCCACAGTGCATCATTCACGGTTAGATTTTTTCTATGCTGCTTAGTGATTTTAAAGCACGAGGACGGAGAAGCCTTTCCTACACCTCCTATGGCGGAATTGAGTTTTTACATGCACATGCCGACATAAAATTCCATCCAATACCGGTTTATCTCTAATTTGATATGGCAATATCTGTGTTCTTGTACGCATATGATGTCTCTACAACAATTAGTCGATATATATATATATATATATATATATATATATATATATATATGCTCAGTCGGTAAAGCGTTCAGCTAGAAGCCTCGCCAACTCAGCGTATGAGTATCGCAGGGATCTGTGCGGTAAAGTAAGGAGCTGATGGTAGGCGTGGCTCTCCACCTCAGACGCAAAAACAATCTCCTTGGTCTTGCACTAGTGAAAAGGGGATATACTCCCTCGCTGATTGGCTGATATCGACCTAAGGCCACCCTGACAACTTTACTTTACTTATATATATATATGTATCATGAACAATTTTGATACTCATTATACACTTTTATATAATTTTACATCAAACTCTTTTGAGTTTTATTATGAACTATAATGCTTCTGATTTTTTTAAATAAAATTTATTTTATTTTTAACACAGAACACTCATTTTTTTAAATTCCAGCATTGAATAATAGCGTTTTGTTTGTGCCCTTTCTTCTAACGGTTATTCATCCCGTCTTTCTCTCATATGTTGCTCTTGATGATGACCGATCGATTAAAACGGTCGAAACAGATTTCTGTCAGCAATTATAAACATCATTTGTTTTTTCAAAAATGTTAAAATCATACTGTCGGATTAACTTCCATTTATTTTCATATTTGTCTAATGAAAAAACAAAATATCTGGATTTTTACATGTCGGTATCAGCCAGACAGCGAGGGAGTAAATCCCCTTTTCACTAGCCTAGACCAAGCAGATGATTTTAGCGTCTGGTTGGAGCACCACACTTACCTCCCATCTCCCTGGGCTATTCATATGCTGAGTTGGTGGGGGTCGGTATCGAACCAGGAACTTTGTGATTCCTACGTGGACGCTCTATCGACTGAGCTAAACTCTTAACGTTTCAACACATTCGGATATAATCATGACACGTTCGCATATGATAGACAGTACAATAGTATCGCTTTACTCTTTCTGCGTTTCAAAACAATTCTGAAAATACTTGTATTATGAAGAGCAAAATGTTACACAATTCATCACCAATTATATATATATATATAATATATATATATATATATATATATGTGTGTGTGTGTGTGTGTGTGTGTGTGTGTGTGTGTGTGTGTGTTGCTGAAAGTGTTTTTTCTGTATATTGTATTCTGTGAAAATTGGGTAGTAAACTGTTACTGATTCCTTTCTGTAAACAGATGTACGTATTATTATTATTATTATTATTATTATTATTATTATTATTATTATTATTATTATTATTATTCAATTATTATTCAATTATTATTGTTTTTTATTGATTCAGTCGGTTTAATTTTTTCCAACGGAGTCAGTATTGTGACACGTTCAGTTTTTGATTTTGTTTTTTGTTTGTTGTCTTTTGTTGTTGTTGTTTTTTGTGGGGTTTTTTTTGTTTTTGTTTGTTATTTTTTTTCTTTCTTTCCTTGAGGAGTCATTTTCTTTTTTCCAAAAAATTGAAAATGAAACATTTTACAAATATATTATATATATATATAAAAGCGATAATTCTTCCAGGCTGTGGTTATATCATTATTGCTGCATGGCTGCACTACATGGACTCTAACGAAGCGCCTTGAGAATAAGCTAGATGGGACCTGCACAAGAATGATGCGTGCAGTCTTGAACAAGTCGTGGAAACAGAACCCCACAAGGAGGCAGCTGTATGGCCACTTGCACTGCATCTCCTAAACCATACGAGTAAGACGGACTAGGCATGCAGGACACTGCTGGAGAAACAAGGACGAGCTCATAAGTGACATACTCCTATGGAGACCAACACATGGGCATACTAATGTGAGCCGCCCAGCTAGGACCTACATTGACTAACTATGTGAGGATGCAGGATGCTGCGCAGAACTCCCAGAGATCGTCATGGATATCCGTGCTATTTGCATGACATGATGATGATGATGATGATATATATATATATATATATATATATATAATAATATATATATATATATATATATATAAGGGATAATGGAAATTAGACCTAGGAACCTTAAAGAGACTCAATTTTAAAAGAGCCATGAAGAATGAAACATGAGAGTTTATCAATTAACCGTTTTGATACTTTAATTTACAACTTGCATGTTCCTCTTCCACTTCGTTTAACTTCCAGTGTGTTTCGTAACTCTGACAATTGAAATTCGCTGCGAATATATATATATATATATATATATATATATATATATATGATTCATTTTTTCTAATAATAACGTCAAACAATGGCAGGTTAGTGAGCACTTATCGTTCGCATTAAGGTCAGAGCCGAAATTCAATGTGTCACTGATTGTTACACTATAGATCAAAGGTCCCGCACCCGTGATGAAAATGGGAAATAAAATCTAAGACCGTTTCCAATTGACTTAGATGACCCGAAAGGAATGTTTGCAGTTTGCGTCGTATATCATTTTTTTAGCGTTATTAGCGGCGTAGTTTTTTGGAAGGTTAAATTATCATTGTTTTGCCAACATATTTTCTGGTTTTGACATTATAAATCGTATAGTGCCGTCGCGGCTCGGCCTAGGCGGGTCGTCCCCATCAGTCTGTACATTCTTCATTGCACTGAAAAAGGAAAGGGTCATGATCAATACGTGATGCCTTAGATACCCTCGTCAGCTTAATGGCCACAGGTTGAGCTATATTTGGCACCACTTAACTGTATATGGAAGAATCCCACACTGATAAAATATCTATACTGTTGTCGACCTTTCGATCTGAAAAAAAAGTGCGTCTATCTATCTCAGTCTCTTCAGATCTATCTATGTATCAATCATCAATCTATCTATCTATCTATCTATCTCAATCTCTTCAGATCTATCTATCTATCTATTTATCCATCTATTTCATTATCTATCTGTTAATATCTATATATCAATCACAATCTGTTTCTATCTATCATACCGTAAATAAGTACACCACGAACATTTTAACTCTTCTTTTTTTAATTTTCTCCTAAACCAAATATACAACGATTTCATCATTTTTAGTGGAACATTTACAATCAAAACGGATATTATTCGATATTATCTATCACCAGATTCTACTGCATTGAAACTCTATTACAAAAGAAAAAATAAATCAAGTTTTATTTGAAAATAAACTTACTATGTAGAATTATGCGTAGCGGGATGTACTTACATTTAGACAACTACGCGTTCATATTTTAGTTACAGAGTTTTAATGCGGTAGAGTTCTAAAATAAATAATACCTAATAATATCCGTTTTGATTGTATAATGTTCAACGAGAAATAATAACATCTTGATATCTATAATTGAAAAATATCTGCTATCTTCATTTCCATTTTTTAATGATAGGGGGGTAGTTATTAATTGGTAATACACTATCTGTCTGTAATTAAAACTTTTTGAACGAACGAACGACGACATTAATAATTTTGTGTGTCTCAATTCCCAGGCAGATTCTGGTTTGTACATATATAATTTGTCCTGCATAGTCACTTGCATAATCCCCAGGGGATCACTTTTCATAATAATAATATAATAATACTAATAATAATAATACTACTATAATAATAATAATAATAATAATAATAATAATAATAATGGCGCCATAAGGTTAAGCAAGGCACGAAGAGGGGTGAGACGGAGAGGAGAGTTGCCTCGACAGCAAAGAGAGCCAGAAAGAGGAAGAAAAGCCACCAGCCCCAGAAAGCATTACAGTTTGTGTGCATTCAGTGCACCAAAGACTGTCACTCAAGAATTGGCCTGCAGAGTCACTTGCGCAGATGCAGATAATTTTTTTAAATTTTATTTTGTGTTTGTTTTTTGGGGGGGTTGACACTACGCCATCGTCCTTAGTGGACGGAAAGGTGCCAACAATAATAATATATTCAACTGTACCTTTTATTTAGATATTACTTTGACATTCAGTCAAATGTTAAGCATTATTTTAAGTTGTAATCATCGATATATACCATCTATAGAGCATTACGTAAGCTCAAAATATATACGGTTAATTAAAAACCGAAATGCTTATGATATACCCTAATAAAATATCAGCAATTATATGACCGCTTTTAAATGACAAAAAAAATAATAACGTTTAATTTATTTGTTTCGTTTATTGCTCATGAGCCGCCACTTCTATGGCCGGCGAATACAATTCTTTAATAACAGGGACCCTTGTCTTTAACCATTCTTAGTGGTTCAGAGTTAATTGACTTGTGAATGGTGACTAATAAAAGAGAAACACTAAGAAAACTGAAATTGTTCACAGAAGAAAAGCGGTAAGAGTTTCTATTATGAGACATTTTTGAGGTTTTCTTCTTAAGTGTGAAGGGTCGCTTATGACACAAAAGAAAATATCTGAACTGTTTCATCGACAGACAAGAGACTTTTCTTTATGTAGACGAACAAATTAACTAACATCATTTGATGGGAAATTCATAAGGAAAGACAGAAAAATGAAAACTGAAACGATAATGTGTTGTTATAAAATATTTCTTGATTTTCAATGAAATAATTCATCTACATAAATCTTTCTACAAAGTTGAGTCCATTTGAGTTCAAGCAGGTTTTGACCAGGTTTCGATCAGCGATACTTAGAAAAGTCCTGGGCAACTGAAGAGATTTGTTGTCACTCAAACTTCACAGAAAACCACCAGTTAGAGCTGGTGTAAACTCACAGGGAGTAAAATAATAGTTTTAGTGGTAAGCCCTAATTTCTGAGTATGTGAGTGTGAAGTCGACCTTTAGCTCGAAATTAGACAGTTTTTTTTAATGCAGGACATAACCTAGATAAATCTAGTTTGGGATTAGGCGTGTGTTGGGGTAGGGGTTGGGGGTGATGAATGCAGTGAGTAATGCTTGTAAATAGGATCTCATCAAACCTGCTACAAGTTCTTTTCATTGACAAAGTACCAGTTAAGTGTGTGTGTGTATGTGTGTTGTGTGTGTGTGTGTGTGGTGTGTGTGTGTGTGTGTGTTTTCATTGATACAAATTAAATATGTGCTGTCGACTATCTTGTTTTTTCAACTCCTTTCAAGCCTGATGGGAACACGAAGCAATAAAAGAATCACACGTAATAATTTCAATGAACCAATCAGATTTAATATTCTAATCGCTTGTAACAGTTTTTGGTTGAACACATTTGAGATTCATGTAACTTGACGGATGCACCAATTTTCTGGTTTCGGCTAGAGAATGAACTCTGCCCAATCTCAAGGACTGGTACCTCCCCCCCCCCCCGAGACAGTACATACCCCATCCGACTAAAAGGGTCACGTTTAAAGTCTGAGGTCAGAAGTTAGTTCGGGTCCATTTAAATGTCCACCAGCCGTCTTATTTTGTTAGGTTAGTTGGTTAGTGGGTTGGCTGATTATTTTTTACGGCATGTCAAACTTACTTGGGTTATTTTATGTCGAAGTATGAAATATTGGTGGCTAAGAGGGTTCAGTTTTGGTATTATTTAAGTACTAAGTTGATCCCTGATTTAATGTCAATAGAAAATATGATATACTATAAAAATATAATTTGTAACCAATAGCTAAGAGGGTTCACTTTTGTTATTAATCCAGTACTAAGTTGATCCCTGATTAAATTTCCAATAGGAAAAATATATAATATTCTACTGATAGCTATTCTGATATTATTCAAATACTAAGTTGATCCCTGACTTAATGTCTAATACATTCTGTTGGCATGTCTTCATGATGATATATTTCAAGACTAAACACTAAACAGTATTCAAGATGATTACAGCTGCAAACACACATACACATACACATACACACATACGTACATGCAGGCACATACACACATGGAGGTCTGTGTGGTGTAATGGACTAATCAACCCAAGTTCAAATCCAGACTAGTCTGTTTGCATTTTACATAGTTCTAATCTCTAATTATACAAGGTACAACTATTTATGTTCACAATCATTTTAAGCATTTCATTTACTAATGTAGTTCAAATTCATTTTAAACGTAATCTCAAACAGATCTATCTACCCCACCAATGGGACCTTAACAGGTACTACCCCTCCAGGTCAGAGTGGATTTGGGAGTAATGGTAAGAAAGGTGAGAACTGGATCCTCACAGCTGGATGAAGTAAAAATTTAAAACTTTATATATGGTTAAAATCTTTTGTATATGGTTTCTCTGAAATTTTAAAAGTCCACACCGCACAAAATAAAGTCAGTCATCAAAATTTAATGATTTTAAAAGATAAATTTAATTCAAGAAAATAGATAGTGAAATACTAAAATACAGTATCAACCATAAATAAGTACATCCCAATAAAGGTGTTTTAGATAAATTTTCTTCTAAACCAAGGATACTAGAATTGTATTATTTTCAATATAAAATCAAAACGGATATTGTTAGGTATTATTTATTATCACACTCTACAGCATTCCACTGCGACAGTATGCAGTCCTTCAGTTCTGTCTTGATGAATGGTCGTTGTTGTTCTACTTTCCGTCTCTAATTATACAAGGTACAAATATTTATGTTACCAATCATTTTAAACACTTCATTTACTAATGTAGTTCAAATTCACTTTTGACATAATCTCAAAAAGATCTATCTACCCCACCAATGGGACCTTAACAGGTACTACCACTCCTGGTCAGAGTGGATTTGGGAGTAATGGCAAAGGAAGGGGAGACTCTACGCTCCCCAAAACTCCAGAACTGGAGTAATATTCCACAAAGAGCTTTTTTTGATGATGTGGAGTTTAGAAATGAATAATACCTAATGATATACGTTTTGGTAAAACCATCGTTTCATTGGTTTCTTTATATTTAAAAATTTACTAGGGTTTACCTATGATAGATAGATAGTGGAGGCATGTATACCGTAAAAGCGAACGGATATATATAATATATATATATATATATATAATAATATATAATATATATATATAGAGAGAGGAGAGAGAGAGAGAGAGAGAGAGAGAGAGAGAGAGAGTGAGAGAATGACATAAAGTGAGAGAGATACAGTGAAGTGAATAGACGGAGATGGTGAGAAATAATGTTAGATAAAGAGAGAGGTAAAGAAAGAGGAAGAAGGGGATGAGATAGAGTAAGAAAAGGGAGTGAGAGGGAGCGAGACCAGCAGAGAGAAATTAACCAAAGGTGAAAAAGGTACATTGAAGTGATTAGACTGAGAGAGGTATCGGATGATTAATAGAGAAAGAAAGAAAGAAAAGAAAGAAAGAGAGTGTGTATGTGTGTGAATGAAATAGAGGGAGAGAAAGAAAGAGAGAGAGAGAGAGAGATATCAGTAGAAAGAAAGCGATAGAAACTAAGAAAGATACATTGAAGCGAATAAACTGGAAGAAGAAGAAGAAGAAGAAGAAGAAGAAGAAGAAGAAGAAGAAGAAGAAGAAGAAGGGGGACTGAAAGAGATCCTAGATAATTGATAGAGATAGAGAGAGGGTGTGAGAGAGACAGAGAGGGAGTGAAAGAGGCAGTGACAGGGAGAGAAACTAGCAGAGAGAAAGCGACAGAAACTAAAAAAGAGATATTGAATCGAATAAATTTAGAGAGGTACAGGATTATTGATAGAAAGAGATAGTGTTGTGTGTGTGTGGTGTGTGTGTGTGTGTGTGTGTGTGTGTGTGTGTGTGTGTGTGGTGTGTGAAAGAAAGAAGAAGAAGAAGAAGACTGAGAGATCAAAATGATTGATAGAGAGAGAGAAAGATGGAAAGAGTGTGTAAGAAGAGAAAGAGTGAGAGTGGGAGAGGCAGAGAGAGAGAGGAGAGAGAAGAAGAAGAAGAAGAAGAAGAAGAAGAAGAAGAAGAAGAAGAAGAAGAAGAAGAAGAAGAAGAAGAAGAAGAAGAAGAAGAAGAAGATTGAGAGAGATACAATGATTGAGAGAGAGGCGGGAGAAAAGATGGAAAAGTGAGAAAAGAAGAGAAGAAGAAGAAGAAGAAGAAGAAGAAGAAGAAAGAAGAAGAGAAAGAAGAGAAGAAAGAAGAAAAGATTGAGAAAGATCCGAAAAGGATTGAGAGAGAGAGAGCGAGAGAAAGATGGTAAGAGTGTGGTGGAAGAAGAAGAAGAAGAAGAAGAAGAAGAAGAAGAAGAAGAAGAAGAAGAGAGGAGATCCAAAAAGATTGAGAGAGATCCAAAAGAATTGAGTGCGAGAGAAAGATGGAAAGAGTGTGTGTAATAATAATAATAATAATAATAATAATAATAATAATAATAATAATAATAATAAAGAAGAAGAAGAAGAAAGAAGAAGAAGAAGAAGAAGAAGAAGAATCCCCTTTCAGTGAATATCTTGAAACCATCAAATGCCTCGTTCCCGTATCGCACTGACTTTTTGATTAGTTTAAGAGACTTTACTCTTTTGATCCTCAATAATCTCTAATCTGCCGTAAGTAATCATTCTAATGTGGATTTAATCTCTCTCTCTCTCTCTCTCTCTCTCTCTCTCTCTCTCTCTCTTCTCTCTCTCTCTCTCTCTCTCTCTCTCAGATGCTTTGGAGCATCTGATAAAATAATCGGTGTCCTTGAAAAGGAGGAAAGAAAGAAAAAGGTAAAAGAAAATAAGGAAGATTCTTCCTCATCGATAATTACGTTGGCATTTATTGCCTTGCTTACAGAGTACAATTGCGAAATGTGGGTAATTAGTATTGAATTCTAATTGGCCGATGCAGGAAGTCGGTTATGAAAGACAAAATTAGAACGAATCAAATGCATAGAAATATAGTGATTGCTGGTATACTCAAAATAGATAGATAGATGCTTTGGTT
>CM042137.1:104293284-104295784 GCA_023376005.1 Doryteuthis pealeii | reverse complement strand
GTACACGCACGCACATATACACACACAAACATACATATATAGTATCATCCATGAATATGTGCATGTCAACCAATTTTTATCAAAATTTTAATAAATATATATATATATATATATATATATATATATATATATATATATGGGGGGGTGAAAGAGATAGACAGACAGACAGAAATCTGTAGAATATACATTATACTTGTTGGGTTTGAAAATTGCGTTTCTTATGCCCGATATTATTTTTTTTATTATTCACGATGAATGATATATATATATATATATATATATATATATATATATATATATATATATATATATAGTATCATTCGTTAATATGTACACACCAAGCAATTTTTAATCAATATTTAATTTTCTTCACAACCAAAGATAACAGGTTTTATTATTTCGAGTGTACTTATATATGACCGATGTTCAAAATCAGTGATAGAGTGCCTCTCTCTCTCTCTCTCTCTCTCTCTCTCTCTCTCTCTCTCTCTCTCTCTCTCTCTCTCTCTCATATGCTGCAAACTAGCAGAAAATAAATACAAATGGTATCATGAGTGGGTGGGAAAGGTAATCCAGTGAGAATTTTGATATACTAACGATCATCCAATCCGGCATAAAGAACAGAGGAAATATTAATTAACTATGTTTGGTTGGTTTCTTTGTTCAATGGCGTATCAACCATCGCGGATTATTTAATGCCAAAGCTATCCTTATAGAAGAATAGTAGTGGTACTATTTAACATATAGCTAAAAATAAATAGATTCATACCTTTCCCAAGAGTATTTGTTTCGAAAATTAACGTAATAGCGCGACTGGAGTTCGCACTCGCTGACTATGATGTTGCAGTCCAACACGTTAGTCACTACGATATGGTACTTCCTCCGTTAATTAACGAGAAAAAAGAACTAGTTATTAGGATTAGAACAGCACTGCGAAATACTTAGGATACTTAGAAGAGAGATACAGGATTAATTAAGAGAGGGGGAAGATAGAGTGAGTGATAGAGAAAGAGAGGGAGTAAGAAAGGCAGAGAAAGAAAGAGGGATAGAGAGCTCCTCTTAATTTGACGAGACTTGCTGTCATACTTCAGTTTAAAAAAAACACTAGTTAAACCTGGTGTGAAAAAAACTAATAACTGAGGAACTGGAGCATTGTTGAAATCGACTAGAATACTCAGAAGTGTCCTGGAGACCTGGGAAGACTTGTTATCACTCAGACTCCAGTGAAAAACCATCAGCTAACGCTGGTGTGAAAAACTCACAAGGAGTGAAATAATAATAACATTATACATAGTTTTAAGCAAATAATATATATTTTTGTCTTTATTTCAAAAATCCTTTAGAGAAGATTTAAATAAACTTATCTTCTTAATGAAAAGGCGTTTCCTCTAAAAAATTAGTCGGGGTTTGGCGGGGGGGGTCTCATAATTAAAACTAATAACCGTTCAAGATCTTTGCTTGCTTCTCTCTTCTGACCGCCCTGTCGGTGGGGCGTTAAAATGCACCGACTGCACCTCTGTAGAGGGTTAAGACTCCCCAATGAGACCATCTGTTGGCCGTGGGTGGCGATCCGTGAGGCTTAAGGATAGAACCCAGGTGGTTGAGTAATCCATGACTTGCAATACTCCACTTTGGCTCTTTCTTGGGCTAGACGGGCGGTCGGAGAGGCCCCCTCCGATCAATCGGCTGGTCATGTCAAGCCCTAGCACCTATATGATTGCCCCCAACCCTATTGCCCTTATGGCAGGCCCCAACCCTTTTTATCATATGGGTGCTAGAAGAAGGCGGTGTCTGAGGGTCTTCATGTCTGGGAATGGCGTTAAACTCTATCTGATGACGAGGTTCCAGTTTTGGAGGTTTGGGAAATGTGGAGCACCCCATTGATCACCATTGCTCTCTGGTCCACTCTGACCCGGAGTGGT
This sequence comes from Doryteuthis pealeii, assembly GCA_023376005.1. Classification (NCBI taxonomy): domain Eukaryota; kingdom Metazoa; phylum Mollusca; class Cephalopoda; order Myopsida; family Loliginidae; genus Doryteuthis; species Doryteuthis pealeii. Next base: position 104,293,862 of record CM042137.1, on the reverse strand, counting down.
AGTACCTGTAGGGTCCCATCTATGGGTTAAATAGAAAAATGTATTTATTAAAAAAATTGAGTATCCATTAAGAATGACTTTATTTAAAAACTTTATCGGCATCAAATGACCCACTGAGGTTGATATGCCGTAAAACAAACCAAACCTAACCAAACCTCTCTTCTGAACGGAAGTGTTTACTTTGTTTGTCAAAGTTGCCACACAATATCATCACTTCTCGTCATAAAATAGGATTAAGGTTATACAAACATAAATTAATAGATAAGAGTCTGGGGTATATTAGTAAATAAGAAATATGAAACCAAATTTAAGAAATACATACTTCAGTTCAGAACAATCCGCCAGTCAATCTCTGAAACTTTCATTATTTTTATTTTATTTTTTATTCTTATCTAAACGACATCATCAATTGGGCTTGAAAATGGCCGAGAGGAGAAGCGACAGCGTTAAAAAAAAGTTAAACAGTGTAAATGAATAGATGTCTACATACATCAAGTGTGATGGACGAAAAACGTGATTGTTTTAAAGCGTGGATTTCTCAAAGGATCTGTATTTGTGTACTTACTAATTCACTGTAT
>CM042137.1:104275784-104285784 GCA_023376005.1 Doryteuthis pealeii | reverse complement strand
AAGATAAAGACATCGTACATAATATTGAAAATTAGGCATAATTACATAAACATCATTTTCGAGACAGATTTTGGGCTCCTCTTATGAAAACGCTTGTTCTTCAGCAATTCATTCCGATATACACTGTGAAAATCGTAGATTTTACAATGCACAGATGTATCAGTCGCGTAGAGTACAAGAGAATTGTTTGGTTTGGTTTGGTTTGATTTGGTTTCTTATATATATATGATGTGACACAAGGTCAATTTCTTAAGCGGAGTCTAACAGGTTTGAATTCAGAGTTTTCCTTCTCCTAGAAGGGTTGCCTAACCAAGGCTAAAGAGCCCAGTCTGCTCTGATATTTACCCATAGCTGGAGGGAGAGTAGGATTCATACCTTTCCCAAGGGTATTAGCACTAAGTGAAATGCAATTACCACGTCCAGGATTTGAACTCGGGGCGACGAGTCCATTTCCCATGACTTTAACCATTACACCACGCACTTCGTACTAATATATATATATGTATAAGTTAGGGTAGCGAAGACATAAAGTCAACGGCGCTTGATAACGGTCAGTTTCTCGCCCATGCAATTTTCAAACCAAAAGATTTGCGCGTGTGTGTATTTTTCATGATACATTGTTCTGTGGTGCATCATGACAAGGGAGGTTAAGTTTTAGGGGCATGATGGAATCAATGATATTGAGCACTCTTTATTTATAAATATAGCAACCTATTTTATCAATATATTATTATTATTTACTCATTATGAGTTTTTTACACCAACGATAGCTGATGGTCTTTCACTGGAGTATGAGTGAAAGCAAGTCTCCTCAGGTCTCCAGGACTCTTCTGAGTATTCTAGCCGATTTCAACAATGCTGTTGTCAGGATGCTCTCAATGATCTCTTCATTTGATCTTCAATTCCTCAAGTCATTTTTCTAAGCTTTTGGGGACCGTTCAAAGGGCGCCAACTACAATTGGTATCACTTTCACACTCATATACTACAACTATAACTTATAAGGAAGCGCGTGGTGTAATGGTTAAAGTCATGGGAAATGAACTCGTCGACCCGAGTTCAAATCCTGGTCGTGGCAATTATTTCACTTAGTGCTAATACCCTTGGGAAAGGTATGAATCCTACTCTCCCTCCAGCTATGGGTAAATAGTAGGGCAGACTGGGCTCTTTAACCTTGGTTAGGCAACCGGTCTAGAAGGAAAACTCTAAATTCAAACCTGTTAAACCCCGCTTAAGAAATTGACCTTGTGTTACACCCTTGCTCGTACGGAAGGGTTGGTAAATATACATATACTACAACTTTTTCAATTCTCTGGTTAGGTCAATCTTTTCGTTTTCTTTCATTTTACCCTGTGAATTATTATTATTATTATTATTATTATTATTATTATATATCTATGATATATAATTATTTAAGGACATATCTGAAGAGACTTGATACAGTTAGATCTGGCGTAAAAAAAAATCTCGAGGAGCTATATAATAACAACAATAACCAAAATGTATGTAGCTTTTCGATGGAGATATATTCGATAATATGACATGGATATAATTCTTCTCTAATCTAAATCACCTCCGAAGTTCCCAAGAAGCACAGGATTAGTGAAAATGTCGAATCACAGAAAGATCACCTCTAAATAATAGCTAAACACCTCATCATACTTTTCAAATATCATATAAATCAATAAGAATTAGATCAGGAGTCGGCAACCTTTTGGAGAGAGAGAGGGCCAATTGGCTATGCATCCTTGTGCAGCTCCCATCCAGCCTATTTTCTTGGCGCCTCGTCAAGGTCCAAAAGGGTGCAGCCATGCAACAGCACTCATACCACTAAATTGTCACTTCAACTTGTCGGCGAAGTCTGACTTCTATATAGCTGATTATTTGTTTATAGCGGACCATGCCTTCCCTATTCGTGCATAGAGGTTTGCAACGGTCACTAAATTGGCCCATGGTTTTTATATCAGTATTTTGTGTTCATAAATTCAACTACCATCTATACATATATAAAGGGCAGTTGTGTGAATGTGTATGCCCGGAGGAACCTTCGAAAATAAAACAATTAACGACAAATATAATATATATATATATATATATATATATATATATATATATATATTAAATATCAACAGGGCTTGGTTTTTGAGGAAAAATGATAAAGATTTGATTTATATTTGTAAAGATAAAATAAAATTTAAATGATAACAACATCGACATTTCTTTTTGTACTTAATGTTGTAAATAGTAGACAAACCGCTCAGTCCAAAAAGCTTCTCTTTTTTTTTTGAAGGTTTAAATAAAAAAAATATTTGCTTCTGGCTTTAAATGGGTTAACCCGAATCGAACTACTGTACTTCTATTCGATACTAATTGGATAGTCTGAGTCCAGCTATTAAGTTGGCGGGTCGGACGAAAACCACTCGAGGGCCGGATGTGGCCCGCAGGCCGGGAGTTGCCGATCCCCTGAGTTAGATAATAAGGAAGAAGAAACATTAAATAAAGAACAAGTGACATTTTAATGAAACAATCTATAGGTAAATAAACTAAGGGATGTAAACGTTTGTCTTTCTATTTCTTTATATTGTACTCTTTATAGTCTACATCAGTGACTTGATTTCTCAAGAGTTCATTTTTGTCTTTAATCGATAATGTGCAGTGTTTACGCTTCGGGATTTGAGCCATAACTGGGGTTAAATGAGAGTGAATAATATAAATAATTGTGGGAAATCAAATAGGAATCACTTGCCTATGTTTACAAGAGCATGCAAATAGGCGAAAAGATCTGGTTCAAACGTTTGGCTGGTTGGTTGGATTTTACGACATGACAATCATTAATGGGTTATTTAATGTTGAAAACTTTGTTTTTTGCAAGTAATTATATGGTTTCAAATAACTATTCTTATTTAATAATAATAATAATAATAATAATAATAATAATAATAATAATAATAATAATAATAATTGGTGCCCTTGGAACGGTCCTCAAAGCTCTAGAAAATAATTTGGGTGAATTGGAAATCAGAGGAAGAATCGAGGTCATCCAAGCAACAGCGCTGTTGGGAAAAGTTCTGGAGACCTGAGGAGACTTGCTGTCACTCAGCCCCCAATGAACCACCGACTACGACAGGTGTGAAAATCTAATAATAATAATAATAATAATAATAATAATAATAATAATATAATGGAATTTTGAGATACAGATGGGTTACATTATCCCAACCGGAAAACCAGATCTAGTATTGATTAAAAAGAAAAGGAGAACTTGTCAACCGGTAGATTTTTGTAGTTCTAGCAGATCACAGGGTGAAGATGAAAAAAAAACGAAAAGATAGACAAAAACCTGGACCTTGCTAGAGAATTGAAAAAAAAAGTGGAATATGAGCGTGAAAGTGATACCAATTGTAGTTGGTGCCCTTGGAACGATCCCCAAGTGTATAGAAAACATATTGGATGAATTGGAAATTAGCGAAAGAATATAGACCATCCAAACAGTATTGTTAAAATCACCTAGAATACTTAGAATAGTCCTGGAGATCTGACGATACTTGTTTTCACTCAGACTCAAGTGAAAGACGCTGGTGTGAAAAACTCACAAGTAGTGAAATGATAATAATAAACAATACAATACAAAAATATAAAAAAAACTGCACTTTGCGGAACTGCTTATATCCATCGGGTGTTTTTGGCGGGGCTTGAACGGGTTAATGGCATTTCAGTCTATTTTAATGGAGAAAATTGGCTTAACGTACGAGGAAATTGAGTTGCAAGCGGAGCAAATTAAGTTGTAAGTCAAGGTACCAATATATATATATATATATATATATATATATATATATATATATATATATATATGACAAATAAAAAGGAAATGTAAATAACCAGCACAGACAATCGATTCAATTAATATTTCATTTCTATTTGTTCAGAGACTTTATTCTAAAGAAGTCTCTACGATATTTTTGGAAAGAACACTATTTTATATGCTAATTATAATTTTAACGGTTAACTGCATTTATTCTAAGGTAATATGTTAACTATATTTATTTTAAGGTAATATATATATATATATATATATATATATATATATATATATATATATATAAGGTGTGTCAAAAAGGTATCGAGATTTTTGTACTTTTTGAGACACCTTGTATTCTGAAAAAAAAAAGTTCCATTCATGGTTCGTTTCTATCTTGGTAAATACAGCTTTAAACTTGGTACTTTTGACAGACCTTGTATTCTGAAGAAAAAAAATAATGAATGGAACTTTTTCCGAATACAAGGTGTGTCAAAAAGTACAAAAATCTCGATACTTTATTTACACACCTTGTATATATATATATATATATATATATATATATATATATATATATATATATATATTCAAACAGTTTGGCCACACATAGATTGATCGATTTTACTGCATTCATCGAACTAGATACTCACACCGAAGTGCCACCCACCTATACGTGAAGCCTTGGAGGATTCGCTACGTACGATATCTGTACCGATTCCATAGAAGTATCACTTGCCGTATTCACTTTGAAACATTGTGTTCTTAAGGCGCTAAAAAGCCAAAGGCGGGAAAAATCAAAGTATTCTTTTTTGTTTGTTTTTGTTTTGTTTTTTGTTTTGTTTTTTTTACGTTGACTTGCAGCTGCCGACGCATGCGTGCACGCTTCACTTTACAAAATCTCTCCACTAATTATTATCAGTTGCAGATGGTTTGCACAAAACTGCTTACGATATGTTGCATTCACGAGAAAGAAGGAATTGCTAACACAGAGAGTTGTAACAAAAGATTTCCAGGGAATCACATGCGCATCCTACGCCATTATTTATTTATTTATTTATTTATTTATCTTTTATTTTTTTATTTTTTTATTTCGGAATCTGAGCCTCATATTCAAAGTTCTGATATTTTTAGGATAATAAAATGGGAATCCTATTTCGATGCATTTGCGCCTGAGTACATTTTATAAAGGGCTGGTTTAGCTCAGTCGGTAGAGCGTTCGACTTGGACTCACAGCATTCCTGATTCGATACCGGCCCTCGCCAACTCAGCGTATGAGTAGCATAGGGATCTGTGCGGTAAAGTGGGGAACTGATGGTACGTGTGGCGCCCCACCTCAGACGCTTAAATAGTCTCCTTGGTCTAGCGTTAGTGAAAAGAGGATAGACTTCCTCGCTGTCTGTCTGATACCGTCTGTAGGCCACCCGATCTTACAAGAACTTATCGATCTCAATAGGAAAGTGGACGTATGTATGTACTATAGTGAGTCGACGGAGTGGCCTTTTGTCGGTATCAGCCAGACAGCGAGGGAGTCTATACCCTTTTTACTCGCGCTAGACCAGGGAGATTGTTTTTGCGTCTGAGGTGGGGTGCTTACACCTACCACCAGCTCCCCACTTTACCATACAGATTTCTGTGCTACTCATACGCTGAGTTGGCGAGGGCCGGTATTGAACCTTGTGGTTCCGAGCCGAATGCTCTACTGACTGAGCTAAACCATAGTGAGTCAAAAGTTTTGCAATATTTTAATACGTTTTAGTTTGAGGCGCGTATATCGTGGCCGATATTTCGAGCCATGGTAGGCACACGCTGTAGTTGGAAGTATCGTTGTAGATGGTACACTGATGGTATACGTTGTGCGTTGCTTCACTCTGTGTGTGATTTGAAAGCTGTACAGAAGAACGTGAAACGTTGTCTCATTCGGATAATTTATGCTTTAGGATTTCCAACTGGGCCATAACGGCGCCGCGGAAGCAACCAAAGGGATGTATGGTAGAATAAGCAAAACTTAGTAAATAGCAACAGCAGAAAAAGAGAGAAAAATATCCAACTTTTAATGTGGTCCTCAAACCAGTTTGGGCAGATTTGAATTAAAATGTATAAAGAGTTTATTTATTCTTTGATTTTAGTTTGCACCGGTTGGGAACAGGTGTAAATATACGCTGACTATATAATCGGGGAAGTAGGTTGAATTAATGTTCGTACTGCAGCTTGATAGTGTCATTCATATATATATATATATAATATATATATATATATATATATATATGTGGTGTGTGTGTGTGTGTGTGTGTGTGTGTGTGTGTGTGTGTGTTATATATATATATATATATATATATATATATATATATATATATATATGTCTATAATATATATTATTTGGGATTTAGTATTAAAGCATGAGGTGTAAAATATAAGTGTTAAGTTTCGTTTTATTTCGTAATATTTCGGGGATATTATATATATATATATATATATATATATATAATATATATATATATATATATATATTTCGGGGATGTTATATATATATATATATATATATATATATATATATATATATAAACCAAATGAATTTTAAAACTACGAACTCACGTGAAGGGACTGAACGCCGATATCGGAATACTCCGTTATTACAAATATTTTACAGACGCTGTCGCTGTCAATAACAACAAAGACAAAGGATCCGTTAAGCAGGAGCGACATTCATTTGAAAAAGGGAATCTAACGATCCCGAAAATTTATGGTAACAAATAATAAAAAAGTAAATAACCAGGTTAGTTTGTTTTAGGAATGATTCCAAGCAGGACCTTTTTAACAATGGAATGTTAAAATTGGTATGGTCCATTTTGAGAGCTCAATGTACAATTTGGGAATTGTATACAGACCAATATATTTCGCCAAGGAAAAGGCTTAAATGCCGGTCATATGACCGCTATTTAAACCTTTTTCTTTGATATATGTATTTAAGCCTATTTCTTTTATATATATATATATATATATATATATATATTATATATATATAGGGTGTTCGGGATAAATTTGACATATTTATATTTGGTTATTTTTTTCCGTAGGTTGGTGGTATTGACGCACACTACGCATCATTTAAAAGCTTAAGTAACCAATCTGAGGTGTGTGTGCCAGACTAAGAAAATCTTCCTAAATTCTAAGAGCTAATATGTCAGCAACCATCAGGTTCACTTTATTTGACAGAGCCATTTTCTTTTTCTTTTTCTTTTCTTACTTTCCTTGTTCGTTCAAATCTAATCTTCTGTTTATAGTGTTTGAAAACATTGCGATTTGGTGTCGTCATATCAATAGAAGATAAATTTGGAACTGATATTCTGACGTTACCGTCAAAATTTAGAACCAGGGACTGACAGCAAAACGACCATTATTTTCTTTTTAGATTTTATTTTTCTTTTTGGTCCAAGGGCGGATTGAAAGTACTTTGCCGATAGCGTTTTGAATTTAAAGTAGAGAGCTGAGAGATTTTAAAACAGAAACCCTTTCTTTCTTTCTGTCATTCTTTCTTTCTTTCGTTCTTTATTTCTTTCTTTATTTTCCTCTTTCTTTCTCAAACTTTTTTCTTTTACTTTCTTTCTTTCTTTCTTTCTTTCGTTCTTTATTTCTTTCTTTATTTTCCTCTTTCTTTCTCAAACTTTTTTCTTTTACTTTCTTTCTTTCTTTCTTTCATTTTTTAATTCTGTCTTTCTTTTTATCTATCTTTCTTTCAATCAGTTATTCTATCTCTTTCTTTCTTTCTTTCGTTCTTATTTCTTTCTTTATTTTCCTCTTTCTTCTTCTCAAACTTTTTTCTTTACTTTCTTTCTTTCTTTCTTTCATTTTTTAATTCTGTCTTTCTTTTTATCTATCTTTCTTTCAATCAGTTATTCTATTTCTTTCTTTCTTTCTTTCTTTCTTTCCTTGTTTGTTTCTGTAATTCTTTTTCCACTCCATCCTTTCTCTCAATCTTTTTATCTATCTTTCTCTTTCTTATTTTTCTTCCGCCCTTTCCTTCAGTAAATCTTATTCTTTTTTCTTTCTTTCTTTCTTTTGACAACTCTCTCTCTCTCTCTCTCTCTCTTCTCTCTCCTCTCTTCTCTCTCTCTCTCTCTCCATATATATATATATATATATATATATGTGTGTGTGTGTGTGTGTGTGTGTGGTGTATCTATATATCACAGTCTATCTTTCTTTCTCCTTTTCTTTAACTCTTTTTTTTTCTGTAACTTTTCATTTTTGTTTCAACAGCTCTTCTATCGCCCCCACCAACGCTCTCTCTCTCTCTCTCTCTCTCTCTCTCTCTCTCTCTCTCTCTCTCTCTCTCTCTCTCTCTTCCTTTCACTATTTCTTTCTTTCTTTCTCTATTTTTTCTTTCTTTCTCTTTCTTTCTTTTTCTTTCTTTCTTTATTCTTCTTTCTTTCAACAAAAATAAACGAATTGAGTGCTTTGACATTTACGACTAAACATTAGAAGGAAACAACATTGGACTCATTGTTTAAGAAATTAAAACTTTCCTCGAACAAGCCGGGCTTATGTTTGAAATAGTTACGTAATTCCTCAGAATTCCTGAGGTCGGTGTTCGAACTCCGTTAAAACCCACAGCTTTGTAACTCTGATTTTCAAGGCAGTCTAAATCCACTCTACATGGGTAATAGACGTAAAACAATCTTCCTACTTCCATTTAAGACCTGGACACCTCATGGGGTTTAATAGTTAGCATGCTAAGTTAACAGACTATCCCAAGTGATTTTTTCATTCTCACCAGCAGCACCATGTTGAACGTCCTATCATGGTGTAATGATTAGCAAGCTTGTCTCGCTAATCTTTTACAACAGTTCAGGTTACATGGTTAACGAGCTAGACGATTTACACTAGGTATATCGTATTTGTGGTCTTGTGCTGAACTAAACTAAATTTGGATTAGTAGATTATATCAGTCCAGTTAAAGATGCAGACCGTTGTGCTACCTACGCAGATGATTTGTTTATAGTGGCGAAGGTCTGTGTAGAGTTAGCCATACCTTTTTAGATTAGCCGAGTTCGAATTCTGGACGAAGCTGCTTACGTTTCACTACGGGAAAGATATAAATCCCTCTCTTTTCTTTGCAGCTAAGGGTAAATAGTAGTGTACACTGGACACTCAAGCCTTGGTAAGGAAACCGGTTTAGGAGAATGAAAAAATCTGAATTCAAAACCTGAGAAGTGTTGTTCGGGAGAATCTGACATATAGGTGCACTATTCATCTGCCTATCAAAAAATTGTGGCTGATCCTTTACAAAAGGAGAAGGAAAAACCTTTGAATTCAAATTGCGACTTCTCCCTTGAATAATTGACTTTGTGTTGCAACCTGGTCGTGGATGAAAGGTTGGATAAATACATATATACCCACACCTCCGTCATGGGTAAATAGTAGGGTAGACTGGGTAATTTAGCTTTGGTTAGGCAACCAGTCTTGAAAAAGGTAAACTGAATTCAAATCAGTTGCACTCCGATTAAAAATTGATCTTTTGTCACATCCTGCTCGTGGCTGAGGGGTTAGGTAAATACATGACTTGGCTAAAGAACCCATCCTGTCCCTCTACTTCAGTGTCCTGGGTATGACGTTAAATTGCATCTAGTGGGGAAGTTTCTATTTTGGAACGATGGGGAGTGTGGAGTACATATTCATCACCGTTACTCCCAGATACAAACTGACCCGCAGCGGTAGTACCTGTTAGGATCCCATCTATGGGTTAAATAGATTTTTTTGAAAAAGGAATATTAAAAATGTGTTTACAAAAAATTGAGTTTGATAAAAAAAAATTGAATACCCAACAAGAATGAATAAAACAAAATATCTTCGGTATAGAATAACCCAACAAGGGTTGACACGCCTTAAAATCCAACCAACCAGCCAACCAACCTACTACTTCAACCATTATTCATATGGGAACCTTGGTTTGGTTTGTTTTGGTTTCTTTGTTTGATGGTATATTAACATTTGCTGGTTATTCAATGCCATAACCACTCTTGTCGAACAGTAATGGTAACATTTAACCCAGAACAAAGCGGTGAGAAGGTTAATACATTTCCAGTGATTCTGATAGCTTTTTGATTTAGTGCGTCCTGTGACGCATATATTTGCTTTGAACAAGTCCGCGGGAAATTGAGTGGGTCCCAACTAAAGTTTCTTAATAAATTGTAGGGTTTTTATTATCC
>CM042137.1:104188841-104275774 GCA_023376005.1 Doryteuthis pealeii | reverse complement strand
TATCTCTGATCTGGGGAAACAACTAAAGCCATCTAACTCCTACCATGTAAACTATCCTAAGTAATTCGTTTCTAAGAAACTATTGAAATGTATTTACAGTTAGCTTAAAATGGTGAGGGAATAAAAAAGAAAAAACACTGGAACCCATGGATATGATTTTACGGTGTCCTTTTAGATTTATGCGCGTCAGGGACGCAGAACATGTACCTATCAGCATCCCTGCCTTTCTGTCGTGATGTAATGTTTAACAAGGTTCTCGCAGATCCATTACACTGCTATTAGCAAGTTCAATACTCGCTGTATGTCACATCCTACCCGTGGCTAATGGGTTGGGTAAATAACCTACCTTTCCGAGGGGACTTAGTCCGAAAAGTGAACGTAATAATGCGACTGGAGTTCGAACTCGCTTACTACGATGTCCCAGTCCAGCACTTTAGCAACAACACCACGACGACCAGCCCCCGCAGTAAACTTGGTTCATTTTCTTGTAGAAGTGTGCTAATAATAAAGTTTCAATTTTTGCAATGTGTCTATAGAATATAGGGTTATTTCATATAAGTCTATCATAAACAAAGGGGAACCAATCTTGACTGATAAATTATTTATTTATTTATTGATCTACTAGGAAAAAAGAAGACGGGTTAGGGTAGGGTAGGGTTAGGGTTTAGGGTTAGTTTAATGGGAAAATAAATAAATAATATATCAGTCAAGGGTCGTTCCCCTTTGTTTATGTAGACTTATAGGAAATAACTGAAATAGAGATAGATGAAACTGCGAAAAGAAATAGAAAAAAAAACATGTTCCTGTAATTTATTCGAGTCAAAATGGCAGATTTCGGAAACTGACAATGCAAATCGAGAGAGAAATCTCTTTTCTAGGACGACAGCGATTGTCGACTTGAATTAGACTCAAAATAACCGCGCCTACCGAATTTCTCTCCCAAAGACAAACAGATAGAGAAAATGGGCGTTATTATAATAACAAACTTTCAAATTTCTGCAGGGGGGGTGCTGCACCCTGCTTTTAATCAACTTGCCAAAGGAAATTAAGATCCAGGGGTCAGATGCAACACATTTTGCTCTTTATATATACACTGATGATCAATAAAATTGCAACACCCTAAAGCTGTGTGTTACAATTTTTGTGACCAGTTGTAGGCTTCAAGTGAGAGAACTTTACAATGGAAATCCCTTGTGTTAAGCAGAGCGCCGATCTTTAGTGAAGAAACCTTTGTTGTTCCTCGGTGTCCCTTAGTGTTGGGTATAATTCTTTGGTTGTCCTTGGTGTTCCTTAATGTTGGGTATGATCCTTTGGTTGTTTCCTCGATGTCCATCAGTGTAGGGTATGATCCTTGGCTGTTCCTTGGTGTCCCTTAGTGTTGGCTATGATCATTTGGTTGTTCCTCGGTGGTCACTGTTGGGTATGACTCTTTGGTTGTTCCTTGGTGTTCCTTAGTGTTGGGTATGATCCTTTGATTGTTCCTCGGTGTCCCTTACTGTTGGGTATGATTCTTTGGTTGTTCCTTGGTGTTCCTTAGTGTTGGGTATGATCATTTGGTTGTTCCTCTGTGTCCTTACTGTTGGGGTATGATCCTTTTGGTTGTTTCTCGGCGTTCCTTAGTGTTTTGGGCATGATTCTTTGGTTGTTCCTTGGTGTCCCTTAGTGTTGGGTATGATCTTTGGTTGTTCCTCGGTTGCCTTAGTGTTGGTAGAATCCTTTGGTTGTTCCTCGGTGTCCATCAGTGTTGGGTATGATCCTTTGGTTGTCCCTTTGTGTCCCTTACTGTTGAGTATGATTCTTTGGTTGTTCCTTGGTGTCGCTTAATGTTGGTATTATCCTTTGGTTGTTCCTTGGTGTCGCTTAGTGTTGGGTATATCCTTTGGTTGTTCCTTGGTGTCGCTTAGTGTTTGGGTATGATCCTTTGGTTGTTCTTGCAGTTGGGTAAAATCAATTGACTCAAAATTGAATGTACATTATAAGTGGACCACAGTAAAAAGACTACGTTATCGTAACGGTTATCGTGTGAGGAATTGGCAATTAGCATTCAAATCCTAGACAAAGCTGTTTCAAGTGATAAATCCATTTCTTCTCCATTCCCCCAAATATGGGTAAATATTAGGGCAGATTAGGTTCTCTAGCCTACGTTAGGCAGCCAGTTTAGGAGAAGCAATCTGGGGCATGTGTTTCAAGACTAAATAAAGCTTATAATTCTATTAAACTAAAATAGAAAATTTATTTAATAATTATTAAACCAGGACCAAGAATCATTGTTACTTTGATCGTTTTGATTCTGGTAAAATTTCAAATAAATCTGAACTGATAATATAAAATATTTTAAAAATATTTCCTAAAGGAAGAGTTTCTTTCGTTTCCTTCTAAGGTAAATTTAGTCGACTGTAACATGGTGTTCGGAAACGTTTCTCCTATTATTGAGATACTTTTCTCGGTTTTCTTTTATAACAAATTCATGCAGCGCCTATTATTTAAAGACAGAGAAATATTTGCAAGGTGCTTTTCAGTAAACATTGAACAAATGCCAAGTGAACTTTTTTTTAATAGCAGATTTCAGTGAAACTAGATCAGAAGCCATGGGTCAAAAGTGAAAGAAAAACTGAATTTTTTTTCTCTTTCTTTTTCTTTCTTTCTGATATGTTTTATTTATTTTCTTTCTTTCGTTCTGAAAATTCTCTTTTTTTTTTTCTTTCTTTTTTCTTTCTGTTTTTCTTTCCTTTCCTCTTTTCTTTTCAATTATTCTTGTCTTTTCTATCTGATTTTCTTTTTTTCTTTTCTTTTCTTTACTTTCTTTCTGACTTTCTAACTCTTTCTTTTTTTTCTTTCTGATTTTTTCTTTCTTTTCTTTTTTTCTTTCTTTCTTCTTTTTTTCTTTCTGACTCTTTGTTTTCCTTTCAGATTTTTTTCATTTCTTTATTTTTATCTTTCTTTTTCTTTCTTTCAGATATGTTTATTTATTTTCTTTCTTTCGTTCTGACAATTCTCTTTCTTTCTTTTTTCTTTCTTTTTTTTTTCCTTTCCTCTTCTTTTCAATTATAATTGTCTTTTCTATCTGATTTTCTTTCTTTCTTTCTTTTACTTTCTTTCTGACTTTCTAACTCTTTCTTTTTTTTTGATTTTTTTCTTTCTTCTTCTTTTTTTTCTTTCTTTCTTTCTTCTTTCTGACTCTTTCTTTTCCTTTCAGATTTTTTGTTCATTTCTTTTATTTTTTTCTTTATTTCTTTTTCTTTTACTATCTTTTGACTGTTTTATCTTTCTTCTATTTTACTATCTTCTCTCTTTTTTTTTCGTTGTTTTTGCGTTCACTTTAAGGCTAATGCCCCTTGGAAAACCAAATAGTACCAACTATTGTTCTACAAGGATGGCTTTGGCATTAAATAACTCACGAAGGTTGATATGCCGATTAAACAAAGAAAAAACAAAGAAACCAAATATATTGAGGTAAAGTTAATTTTATAAACGGACTAGACTTGGCTTTAATTCAGTTTTCCTTCTCTTGCACTGGTGGCACTATCAAGGCTACAGAACCCGTCATTGTCCTACTATTTACTATAGTGTTAGGGATGCGGAGAACAAACGTATCCGGCCTTTCCCAGGGAATTAGCTCGAAATGAACCGCAAAACGAGCCTCTCCAGATTTGAAGGGTTGCTGATCTCCATTTTCTACGGCGATAACCGTTAAGGTGCGCCTCGTTTTGCAAATATGATTAACATACAGAATTTTATGGAAATTTCAAGTTTCACAATTAATTTAGATATTACTTAATTATAAAGGTTTTCACTTTCTTTTAACTTTTGTTAATTATTAAAGAAGAAGAAGAAGAAGAAGACAGAAGAAGAAGAGAAGAAGAAGAAGAAGGAAGAAGAAGGAGGATGAGGAGGAGGTTGTGGTGTGGTGGTTGTGTTCTGGGCTGCCCGTGGTGCGTGAAAAGAGGGAAGAGAAATCAGCGTCGGTCATTGTAGGATATCAAGTTAAAATAATCCCTGCATGGTGAGTGATCGGCGGGTGAACCAGATTCCTTAAACGGCTTACCTGGTTGATTGACGGGTGGCTAGACACTCAGCAGGTGCAAAAATAAAAACTATCCAAACAGCTGATTATCCACTTCGAGCATACAATCCCACGCGATGCCTCAAGGGCGGGAAGGGACACCACCTTCGCATGAAGCTCGGCATGGTCATATACTGTGTGACATTGTGTCCTGGATATCATCTTTAACGGTGCGATGACGAGGGTATGTTGATAGAGTAGGTTTGATGTAACAACCCCTTACATCAACCCAAAAATCCACACATGTTGCATTGGATGGGTCGATTTTTGCATTTTTTTAAAAATATCAACTTGTCATCTATGCAGAAAGTTGTGTATTAGTTATACTGAATAAAGTAAAAGTAAAGTCAGTCGGGGCGCTAAAGTCGGTATCAGCCAAAATGCAGCGAGTCTCGAAATGAATAAATCCCCCTCAATCTTAGCCCGCCACCGATGTAGCTCAATGGTAAAAGAGACATGGTTTGGGGCAGAGAGGTTTTGATCTAATCTCTAGTGCAGGTAATGAGGCCTTTACTTACAGTAAGGAAAATTGGAAGGCGTCCTAGTCGGTATCAGCCAATCAGCGAGGAGTCTTCCCCTGTTTCACTAGCGCTAGACCAAGGAGATTTTTTGGCATATGAGGTGGAGCGCCACACCTACCATCGCTCCTTACCTTACCGCACAGTCCCTGTGCTACTCATACGCTGAGTTGGCGAGGACCGGAATCGACTAACCTTGTGGTTTTTAGCCGAACGCCTACCGACTGAGCTAACCCGTCATATCTTTACTTGCACCATTGTTGAGAAATAGCTCCAAGATCGCCTACTTAAATTCACTAAAATCCTCATTTTCGCAAAATTCAGCTAGAAATCGTAGAAAATGTACCCGTTTCAATACTTTAAATACGAAATGTTACTTTGTTTATTAAATGAAACGAATTAGATGTGTGTCTATGGTGTCTAAGTCATTCTTTCACTGTTAAAATGTGAGGATGCCATTTGGATATTTAAGGCTCCTTGTTGGCATCTCTAGGGGATGGAGGTATTATCTAACTCTCTAAGTACATTGTGACAGGTCATGTGAAGCAAAGAATGATCCCAAACTGAACTTTATCCAAACACCAAAATGCCTTTCTAAAGAAATTTAGTCTCTTATTTAGCCATAATGTTAAAATCTGTGATCACCCAGGTTTCTAAACTAGAGAATTTCTACTGAATCAAACATATCAGCTGTTGAATCTGTCACTTACAAACAATACATAAATAATAAGATGAATAATTTAATCCATTCAATGAAGCCACTTTTATGATTATATTGAGGTGAATGGAAAGGTTCCAGAAAAAAAAAGAGAGATGTTGATATATAATATTCCTGTTACCTGGTAATCAGTCTTGTCTAAGTCATTTGCCTGCATCTTAAGCTTTTTCTTTTTTCTTTACAATCTTGTTTATCTGAATTGAAGCTCACTGTTAAGGGGAAAGCATAAACATCAAAGTCACATCAACGCGTGCATTTTCTATTAGTTTTAACCCTAAAAACTCCTCATTAGGAAATAGTGATTCAAAATAGTATCATATCAATCAAAGTTCGTGCATAGGGAATAGACTCTTTATTCCTCTGTACTTTCTATGCGTCGGTGCAAAACTGGAAAGTAAAATATATATCCGGCAACGAACGTGGGATTCATATTATTCTATTATTAATAATAGTATAAATTTATGTACTTCAAGATAGAAAATATTTACTTAATCTTTACTTCAGTGAAAACCCTTACGGTGTAACGGGTACTTCGTCAAACAACCCTTTATTCAACCCATAGGGGTAGACTATTCTCATTTGTTCCATGTTAACCAGTTGGATACATGGTTCATATGGATATTGGTGAGTCATAGTACTTCTAAGTGACAATCATCTCGAGTTGCTGGTTAATCCTGACCAGGTTTGATAATAACATAGGATACTTAAAATAGCTTAACACTCGTACCTGGTTATGTTAGGAATAAGAACAGTCTACCCCCGGGATGGAATAAAGGGTCAGTTCAAAGTTCCGTTAAGGCCTCCGATTGTGACAAGAACATTCCTGAGTTCAAAGAGGATTCCCAAGTTCAACAAGAAAATATCCCGAGGAAGGCGGAGGACATCAGCCAACGTTATATAACATAAAGATGAGACAATAATCCAAAATAATGAAGCAAATAATCGTTTCAAGCCAAGTCCGACGAGGTTGTTTGCGGTTTCACTTTCGCGTTAATACCCTTGTGGAAAGTATAGATCTATCTCTTTCCCCCTCCCGAGCTATGGGTAAATAGTAGATAGAATGTGCTCTTTGGCCTTGGTACGGGACTGGTCTAGTCAAACATGAACTCTGAATTCAAACCAGCTCCTCTACTAAAACATGACCTTGTGTTGCATCCTACCAACGACAGGGTGTCTGGTTGAATACTTACTCAATCATCGGATGTGTCCGTCGGTGAGCTGTTTATTGTCGTGGAAATGGGCGCGAGTTCAAATCCTGACAAGGTTGTTTGCATTACACCATAGCGCTAATACCCTTGGGAAAGGTTTAACACATCATCAATAAGTCCCGGCCTAACTAATAAAACAACATCTTTTAGGTAAAATTCGACTTTATTCATCAACATAGTCTCCTTCTAGTGATACACTGATTCCAACGCTTCTTAACAATTCTTTTCTTTCTTTTTTTTTCTCTTTTTTTTTTTTTTTTTGTGTTTGTAGAACGATTTGTCATTGGCCTCAAAATACGCCTCAGTTTCCGATATCACTTCTTCATTGGAGCCAAATCTCTTTCCCTGGGCATTATTATCGAGACATTTGCTTTGCTTGAAACAGTATCTTTTTCCATCAGATAAGCAATGCTTTATCAACACGAAATTCATATTTTTCCGTTGTTTTGAAAATCTGCAGCAATAGCTTCCTTAGATAAACTGTAATTTGTAAACTAATAATCCGATTGGGCTCAATTTTGATACGTGCCATCTGAAGATTGGTCTTTATAAAAATAATAGAATTTTTTAATTAGTAGTTCCATCTATGTATCAGGCCGGACTTATTTGAAGTAAATGTGTTAAAAACCAACAAGTTATGGGTAAATGAGGGAAGATTGGGTTCCTTAACCTGGGTGTGGCAACCTGTTTAGGAGAAGTAAGAACTCTAATTCAAACCAGTGGTACTCCAATTAAAGTTTACTTATATCGTATCCTGTCCGAATTATTTTAGATGAAGCTTGATAATTTGGATTATTTGAATAATTTCGGACTATTGTCCTCATCTTTATTGTCGTTTACACAAACGTTTATGACGTAAACTGGAAGGCTCCCGATTACGACATGAAGGTTCCCGAGTTCGAAGTGAAGGGTCCAAGTTCGAGGAGAAGGTTCCCGAGTCCAACAAGAAATACCTGAAGAGGGGTCGGAGGGACATCGACGAAAGGTTGTGTAGATAACAATAAAGATGAGGACAATAGTCCGAATAATACAAATAATATAATACGTGTAGAAGGCACGTGACTGTAATGGATAGAGTCGCAGGAAATGGACTCGTCGACACGAGTTCAAATCGTGGACAAGGTTGTTTGCATTTCATATAGCACAAATTTACCCTTGGGAAAGGTATGAATCCAACTACTTCCTCCAGATATGAGTAATATTAGTACAGACAGGACTTTTTACCTTGGCTAGATAACCAGTCTATGAGAAGAAAAACTCTGAATTCAAACCTGTTAAACTCCGATTAAGAAATTGACCTTGTGTCACATCCTGCTCGTGCGAAGGATTGGTAAATATATATATATATATTATATATATAATATAATATATATATATATCATACAAATAATACAACATAAGTAATTAACAACTTGTAAAATTCTGCTGATTATTTGATTGTATTTTTTCAATGTTATATAACATTAATATTAATATTATGTTATATAACATTAATATTAATATTATATAACATTAATATTAATATTAATTTATTAACATTAATATAATATCAATGTTAAAAACATAATATCAATATTATGTTAATAACATCAATATTGATATTCATATGTTATATAACATTGATATTAATATTCAATTAATAATTTTTCTATTCGGAAATACTTGTGGCGCGTGGGTAACGTGCTGAGCTACAACATCGTAGTAAGTGAGTTCGAACTCCAGTCGCGCTATTACGTTTCACTTTCGAAATAATACTCTTGGCAAGGTATTAACTCCCTCACCCTTCCCGTTATGGGTTAAATAGTGCCACCACTGTTCTTTAGAATGGTGGATTTGGCATTAAAAACCAAGAAGGTGATATGACATGTTACACACCGTACCTGTTGACCTACAAAGCACACCTTGTTTGATTTCTGTTGCAATCTGTCCTGTGTAAAGTATTTACCCAACCTGTTGGCCACGGGCACGATAGACACAAGGCCGAAAGCAAGGGCATCCCGCGAGGATCGAACTCGCTATTTAGTAGTAATGGATCTGCGAGACTAGTCTGATAATTATTACACCATAACGAGATGCCTATGGACCCAAGCTGTTTGTCAAGGCAAGATGTGACACATGTCGAAAATATTGGAATCCAGTGCGGATCGAACTCAATATTCAGTGATAATGGATCTTCTAAACTGGCTTGCTAACCATTACACCACAGGTGCTTTGCAGTTTTATCCTGGGTAGATTCAGAGACTACCCGAAAAGTTAATTTTTTAATAATTTTGGAATATATATATTTACCAAACCGCTCCACACAAGCAGGGTTCTGACACAAGGTCAATTTATAAGCGAAGTTTAACAGGTTTGAATTCAGAGTTTTACTTCTCCTAGACTGGTTGTCTAACCCAGATAAAGAGCCTGGTCTGTCCTACTATTCACCATAAACTAGAGGGAGATAGTATTCATACCTTTCCCAAGGGTATTAGCGCAAAGTGAAATGCAATTACCACGTCCAGGATTTGAACTCGGGCGACCAATCCATTTCCTATGACTTTAACCATTACACAACGCGCTTTGGAATATAGAATGTTTTAGAAGTGAAATAAACAGCAAAATATTGTGCCTAATATGCATTGTGATTATTGCAATGCTAAAGGAATATAATATACGTAGGCACTAACAAAGGAAGCATTCATCTGACTATTCGTATCTAACATGAAAAATTCGTTATGAGAAACATGAAGCCTTGAAGCCAGTATTTTGTCACAGTAGTCATTTTTATACATGGGACAAAAGCTAACTGTGGTCGACGAGGCTTAGAATACGCCAATTGAATTTCCTGCGGAAGGGTTAGAACGACCTACAAAGGGGGTCCCTGGATATAACACGAAACTGCATCCTGTGATGAGGCTCCACTTCTGGAATAATAGAGAGTGTGAAGTCACCCTTCATTGCGATTATGCCCAGGTCTACTCTGACCCAAATTGATAGTACCTGTTAGGGGCTCCATCTATGGGTCAAATAACATTTGTTTAAAACGTTTAATATTTCTTAGGAATTTTGTTAATAATCATTTCTTAGGAATTTTGTTACATAATTCATAATGATTATGACAATAGTGTAGAAATCATATTAGTGCAGCTGATGGCCTTGAGAGTGAGTGACAATGCTTGACCTCACTCTGACCTTGCCTTGCGCGATAGACCGTGAGAAACGGAACCCCGATAGAAGCCCCCTTCCGGTTTAAGGGGTAAGCGACTCAGTCAGTTAGAGTTAGAACTTAGAAGCGAAGCTAGCAAGATGTGAGTCTCACTGCGCAGATGTCTGGTCTGGGGGTCTACGAATAAAGTAACATCATCGTAAATCGAAGTCTTGTGGTTATTACTAAAAGCTAACAATGACACAGGGCTTCTGATAACAAGAAATCCCTAGCAACAGAAACCAGACCCGGAATCCTCAATAGAAGACCAGACAAGACCTTAGAAGATATACCAGACCAAGACAGATGATAGAAGAACCAAGCCGTCCAGAGAGTAGACGACAGAGTAAGAAGTAAGAGAAGTATATAACATATACCTATTTAGTGCCGGTAAAGAAGGCTATGCAACATTTTTAAAACCATATAACTGCATGAAAATTATTTGTAATATGAATACTTCGCTGTAGTTATAATTGTTTACTAATGATTATTATTATTAGTTAATTGAAACCATATAATTGTTGAAATACTTGAAATTATATAACTATGTACAGATTATTTGTATCAAGAATAGTTACTTGAAGATATAATTATTTACAAAGCATTATTGTTATTATTGTTGTTATTATTATTATTATTATTTGAAACAATATAATTGCTAGAAATATTTGTAACCAGGCAACTGTGTATAGATTATTTGTATTAGAAAGCAATGTTTGAAACCACATAACTATGCAAATCCTTTTTATTAAGAATAGTCAATTGAAGCTATAATTGTTTACTAAGGATTATTATCATTAGTCACTTGAAAGCATATAATTTGCTTGTAATAAAACTGACTTCGGCATTAGATATGCATTAAAAAAGCTGTGAAACCAACAACCAAACCAAAACGAACAAGTAAACTGCAACAAAAAAAGATAGAATTATTTTTATCAACGAAAGAAAACCATTTACTAGCAGTGAATTAATAAATTCTAGTATATATATATATATATATATATATATATATATATATACCAACCCCTCCTCGCGTGCAGGATGCGACACATGGTCAATTTTTTAAACGGAGTTTATCTGGTTTGAATTCAGGGTTTTCCTTCTTCTAAACTGGTTACCTAGGTTAAAGAACCCAGTCTGCGCTGATATTTACCCATAGCTGGGGTGGGGGAATTGTATTCATACCTTTCCCAAGAGTATTAGCGCTATGCGTAATGCAAACAGCTTCCTCCAGGAATTAAACTCGGGTCGATGATTCCATTATCTTACGACTCTAACCATTAGACCACGTGCCTCCTAAATTCTCGTCACAATTGAAGAAGTGGGTCCGCAAAATTAGATTTATTTAAGAATATTCAACTTCCCACAACGGCAATAACTCGGAGTTTTCGAAATTGTTGGAGACAATATCCAGTCAGAATTGAAAAATAAAGAAAAATTTCCTGTGTTTTTTTTTGTTTTTTGTTTTTTGTTTTTGTCTTTTTTATTTTTTATTTTTTATCTTGATAAATCAACATTCGTGTCTGATAACTGGGCGCTGCTATTGTTCATTTTCAGCAATTAATATTAAATTAGAAGTGATGGAAGAACTAGATTGAGTGAGCAACGTGCACGCATTTTATATTTAGTTCAACCCTAAAACTCCTCATTAGAAGTAGTGATTAAAATAGTATCATATCAAATTCAAAGTTCATGCATAGGTAATAGACTTTTAGTCCTCCGTAACTTTTCTATGCTTTGGTGCAAAACTCGAAAATAAATGTATTTCCAGCAAGAAACATGAGTTTTTATATTCTGTTATTATATATATGGTATTTGTGGAAAAAGTGACTTACTAAAAATGGTCACAATGGTTAGTTGATGCACGTTTCACAATGATAAGACAGCAATATAACAAATATATATATATATATATATATATATATATATATATATATATATTCCCCATAACATTCTTATAAACATGTGAGCCCCTACTCCTACTTATTACAACTGCTACTGTTTGTCTAAAAGAAACAATGGAAACATCTCATCTGTTCCACACCTATGATGGCACTAAGTAATGCAGAAGTACTCATGTTAGAACATTTGGTGGATTCATACACCCAATTCCACCCTGATATTAAAAAAGATGACCAGACAATTAAGAAAGGATTGAAAAAAAAACTCGTCAGAAAAGAATTGTCCGTTGAGTTCAACAAAACATGTTTAAATGAAAAAATGCTGCCAAAATATACTTATTTATTAAGGAGATGAACTCAGGAGGGGAGAGGTTTGAATCTATCTCGTTTCCCTCGAGAAATGATAAATAGTAGGATAGAATAGGTTTTATCCTTGAACGCCAGCTGGTCTAGGAGAAGGTAGTTATTTTTTCCTGGTCTCCCACCAGGCCAGAGTAATATGAGGTCTTTTTAGCGGGGGAGCCACACACAAACAGAAGCTCATCCGATGACCAGTGCAAAAAAACCCTGGTCCCATCGGCATTCCCTTTAGGAATATATCCGGCTTTGTCCCTTTTGGGCAAGGGGGCAAGTGCTGCCTGGGTGGGGAACGGGGGGTCACACGCTATATTTCACCGCACTCACCTGATCAAAAGCCCTGAACAAGTCTAGGAGAGGAGAAGGTTAACTCTTAAGTGAACAAATAGGCATGCAGGCCTTGTTGGCTGGAGCTTTTAGAATCAACCGACTGCACCTCTGCAGATGGGGCCACCTGATGGCCGTGAGTGCAACCCGTGATACTTAAGGATGAAATCCTGGTAGCTGAGCATGCAACACCCCACTTTGGCCCTTACGCTAGACGAACGGCCGGAGAGCCTCCCGATTAATCACCTGTCACGTCAAGCCCTAATACCTATATGATTGTCCCAACCCTATTGTCCTCATGGGCAAGTCCCAATCCTTTTTTATCATACGGGTGCTAGAAGGTAGTGTTGCATGAGGTCTTCATGTCCGGGTATGACGTTAAAACTCTAACTGATGGTGAGGTTCCAGTTTTGAAGTCTGGGGGAATGGAACACTTCTTATCACAATTGCTCTCAGGTCTACAATGACCCGGAGTGGTAGTACCTGTTAGGCCCCATCTATGGGTTAAACTGATAAAATTTGTTTACAAAAAATTGAGATTAAAACATTTTCTTCCAAACTATCGCCACAAATATTTCAAACTTTGCCGGCATTAAATTACCACCGTTGTTGATATGCCGTAAAACAAAAGAAACAGACAAACAAAATACACGAAAGAACTACTGACGAATGCGTTTTAAAGAACAGAAGAAAATTGGATACAAACTTGTTTTGGATGAGTAAGTATTGAGTAAGTAGTCGGAGTGGTAGTAATTTCTGTATAATAGAAGTAAACACACTTGTCATAACGAGTCCGCCTGACACTTGTGAAGTGTGGTATTTTGATATAAATAATAGCCCAGTTTCACGGGGGCTTCCCTCATTCTCAGGCACCACAGACCCCACGTTTAAAAAATGGTAAGAACTGGATTGATTGTCCGTTGCCTTGAGAGACGTAGGGTAGGTCGATTTTTCACTTTTTGAAAATATCAAATTGTCCATCTATGCGAAAGTTGTGTGTTAGTATACTGAATTTCTGATACCAAAAATTAGTTTTTTAACTTGCACCATTGTTTGAGGAATAGCATCGAATATCGTCTACTAAAATGCACTAAAAATGCGTGTATGCAAAATTTTAGCCGTCAGAAAACGAGGATTTTTAGTTGCATTTTAGTAGACTTTATTGCTATTTTTCTTCAAACAATGGCGCAAGTAAAAGATCTCATTTTTGGTATCAGTATTCGGATATATAACACACAACTTTTGCATAGATGGATAATTTATTTTTTTTTAAAGTGAAATCGACTACCCTACTGAGCATGCCTCTAAAAGGGAATACCGAGAGAACCATGAGCAATTGTTGAATCAATCCCTAGGGAGGTTGCTTACTGCGAGGCCTCCCACACAAACGATTTTGTGACACATTTTGGCCTCGAGGGGAGCTGAATAATCGCTTATTAGTCGAATATCATGTCAAGTTAGTAGTAGAAAATGTTGAAGACAATATTATCTGCAATTAAACATAAAACACACCAATATCCAATTTTTTCTAGATCTTCATGATCAAAGGCGTGTCTGCTTAATTGGTGTGCTATATTCATTGTAGAAATTAATACTTGAACCATTTAACATGAGCAAATTATTAGTGTTATTTAGGAATTACTTGAAATACATGATATGGCAAATCATTTGTATTAAGAATAGTTAGTAAAAGCTATAATTGTTTACAAATGATTATTACATAGTTGCTTGAAACCAATCAATTGTTTAAAAATTCGATATTTTAATTACCAAAAGGTTTGACATACGTCAAAAAGCTATCCCAAATGGATTATGCCTCAATAAACAAGCGTAAAAGATTACAAAATATCAAGACCTCAAGATGACCTAAAAACAACTTGGTCATTGAAGACATCAATATCATTTGCCAGTTGCTTTTTTTTTTTTTTTGGGTTTTTTTTATGGTAGGTGCAACTGGTTGGTCAGCTAACTTTAAAATATACTTGAAATAATACCAGGTAAACCAAGGTGCTATGAAGTTACAATAGCAGCTATCAAAGGAGGCATGACTCATCCCAAAATGATCCTTAGATACAATATTATTCATAAAGGAGTTAATGTTAGCCCCGGGCATGAGCCCCTTGGTTTTCTACAAATTGTTAAAAGAAATATAAAGTTCAACCAGCCAAATTAAATGAACAAGGAAGATGCAAAAAAAGCCAGATTGAGAGTAAGATGATTTCTTAGCAAATAAAGGAAACTTTTTATGATGATGAATTGAATGGATTGTCTTAATTGAAGAGTGTGTCCATAGTCGCTGCGTGGTGGCCTCAAGTCAGGTATCATCCAGACAGCAGGGAAGTCTATTTCCCTTTTCACTAACGCTAGACCAGGAGATTTATGTCTAGCGTACTTAGAGGTTGGAGCGCCGATTCCTACCATGCTTCCTTACTTTACCACACAGATCCCTGTGCTTACTCATACAGCAGAGTGGGCGAGTGCCGGTGATCGAACCAGAACCTTGTGGTTCTAGTCGAACGCTCTACCGACTGGCTAAACGGCCCATTATAGTGTGTACATAAAATTAGATTTATTCAAGAATATCTAGTCTTCTGTCAAAGCAATAACTGGAAAGTCGAATTGAGATACAACATTCCGGTCCCTAATCGAACATTAAACAGAACATTTTCCAAAGTTTTTATTTATTTGTTTTTTATTTATTTTTTTTTTTTGGGGGGGGTCTTGATAATCAAACAGTCGTTTCTGATAACTTGGTGCTGTTATTGTTTTATTTCAGATGATATTAAATTTATAACTGATGCGAGAAATAACTCAGTGACAACGAGGCATGTAAGAAGTACAGCGAATACATAGAGGCGGAGAAAAAAACGTGGGAGTCCATCTTGTTTTTGATATGGATAGGGAACTGGTAGTGGTAAAAAATAATTCAGTACGTAGTGTAGTAGTAGTAGTAGACCGTCGTTAGTCCGTCGTAGTAGTCAGTAGTAGTTAGAGTAGTAGTAGTGTATTTTGTGTTTTTTTGTTTGTTTGTGTTTGTTTTTGTTTTTGTTGTTTTTTTTTCAAAATCACTCATTAATTGACTGTAGTAGAACAAAAAATATTGAGTAATTTGAACAAAGAGTTCAAATATATATATATATATTATATATAATATATAATATTATTATTATGGGAGTATGGGCTTTTTGGGGTTTTTTTTTTTTTTTTTTTGTTTTTCAATAAACCTCATTAATCGGACCGGTAGTAAACAAAACACACACCCACCACACCACACACAACACACAGATATATCAAATATTATATATATATATTATATATATTTGAACTAATTGTTAAAGTTACTCATATTTTTGTTTACTACCGTCGATTAATAGACGGTTATTTGAAAAAACCAAAAAAAAAAAAAAACCCAAAAAACCCAGTACTCACACGATAATATTATACTATATATATTATATATATATATATATATATATATTATTGAACTATTGTTCAATATTTACCTTTCAATATTTTTTTTGGTTTTACTTTAACAAAGGGTCCCATTAAATGAGGGGTTTTTATTTGAAAAAAAAAAACAACAAAACAAAACAAAACACAAACAAACAAAAAAAACAACAAAATTACTATACTACTACTACTACACTACTGACTACTACGATCGGATATACGACGGTCACGACTACACTACTACTTACTACTGAAATATTACACACCATTCCTATCCATATCAAAACAGATTGGACTCCACGTTTTTTTTCTCCGCCTCATGTTTCGACTTTACTTCTTACATTGCCTGTTGCTCACTGGTAGTATTTCTTCCATCAGTTAAATTTAATATCAATTGCTGAAATAAAACAATAACAGCACCAAGTTATCAGACACGACTGTTGATTATCAAGACCCCCCAAAAAAAAAAAAAATAAATAAAAAAAAAATAAATAAAAACTTTGGAAAATGTTCTGTTTTAATGTTTCGATTAGGACCGGAGTGTTGTATCTTACATATTCGACTTTCCAAGTTAGTGCTTTTGCAGAAAGGACATAGATATTCTGAATAAATTATTTTATGGACACACTAAATGGGCCGTTTAGCTCAGTCGGTTAGAGCGTTCGACTAGGCAACCACAAGGTTGGTCCGTTCGATACCGGCACTCGCAACTCTGCGATGAGTTAGACAGGCATCTGTGTGTAAATAAGAGCTGATGGCTAGGTATGGCGCTCCACCTCTAGACGCTAATAATCTCCTTTGTCTAGCGTTAGTGAAAAGGGGATGGCTCCCGGCTGTCTGGATGATCTGACTGTGAGCCACCCCAACGATTGGACACAGCTTCTTCAATTAGACATCATTTCAATTCATCATCAATAAAATAGTTTTACTTTTTATTTGCTAAGAACATTCTACTCTGCAATCTGGCTTTTTGCATCTTTCCTTGTTCATTAATTTGGCTGGTTGACTTTATATTTCTTTTAACAATTTGTAGAAACCAAGGGGCTCATTGCCCGTGGCTAACACTTATCCTTTGATGAGAATAAATTTGTATCAAGATCATTTGGATGGAGCATGCTCCTATTTGATAGCTGCTATTTGTACTTCATAGCAGCCTGGTTTACCTGGTAATTAAGTATATTTTAAAGTTAGCTTGACCAACCCAGTTGCACCTACCACAATGCATGATATGATTTCTGTTCAATTGACCAAGTTTTTAGTCTTCTTGAGGAATTCTTTCAATGACCAAGTTGTTTTAGTATTTCTTAGTCTTGATATTTGTAATCTTTCACGCTTGAGTTCTATTTGAGGCCATAATCATTTGGATAGCTTTTGACATATGTCAAACCCTTATTGGTAATTAAAATATCGAATTTTAACAAATGATTTGGTTTCAGCAACTAATGCTAATAATCATGGTAAACTTATAGCTTTAACTAACTATTCTTAATAAAATGATTTGCTCATAATCATGTAGTTTCAAAGTATTCCTATAATAACATAATAATTTGCTCATGTTAAATGGATTTCAAAGTAATTAATTTTACAATGAATAAGAGCAACACAAATTAGCAGACACGCCTGTTGTTCATGAAGATTCTAGAAAAAAAACTTTGGAATTGGTGTTTTATTGTTTAATTGGAGATATATTGTCTTCAACATTTTCCTATATAACTTGACAGGATATTCGACTAATAAGCATTTATTCAGCTCCCTCGAGGCCAAAATGTGTCACAAATCTGTTTAGTGTGGGAGCCTCGCATGTAAGCAAACCTCCCGGAGGGATTGATTCAACAATTGCTCATGTTCTCTCGGTATTCCCTTTTAGAGGCCTCGATCAGTAGGGTAGGTCGCATTTTTCACTTTAAAAAAAAATCAATTACCATCTATGCAAAAGTTGTGTTTAGTATACCCGAATACTGATACCAAAAATGAGATCTGTTTACTTGCGCCATTTGTTTGAGAAAATAGCAATTAAAGCATCGTCGTACTAAAATGCACTAAAAATCCGTCTCTTTCTGACGGATAAATCTTTGCATCACACGGGATTTTAGTGCATTTTAGTAGACGATATCTCGATGCGATTTTCCTCAAACAATTGGTGCAAGAAAAAGATCTATTTTTGGTACAGAATTCAGTATTAACACACACTTTCGCATAGATGGACAATTGATATTCAAAAGTGAAAAAATCGACCTACCCTAGCGTCTCAGGCAACCGGACAATCATCCAGTTTTCCATTTTTTAACGTGGTCTGTGGTGCCTGAGGAATGAGCAGGAAGCCCCCGCTGAACTGGCTCATATTTATATCACGAATACCACACTTCACAAGTGTCAGGCGATCGTTATGACAGGTGTGGTTTACTTCTATTACTACAGAAATTACTACCATCCGACTACTACTCACTACTTACTCATCCCAAAACAAGTTTTGTAATCCAATTTTCTTCTGTCTCTTCAAAACGCATTCGTTCCAGTAGTTCTTTCGTTATTTTGTTTGTCTGTTTCTTTTGTTTGACGGCATATCAACAACGGTGGGTTCAATTATGCCGGCAAAGTTTTTGAAATATTTGTGCGATAGATTTGGAAAGAAAATGTTTTAATCTCATTTTTTGTAAAGCAATTTTATCAGTTTAACCCATAGATGGGGCCCTAACAGGTACTACCACTCCGGGTCATGTATAGACCTGAGAGCAATTGTGATTAAGAAGTGTTCCCCATTTCCCCCCAGACTTCCAAAACTGGAACCTTCAACCATCCGTTAGATGTTTAACGTATACCCGGGACATGAAGGACCCTCATGCACTACCTTCTAGCCCCGAGATAAAAAGGATTGGGACTTGACCATAGAGGACAATAGGGTTGGGACAATTCAATAGGTATTAGGGCTTGACGTGACCACGTGCTTAATCGGGAAGGGCCTCTCGGCCGTTCGTCTAGCGTACGGCCAAGTGGTGTTGCATGCGCAGCTTACCAGGAATTTCATCCTTAAGTATCACGGGTTGCCACTCACGGCCATCAGTGGGCCCCATCTGCAGAGTTGCAGTCGTTGATTCTAAAGCTCCAGCCAAAAGCTGCTGCCTATTGTTCACTTAAGAGTTTACCTTTTCCTCTCCTTAGACTTGTTCAGGGCTTTTGATCACGGTGAGTGCGTGAAATATAGCGTGTGGACCCCCGTTCCCCACCCTAGGCAGCACTTGCCCCCTTGCCCAAAGGACAAGCCGGAATATCCCTAAAGGGAATGCGATGGGACCGTGGTTGTTTTGCACTGGTCATCGGATGAGCTTCTGTTTGTGTGTGGTCCCCCGCTAAAAACCTGCATATTCTCTGGCTGGTGGAGACCAGAAAATAACTACCTTCTCCTAGACCAGCTGGCGGTTCCTAAGGATAAAACCCTATTTCTATCCTCTATTTACATTTCTCGAGGGAACGAGAGTGATTCAAACCTCTCACCTCCTGAGTTTCATCTCCTTAATAAATAAAGTATAGTTTGGCAGCTTTTTTCATTTAAACTATGTTTTGTTGAACTCAACGGACAATTCTTTCTTGACGAGTTGGTTTTTTTCCAATCCTTTCTAATTGTCTGAGTCATCTTTTAATACAGGGTGATGGAATTGGTGTCATGAATCACAAATGTTCTAACATGAGTACTTTCTGCATTACTTAGTGCTCATCAGGTGTGGACAGATGAGATGTTTCCATTGTTTCTTTTAGACAAACAGTAGCAGTTGTAATAATTAGGAGTAGGGGCTCACATGTTTATAGAATGTTATGGGGGAATATTATATATATATATATATTATATTATATATAAATATATATTTGTTATATTGCTCGTCCTTTCTCGCTGAACGTGACATCAAACTAACCTTGTTGACCTTTTTCCGGTACAGTCACTTTTCCACAATACCATATATATAATAAAAATATAAAATCGATGTTTCTTGCTGGAAATACATTTATTTTCCGAGTTTTGCACAAAGCCATTAGAAAGTTACGGAGGACTAAAGTCTATATTACCTATGCATGAATTTGAATTTGATATGGATACTATTTTAAATCATACTTCCTAATGAGGAGTTTTTAGGGTTGGACTCCATATAAAAATGCCGTGCACGTTGCTCACTCAATCTAGGTTCTTTTCCATCACTTCTAATTTAATATTTAATGCTGAAATGAACAATAGCAGGCGCCCAGTTATCAGGACACGAATGTTATTTATCAAGATAAAATAAAAAATTAAAAAGACAAAAACAAAAAACAAAAAAACAAAAAAAAAAACACAGTGAAATTTTCTTTATTTTTCAATTCTGACTGGTTTGCTCCACAATTTCGAAACTCCGATTATTGCCGTTGTGGAAGTTAATATTCTTAAATAAATCTATTTTGCGGCCGGGGGGGGGACCCACTTCTTCAATTGTGACGAGAATTTTAGGAGCACGTGGTCTAATGCGTTAGAGTCGTAAGATAATGGAATCATCGACCCGAGTTTAATTCCTGGAGTGAAGCTGTTTGCATTACCATGTAGCTGCTAATTACCTGGGAAGGTATGAATCAATTCCCCCACCCCAGCTATGGGTAAAATATCAGCGCAGACTGGGTTCTTTTAACCTAGGTAACCAGTTTAGAAGAAGGAAAACCTTTGAATTCAAACCAGATAAACTCCGTTAAAAAATTGACCATGTGTCGCATCCTGCACGCGAGGAGGGGTTGGTATATATATATATATATATATATATATATTATGATATATACTAGGAATTTATTAATTCACTGCTAGTAAATGGTTTTTCTTTCGTGATAAAAATAATCTTCTTTTTTTGTTGCAGTTCTTGTTCGTTTTGGTTTGGTTGGTTGGTTCACAGCTTTTTTAATGCCATATCTAATGCCGAATCAGTTTTTATTACAAGAATATTATATGCTTTCAGGACTAATGATAATAATCCTTAGTAAACAATTATAGCTTCAATTGACTATTCTTAATAAAAAGGATTTGCATATTATGGGTTTCAAACATTGCTTCTAATACAAATAATCTTATACACAGTTGCCTGGTTTACAAATATTTCTAGAATTTATGTTTCAAATAATTATTATAATATATAACACATAATACAAAATGCTTTGTAAATAATTATTCTTCAAGTAACTATTCTTGATACAAATAAATCTGTACATAGTTATATAATTTCAAGTATTTCAACAATTATTGGTTTCAATTAACTAATAATAATAATCATTAGTAAACAATTATAACTACAGCGAAGTATTCATATTACAAATAATTTTCATGCAGTTATATGGTTTTAAAAATGTTGCATAGCCTTCTTTACCGGCACTAAATAGGTATATGTTATATACTTCTCTTACTTCTTACTCTGTCGTCTACTCTTCTGGTCGGCTTGGTTCTTCTATCATCTATCTTGGTCTGGTATATCTTCTAAGGTCTTGTCTGGTCTTCTATTGAGGATTCCGGGTCTGGTTTCTGTTGCTAGGGATTTCTTGTTATCAGAAGCCCTGTGTCATTGTTAGCTTTTAGTAATAACCACAAGACTTCGATTTACGATGATGTTACTTTATTCGTAGACCCCCAGACCAGACATCTGCGCAGTGAGATTCACATCTTGCTAGCTTCGCTTCTAAGTTCTAACTCTAACTGACTGAGTCGCTTACCC
Organism: Doryteuthis pealeii; assembly: GCA_023376005.1. Lineage (NCBI taxonomy): Eukaryota > Metazoa > Mollusca > Cephalopoda > Myopsida > Loliginidae > Doryteuthis > Doryteuthis pealeii. The sequence goes on along the minus strand of CM042137.1, from coordinate 104,254,331 downwards.
CTTAAACCGGAAGGGGCTTCTATCGGGTTCCGTTTCTCACGGTCTATCCGCAAGGCAAGGTCAGAGTGAGGTCAAGCATTGTCACTCACTCTCAAAGGCCATCAGCTGCACTAATATGATTTCTACACTATTGTCATAATCATTATGATTATGTAACAAAAATTCCTAAGAAATGATTATGTAACAAAAATTCCTAAGAAATATTAAACGTTTAAACAAATGTTATTTGACCCATAGATGGAGCCCTAACAGGTACTATCAATTTGGGTCAGAGTAGACCTGGCATAATCGCAATGAAGGGTGACTTCACACTCTCTATTATTCCAGAAGTGGAGCCTCATCACAGGATGCAGTTTCGTGTTATATCCAGGGACCCCTTTGTAGGTCGTTCTAACCCTTCCGCAGGAAATTCAATTGGCGTATTCTAGCCTCGTCGACCACAGTTAGCTTTTTGTCCCATGTATAAAATGACTACTGTGACAAATACTGGCTTCAAGGCTTCATGTTTCTCATAACGTTTTTCATGTTAGATACGAATAGTCAGATGAATGCTCCTTTGTTAGTGCCTACGTATATTATATTCCTTTAGCATTGCAATAATCACAATGCATATTAGGCACAATATTTTGCTGTTTATTTCACTTCTAAAACATTCTTATATCCAAAGCGCGTTGTGTAATGGTTAAAGTCATAGGAAATGGATTGGTCGCCCGAGTTCAAATCCTGACGTGGTAATTGCATTTCACTTTGCGCTAATACCCTTTGCTAATACCCTTGGAAAGGTATGAATACTACTCTCCCTCTAGTTATGAGTGAATAGTAGGACAAACCAGGCTCTTTAATCTGGGTTAGACAATCAGTCTAGGAGAAGTAAAACTCTGAATTCAAACCTGTTAAACTTCGCTTCATAAATTGACCTTGTGTCACACCCTGCTTGTGTGGAGCGGTTGGTAAATATATATATTCCAAAATTATTTAAAAAAATTAACTTTTCGGGTAGTCTCTGAATCTACCCAGGATAAACTGCAAAGCACCTGTGGTGTAATGGTTAGCAAGCCAGTTTAGAAGATCCATTATCACTGAATATTGAGTTCGATCCGCACTGGATTCCCAATATTTTCGACCATGTGTCACATCTTGCCCTTGACAAACAGCTTGGGTCCATAGGCATCTCGTTATGGTGTAATAATTATCAGACTAGTCTCGCAGATCCATTACTACTAAATAGCGAGTTCGATCCTCGCGGGATGCCCCTTGCTTTCGGCCTTGTGTTCTATCGTGCCCGTGGCCAACAGGTTGGGTAAATACTTACACAGGACAGATTGCAACAGAAATCAAACAAGGTGTGCTTTGTAGGTCAACAGGTACGGTGTGTAACATGTCATATCAACCTTCTTGGGTTATTTAATGCCAAAATCCACCATTCTAAAAGAACAGTGGTGGCACTATTTAACCCATAACTGGGAGGGTGAGGGAGTTAATACCTTGCCCAAGAGTATTATTTCGAAAGTGAACGTAATAGCGCGACTGGAGTTCGAACTCACTTACTACGATGTTGTAGCTCAGCACGTTACCCACGCGGCCACAAGTATTTCCCGAATAAGAATAATTATTAATTGAATATTAATATCAATGTTATATAACATATGATATCAATATTGATGTTATATAACATAATATTGATATTAATGTTTTTAACATATGATATTAATATTAATGTTATATAACATATTATATTATATTAATATTAATATTAATATTAATGTTATATAATATATAATATTAATGTTATATAACATTGAAAAAATACAATCAAATAATCAGCAGAATTTACAAGTTGTTAATTACTTTATGTTGTATTATTGTATATATATATATATATATATATATATATATATATATATATATATATATATTTACCAATCCTTCCGCACGAGCAGGATGTGACACAAGGTCAATTTCTTAATCGGAGTTTAACAGGTTTGAATTCAGAGTTTTTCTTCTCATAGACTGGTTATCTAGCCAAGGTTAAAAAGTCCTGTCTGTACTAATATTTACTCATATCTGGAGGGAGAGTAGTTGGATTCATACCTTTCCCAAGGGTATTTTGCTATATGAAATGCAAACAACCTTGTCCACGATTTGAACTCGTGTCGACGAGTCCATTTCCTGCGACTCTATCCATTACATCACGTGCCTTCTACACGTATTATATTATTTGTATTATTCGGACTATTGTCCTCATCTTTATTGTTATCTACACAACCTTTCGGTCGATGTCCCCTCCGACCCTCTTCAGGTATTTCTTGTTGGACTCGGGAACCTTCTCCTCGAACTTGGGAACCTTCACTTCGAACTCGGGAACCTTCATGTCGTAATCGGGAGCCTTCACGTTTACGTCATGAAACGTTGTGTAGCGACAATAAAGATGAGGACAATAGTCCGAATTATTCAAATAATCCAAATTATCAAGCTTCATCTAAAATAATTCGGACAGGATACGATATAAAGTAAACCTTTAAGTGGAGTACCACTGGTTTGAATTCAGAGTTCTTACTTCTCCTAAACAGGTTGCCACACCAAGGTTAAGGAACCCAATCTTCCCTACTATTTACCCATAACTTGTTGGTTTTTAACACATTACTCAATAAGTCCCGGGCCTGATACATAGATGGAACTACTAATTAAAAAATTCATATTATTTTATAAAGTACCAATCTTCAGATGGCACGTATCAAAATTTGAGCCCAATCGGATTATTAGTTTACAAATTACAGTTATTTAAGTGAAGCTATTGCTGCAGATTTTTCAAAACAACGGAAAAATATGAATTTCGTGTTTGATAAAGCATTGCTTTCTGATGGAAAAAGATACTGTTCAAGCAAAGCAATGTCTCGATAATAATGCTCCAGGGAAAGAGATTTGGCTCCAATGAAGAAGTGATATCGGAAACTGAGGCGTATTTTGAGGCCAATGACAAATCGTTCTACAAAAACTACAAAAAAAAAAGCGTTGGAATCAGTGTATCACCCTAGAAGGAGACTATGTTGATGAATAAAGTCGAATTTTACCTAAAAGTTGTTGTTTTATTAGTTAGGCCCGGGACTTATTGAGTGATGTGTTAAACCCTTTCCCAAGGGTATTAGCGCTATGTGTAATGCATACAACCTTGTTCGGGATTTGAACTCGGGCCCATTTCCCACGACAATAACAGCTACACGACGGACACATCCGATGATTGAGTAAGTATTCAACCAGACACCCTATCGTTGGTAGGATGCAACACAAGGTCATGTTTTAGTAGAGTATAGCTGGTTTGAATTCAGAGTTCATGTTTGACTTGACTAGTCGCCGTACCAAGGCCAAAGATCACATTCTATCCTACCATTTACCCATAGCTCGGAGAGGGGTGAAGAGATAGATCTATACTTTCCACAAGGGTATTAACGCGAAAGTGAAACGCAAACAACCTCGTCCGGAACTTGGCTTGCCGAGTTAATTTGCTTCATTATTATTTGGATTATTGTCCTCATCTTTATTGTTATATACACGTTTTGGCTGATGTGCCTTCCGGCCTTCCTTCGGATATTTCTTGTTGAACTTGGGAATCCTCTTTGAACTCAGGAATTTCTTGTCACAATCCGGAGCCTTAACGGAACTTTGAACTGAACCCTTTATTCCATCCACGGGGGTAGACTGTTCTTATTCCCTTAACCATAACCAGGTACGAGTGTTAAGCTATTTTAAGTATCCTATGTTATTATCAACCTTGGTCAGGATTGAACCAGCAACCTCGAGATGATTGTCACTTAGAAGTCTATGAACTCACCATTATATCCATTGAACCATGTATCCAACTGGTTAACATGGAAACAGAATGAGAATAGTCTACCCCTGTGGGTTGAATAAAGGGTTTGGTTTGACGATACCCGTTACACCGTAAGGGTTTCACTGAAGTGAGATTAAGTAAATATTTTCTTATCTTGAAGTTAAATAATATTTATACTATGTATTAATAATAGAATATAATGAATCCCACGTTCGTTGCCGGATATATATTTACTTTCCAGTTTTGCACCGAAGCATAGAAAGTTACAGAGGAATAAAAGTCTATTCCCTATGCACGAACTTTGAATTTGATATGATACTATTTGAATCACTATTTCCTAATGAGGAGTTTTAGGGTTAAACTAAATAGAAAATGCACGCGTTGATGTGACTTTGATGTTTAGCTTTTCCCCCTTAACAGATGAGATCTTTCAATGTCAGATAAACAAGATTTGTAAAGAAAAAAAGAGAAGCTAAGATACAGGCAATGACTTAGACAAGACTGATTACCAGGTAACAGGAATATTATATAATCAACATCTCACATCACTCATTCATTCTTCAATCAGCTGATATGTTTGATTCAGTAGAATAAGAAACAGATTTTAACATTTAAATAAAGTAACTAATTTTCTTTAGAAAGGCATTTAAATTCCGATGTTACCGCTTTTGGCTCCCCTGAATTAAAATTTTTTAGTGAATTTTAAGACGATCTTTGATGCTATTTCCTCAAACAATGGTGCAAGTAAAGATATGACCGGGTTAGCTCAGTCGGTAGAGCGTTCGGCTAGACCACAAGGTTCCTAGTTCGATTCCGGTCCTCGCCAACTCAGCGTATGAGTAGCACAGGGATCTGTGCGGTAAGGTAAGGAGCTGATGGTAGGTGTGGCGCTCCACCTCATATGCCAAAAACAATCTCCTTGGTCTAGCGCTAGTGAAAAGGGGATAGACTCCCTCGCTGATTGGCTGATACCGACTTTAGGCCGCCTTCAAATTTTCCTTACTGTAAGTACATAGGCCTCATCAACCTGGCATTAGAGCTTTAGATCAAAACCTCTCTGCCCCAAAACCATGTCCTTTACCATTGAGCTACATCGGTGGGGGCTAAGATTGAGGGGATTTATTATTTCAGACTCGTCTGACATTTTGGCTGATACCGACTTTAGGCCGCCCCGATGACTTTACTTTTTACTTTATTCAGTATACTAATACACAACTTTCGCATAGACAGACAAGTTGATATTTTAAAAAATGCAAAAGTCGACCCATCCTAATGCACATGTGTGGATTTTGGTTGATGTAAGGGGTTGTACATCAAACCTACTCTATCAACATACCCTCGTTAGATCCAACAGTAAGATGATATCCAGGACACAATCACACAGTATATGACCATGCCGAGCTTCAATGCGAGGTGGTGTCCCTTCCCGCCCCTTGACGGCATGCGTGGGCTTGATGCTCGAAGTGGATCAATCAGCTGTTTGGACTAGTTTTATTTTTGCAACCTGCTGAGTGTCTAGCCACCCGTCATCACCAGGTAAAGCCGTTTTAAGGATCTGGTTCACCCGCCGATCACTCAACCATGCAGGTGATTATTTACTTGTAACATCCTACGAATGATCCGACCTGATTTCTCTTTCTCCTCTTTCACCACCGCAGCCCAAACTACAACCACCACCACCACAACCTCCTCCTCATCCTCCCTTCTTCTTCCTTCTTCTTCTTCTTCTTCTTCTTCTTCTTCTTCTTCTTTATAATAACAAAATTAAAAGAAAGTGAAAACCTTTATAATTAGTAATATCTAATTAATTGTGAATACTTGAAATTTCCATTAAAATTCTGTATTGTTAATCATATTTTGCAAAAACAGAGGCGCACCTGTAACGGTTATCGCCGTAGAAAATGGAATCAGCAACCCTTCAAATCCTGGACGAGGCTGTTTGCGTTTCATTTCGAGCTAATTCCCTTGGGAAAGGCACGGATACGTTTGTTCTCGCCTCCCTAACAGCTATGAGTAAATAGTAGGACAGACTGGGTTCTGTAGCCTTGATAGTGCAACCAGTGCAAGAGAAGGAAAACTGAATTAAAGCCAAGTCTAGTCCGTTTATAAAATTAACTTTTACCTCTAATTATTATTTGGTTTCTTTGTTTAATTTCTTTGTTTAATGGCATATCAACCTTCGTGAGTTATTTAATGCCAAAGCCATCCTTGTAGAACAATAGTGGTACTATTTGGTTTTCCCAAGGGCATTAGCCTTAAAGTGAACGCAATAGCCTGAGTGGAGAACGCTATGAGGACAGTATTATTTGATTATGAGTAATGCAGGATTTACAGTAGTAGTTGTAGCAGCGCTAAAACGTAGCCGGAACCTCACATATTAACTGGTGTATTTTTGTAGTTTATGACAAAACGCGATTATACAGAAAAGAAGAAGAAAAGAAAAAAAAACAGACAAAAAACAAAACAAAAACAAAACAAAAACAAATAGTACTATTATCAATTTTCAAGAACTTCCTTAAATTCTACGACGGTGGGGTAGTTGTCGACAATGCGCATACTTAAACGAGTTGAGAGTGACAATTCACCAATCAACGTCTCGGGGCGACATCATGCTCATCTTTCTGTCGCTGCTGAGTTTGCTGGGCAGGTCGACGTAAACATCGTCTGTTCACTCACTTATGACGATCAGCATCATCATCACCAGCAACAGCAGTATGCAGATGATGGCAGTTCATTGCAACAGGAAAAATACTACAAAAAAAAAAAAAAGAGTAAATATTTAGAGGAAGGAGGGAGAATGAGAGTCGGTTCATGTAATGCTAGAAGAACTCAGCCAAGAACTTTTACTTTAATTGAGAAGGTTATTACCAAAGTCTAAAGGATTGAAAGTCTGTAACAAAAAATATAATTACGTATATGTGCGTGAGTGTATGTGTGTGTATTTAGGATAGCGTAGGCATAGAATCAACAGCGATGGTAACTATCAGTTTCTCGTTATACGATCTTCAGACCAGGGTCTTGGCTTGAAGATCGCATAGGCAATATATATAGGCAATATATATATATATATATATATATATCTCTCTCTTTCTCTTTCTATATATATATATATATATATATATATATATACTATTTCAAGTTCTCAGGAGAGCTCAATGTATAACACATAATTTCATACAATGCAATACGTACTCTTCCATATCAGTGAAAAACTCATCAACCAGGACTAGTTATTGTGTTTTTCACTTAAATGGAAGTATATATATATATATATATATATATATATATATATATATATATATATATATATATATATATATATAAAGTAAAGTAAATAAAGTTATCCGGGTTTGCCTAATGTCGGTATCAGTCAGACAGCGAGGGAGATTATCCTCTATTCACTAGCGCTAGACCAAGGAGATTGTTTTTGGTGTCTGATCAGCTCCTCACTTTACCGCACAGATCCCTGTGCTACTCATACGCTGAGTTGGCAAGAGCCGGTATCGAACCCGGAACCTTGTGATTCCGAGTCGGACGCTCTACCGACTGAGAATATCCACTTAATCGACATTACATAGTTTTTGGCTTTTGCAAATATCTACACAGGCAGGAATAACAGGATTTTCTATTAAGCAAATAGACATTTCATTACGCAAGTAAAACTTCTTGAACGATAAAATTTCACATTCTTGCCTTAATAATTTATTATTATCCATCAGTAAATAGAATTGCAAGCGTTATCCCAAAAATTCCGTCAAAATATACCAGGAACGTAATGGTTGTGTATTGTAGTTTATTAGCGAAGATTTCAAGAGAGTTATTTAATAGAACGGACGTCGGTGGGTAGGGAATCTTTTTTTTTTTTTTTTTTTTTTTTTTCAAAGGAATTTAGTGATTAAGTAATATCATGCGGAAGAAAAGAGAGGGGGAAAAAAGAGAAGATTTGATTTCATGAAAGTCGAAAAATTGCTGAACTGAAGATAAAAAAAGAAAAGCCACGTTAACAAAAGTTAAGATGGCTGACAACGCTAATGTCGGCAAGTGTCTTTCTCTGAATATTATAGTGTCTTGTAGGACTGTGATCTTTAACCTTGAGATGGCAACCGATCTAGGAGAAGGAAAACATTTATTTTACCCATAGATGGGACTCTGACAGGTACTACCACTCCTTGCCTGAGTGGATCTGGGAGTAATAGCAACAAGATGGCGACTCTCTAGAATTAGACCCTACAAATAATTTGAACGCAATTATGTGGTATCAAGTATTCATATCAAGTATTATTAATTTTGAAATAGATCTATTTGATCTGTAGAGTGGACCTGGGAGTAATGGCAATAAAATGGTACTCTATACTTTCTAGATTTCCAGAACTGGATCCTCATAATCAGATGTAGTTCAGTATCACACCCTAGACACCCATTTTTTGAGTTCTTTTATTGAGTTCTTTTTTTGAGTTATTATTTCGAGTTATTTTTTTACACCAATGAAGGGGAGGGGGATACATTCAGCATATTCTAAGCCCCGCCGACCTTAAGCGGAATATTCTTTAGACTTTCATTTCATTTTTGACTTCTATATTGCTAAGCTATTTTTTACCTTACATAATCACCCCCACCCACCTTTAATCACGTGGACGTCAGCTGTCACTTTTTCGGAGGGGCGTAAGAGGAGGAGGAGGAGGAGGGGGCAAAAGAAAATAGTTGGAAAATATCTTAAGATAAGAGAAACTGCCGCACTCCCAACCATTTTCAGTGTAAGCAAATACGACCCACAAGATGATCCTTCGGCCACGGTAAGACAACATGTCCAAAGGAGTGCAAATGACCTGTTGATCTGGGAGGGGTGGATGGTAGGGGGGGGGAAATGACCTATTGCACTCCCGAGCGGACTTTTATGCATACGCACAAATACATAGTAATTTACTAAGTTTAGCTTAGTTATTGTTCAAGACCAGAAGTATGAGGCACCCAGTGAGAACCGAACTCTCTAAAAATGATGTGTTAGTCTAACTCGCTATCTATAATAATAATTAGCAAGTTAGACTAACACATCATTGTTAGTGAGTTTGCTTCTCACTGGGTACCTCATACTCCTGGCCTTACTGAGTTAGTCTAACACATCATTGTTAGAGAGTTCGCTTCTCACTGGGTGCCTCATACTCCTGGCCTTACTGAGTTAGTCTAACACATCATTGTTAGTGAGTTCGCTTTTCACTGGGTGACTCATAGTCCTGGCCTTAGCGAGTAAGACTAACACATCATTGTTAGAGACTTCGCTTCTCACTGGGTGCCTCATACTCCTAGCCTTAGCGAGTTAGTCTAACACGTCATTGTTAGAGAGTTCGCTTCTCACTGGGTACCTCATACTCCTTGCCTTAGCGAGTTAGACTAACACATCATTGTTAGTGAGTTTGCTTCTCGCTGGGTACCTCATACTCCTTGCCTTAGCGAGTTAGACTAACACATCATTGTTAGAGAGTTCGCTTCTCACTGGGTGACTCATACTCCTGGTCTTAGCAAGTTAGACTAACACATCATTGTTAGAGAGTTCGCTTCTCATTGGGTGCCTCATACTCCTGGCCTTGAACCATAACTAAGCTTAGTACATTACTATAGATTTGTGCGCATGCATAAAAGTCCGCTCGTGAAGTGCCCACGCACAAATGCATGATTAAATGCTCCTTTGCTACGAAATCATAGGCCTCATCAACCTGGCACTAGAGCTTTAGATCAAACCCTCTCTGCCCAAAACCATGTGCTTTACCATTGAGCTACATCGGCGGGGGGCTAAGATTGAGGGGATTTATTCATTTCAGACTCGTCTGACATTTTGGCTGCGTGTCTTTGGGTCTAAGTCGGTCACTGACGCTACGTAAGGGGCATGAATGTGTGTGTGTGTGTGTGTGTATGTGCGTGTGCGTGTGCGTGTGTGTGTACATATGACAGGGGCCCCCATACTGCTTTCAGATGTCTAGGGTTTCCATTTTGAATCTAGAGGTAGAGAGGGGTCTGTGGTAGGGTCTGCGCACTGCTAGGTGCTCGTGACCGAGAGAGAACGGTTGAAATCAGATGGAAGAAATTTTGAAATGTCAATAGATCAAGTTGCTGCGTACATATAAGTGGAATTTATGACTATACAGAATCCTTTATAAGGGGAGGGGGAGGAAAAGATGGCGGAGAAATAGTGAGAGGGAAGTAGAAGAAAAAAAAGAAGTGGGAGGAGGAGCAAGAAAAGAGGAAGGGAATTATTATTATTATTATTATTATTATTATTATTATTATATTATTATTATTATTATTATATTTTTATTTATTCATTTATTCATTTATTTATTTACTTATTTATCCATCTATTTTTCTATTTTATTATCTTCTTATATTCCTGTTTTTAATTCAATTTTTTTTCTCAAGAAAGTAAATATTCAAAAGGGGAAGTGAACCGAAAATGAGGAAAATACAAATCAAATGACGATTTAGAATTAGAAACGAAAACCATATCAAGAAAAATAAGTATGTTTGGTGGAATTCGAGGGAATAAAACACCCCCTCAAAAAAAAACAAAAAAACAAACAAAACATAAACAAAAACAAAAACAAAAAAACAAAAAATCTAAAACTAATAAATAAAAATAAGGAAAATGTATTTGATAAAAACGCCCCTTGTCCGAAAAAAAGAAAAAAAAAAAAAAAAAAAAAAAAAGGAAGTTTAACCCGTTTGCAACCACTGACGAGATAACTCGTCCTAGTAATCCGTAAATTTCGTGCTACGCACAAGATAACTCGTCTAATGAAAGTGTGTTATTCTTTCGCGAGATGGCAGCATATCACTGCGAAGACAAAGGAAATTTGCATATTTCCTTTGGTGCTATGATAACTGGTAAATGCTTGCAGGGTACATCACGTGTTGTAAGGGTTAAGACTGTCCCGGTATTTTTCTGATTAAAGTAGACGTTTTGTAGCACTTGAAGAGTTTGATTGTAGATTTGTGTAGCTCGTCTGTTCACATTAAAGGCAATAGTTTCATATTTTATGCACATGGAAAAAACATAAGTTTTGCAAGAAATATGACACATTAGATAATCGTTATGACTTTCGTCTTTATTTTCAAAGTTTTGTTGAGCCTGGTACAAGGCCAAAGGGAGCATATTTTATATCTGTTCTTAAGTCAACCATCAAATTGCTAATCAGGTTCGATGTTGATCTGCGATCGGCTGAGAACTAGTGTTTTCAGTGTGACTCGAACGTAAGCCGCCAAATTACTTTATTCGTTTTGCATACTATAGAGTAAATTGATTTCTTTTTTTTTTTTTGTATACGTATTTAATAACCTCACCGCACGAGTAGGATGTGACACAATACCAACAAAAAAGAGACCCAGTCTCTAAAGTATATTCAAAATTAATATCCTTTGTTCTTTAAATTGTTTATATCTGTTAAAATACTTTAAGCCTGAAAAACTATGAAATAGCAGAGGTGGTCACTAGTAGAAGATGCTCAGTCCTAATTAGTGATCATCCTCCACACATTAATCATTTGTTGTGTTTTTTTTTGTAAAAACATGTGTGAAAATAAACATCTGTCTTTTTTTGCAAAGTCAATTTTTTAAGTTTAAAATGTTTGAATTCAGAGTTTTCCTTCTCCTTGCCTGATTGCCTAACTAAGGTTAAAGAGCCGTGTTTGTCCTACTATTTACTCATAGCTAGAGGGATAATAGTTGGATTAATACCTTTCGCAAGAGTATTAGCGCTATGTGAAATGCAAACTGCCGCGTCCAGGATTTGAACTCGTCTTGCCGTGTCCATTTCTGACGACGGTAACCATTACATCACGTGCCTCATGTACATGTTAGTATAGTCCCATAAAAATAACCAAACTTTTTTTCAAGCCCTATCGGCTGGGCTTTAGAATACACCGACTTCTCCTCTGCAGAGGGGTAAGATCCCCCAATGGGACCAACTGTTGGCCGGGGGAGGCGACCCGTGATACTTAAAGACGGAATCCTGGTGGATGAGCCGTCCATGACATGCAACGCTCCATTCGATGAATCATTTTTATCCAATGTGCTCGAAGGCTGTGACTGAGGGTCATCGTATTCTGGGTATGACAAACTCTAACTGATGGTAAAGTTCCAGTTCTGGAGGTCTGGGGGAATGTTTTGCTCCCTGGTCCACTCTGACCCGGAGTGGTATTACCTGTTAGGGTACTATCTATGGGTTAAATAGAAAAATATGTTTATAAAAAAAATTGAGTATCCATTAAGAATGAATTTATTTCAAAACTTTGTCGGCATTAAATGACCCACTGAGGTTGATATGCCGTAAAACAAAAACAAACAAACAAAACAAAATTATTTCCGTATAGTTCAGCATTTCGACCCAGGATCAGAGTGTAGTATAGCAGAACATAATTATAACTTCCATCATTCCAGAATCATTACTTCTATCGATTTGGAGCTCATAGAATTATTACCTCCCTCTCACCGAACTAGAGACCACAAATCATAATCCAGGTGAGAGGAACGAACCGCCTGTCATTTTATAAGCGGAGGACGGTACATATGGAAATTAACCATAGGTACACGCGCATTTTTTTAATTAGGAAGAACAGTGAAGTCTTCCAGAAATTGATTGATTTTTTAATGAATTATGTCACTTTCGTAAAAATCAAAAAAATAAATTTTGTACTTGAACTTATTATAAACGTATTAAGGTATATGCAAGCTTTCAATTCTGAATGATATCTCTTTTCTGAGTTATAAGACGACAAGCACGTACCACGACATTCCTTTATGTATAGATGTTGGCTCTTTTTGGCTTAGTCTTCTTTTCTAAATTGGCGTTGGCCACTTTGTTTATTAAAATCTCCCTAAAGGTTTATTCTAGTCTTGCAGTTTAATACAAACTAACAATTGCAACGTACACACATCCAAATGATGAGAACAATAATAGGTTGTATTTTCAAGAGGGCGAGTAGACCGTAATGTGAAAGTGAAAGTTGTGCAGTCTGCCATTGAAAAAAATCGGTACTAAACAAGAAATTACTTTTACGAAAAACGTTATTTATTGTGAAGTTTAAATGAGTAAAATATTTTCTTTAGTTTAATTTATCTCTAATTATTCAGTTCATTTTGTCACACACACACACACACACACACACACACACACACACACACACATATATATATTTTTTTTCACTGAATAATTGCACTTATTACTGTTACGCGTACATTTTTCTACCCATTTTTGTGGCTTGTAAAACACTTTGCAAACGTTTTAAAAACTTTCTAAAAAACAATTTCTTCAAAAGATTTTTTTCAACTGACGATGACCTAAGATTAAACTAGTTGAGAACAATTCAAAAATAAATAAAAGAAATATTCCTGTTTGTCTGATCACTTTAGTTAATCTTATATATATATATATATATATATATATATATATATATATATATATATATATATATATATATATGTATATATATTGATGATACTTGGAAACCAGGGGAAGAATTGAGACTATACAGACAACAGCATTGTTAAGATAGACTATGATATTCAGCAGAGTCCTGGGGAACCGAGAAGACTTTTTGTCACCCAGATTACAGTGAAAGACCGCCAGCTAACGCCGGTGTGAAAAACCTACATAATAATAATAATAATAATAATGATAGTATTAGTAGTAGTAATAATAATAATAATAACAACAACAACAAAATAATAATAATAATAATAATAATAACAATAATAATAATAATAATAATAATAATAATGATAGTATTAGTAGTAGTAATAATAATAATAATAATAACAACAACAACAACAAAATAATAATAATAATAATAATAATAATAATAATAATAATAATAATAAACAAAAACATAAGAAAATAGTTAATAAAAGATAATAGAGTAAATAAATCAAGAAATCATAAAAGTAATTCAATATAGTCAGGTAAATAAACAAGTAAACACACTTCCAGGATTTGTTCAAAATAGAACACAGCATCCTTCCGATTTAGCTTATTCTTTAGGTGTTTTGTTAAAGTTCAAGTAGTGCAGCAATAAAGTCGTACTACTTCTTCAACAGAAGTGTAATAATTAATTAGCCATGTAAGTTTATCTGGAATTGAAACGAATTTATGATAGTTTATACTCGAATCCCGCCCCCTCAGTCGGTAGAGCACTTGCCAAGGAATCGCAAAGTTACCGGCCCTCACCAACTCAGCGAATGAGTAGCACAGGGAAGTGCAGTAAAGTGAGGAGCTGATTGTGGGTGTGGCACTCCACCCCAGAAGCCAAAATAACTCCTTGGTCTAGCGCTAGTGAAAAGGGGATATACTCTCTCGCTGTTTGGCTGATACCGACTTTAGGCCACCCCGGTGACTTTTTTTTAATACTCGAATAGTCACGATACACATTTCACAAAATCAGTTAACTATTATCTCTTAAATAGGTTGGTTAGTTGGTTGGCTGTACAGCATGTCAACCCTTGTTGGGTTATTTAATGATGAATCAGTCATTCTTTTTATAAGCAATTATATAGCTTAGAAACTTTTCCTATTTGATAATAATCATCTGTAAACAATTATTGAAGTAACCCGATATAATCCGCCAATGGAAACGTTGTACAGATAACAATAACGATGAGGACAATAGCCCGAATAATCAAATAATACTAATTATCAAGCCTCATCTAAAAAATTCATAGAAATAGTGTATAATCTGTACGAACCCGATATATCCGTCAATGGAAACGTTGTACAGATAACAATAAAGATGAGGACAATAATAAAAATAATACTAACAATTCTTGATACTTAATTTGTACACAGTTCTTTGGTTTCAAGTATTCCTAATACTAATAATTTATCGTCTTAGATATTCCTAATATTAATATTAACTAATACATATTGAATAGCTTGGTTGGGAAGGTGCTCGTTGTGTAATGGTTATTGTCGTAGGGAAATGGTAACGGCGACACGAAGTTCAAATACAGGACGAAGCTGTTTGCATTTCCCATAGCGCTAACATCCTTGGGAAAGGTAGGAATCTAACTATTACCCGTTCCGCCATGGGTAAATAGTAGGACAGACTGGTCTCTTTAACTTTTGGTATGGCAACCGGTCTAGGAGATTGAATACTCTGAATTCAAACCTGTTAAACACCGCTTAAAAATTGAACTTGTGTCGCGTACTACTCGTGCGGAGGGGTTGGGTACACACATAACTAAGTTGGTTGGTTGGTTGGTTTTTACGGTATGTCAACGCTTGTTGAGAAAGTCATTTTTACAAATATTATTATATACAATTCCTACGTAATAATAATCATTTGTAAACAATTATAGCTTCAAGTAACAATACTTAATACATAATTTGTACATAGTTATAAGGTTTCATGTATTCTTAATACTAATAATATGCAAGCAATTATATGGATTCATATTTTTTTAATACTTCTACTATTATTAATAATAATAGCAATAATTATTTGCTAACTATATACATTCAATTAACTACTCCTATCAAATTGCAATATCAATGTTTTAGGAGCCAATGTATTTATAATGTTGAAACATTTTAGACACATAAACACGTAGTTAAAGGATTAACGTTTTAAGGGCAGTTATAATAAAAACAAACATTGTCTCGGATCTATATCAAACATAGATGGAACCCTAAGTGGCACTACCACTCTCATTCAGAGTGGACCTGGGAGTAATGTAAATTAAGCGGTAACTCCAAACTTCTCAGAGCTCCAGAACCGGAGCCTCACTACTGGATTCAATTTAGTGTTAGGCACAGAGCACTATTCTAGCTTAGTTGGTAGAGCGTCCAGCTAGGAACCACAAGGTTCCTGGTTCAATACCGACCCTCGCCAACTCAGCGTATGAGTAGCACAGGGATTTGTGCGGTAAAGTGAGGAGCTGATGGTAGGTTTGGCGCTCCGTCCAGACGCCAAACAATATCCTTGGTTTAGCACTATTAAAAAGGGGATAAACTTCCCCACTGTCTGGCTGATACCGACTTTAGGCCAACCCGACGACTTTATTTACTTTACAAATCCTTATTAGTTAATACATGGTTGTATGTGTTTACCCTCGCAGCACTCACCCGCTACAACAAAGATGCGAAATCAATTTTAAGCGGAGTACAGCTGATTTGAAATCAGTCGGTTGTCGGACCAAGGTTACATAGCCCAGTCTGCTATATTATTTACCCATAGCTGAGAGGTGTGTGTGGAAGAAATGGATTCATGTCTTTCCCAAGGGCATCAGTGCGAAAGTGAAACGTAAATAATCACGACCAAGATTTGAACTCGGTCCGCCAAATCCATTTCCTATGATGATAACCGTTACGCGTGATGTGCCTTCACAGGACTGTTATTCACTAAGCTTTGTTTAGTTTGGCACAAGGCCAGATATATAAGACATCCAGTGTGAATCGATTTCACTCGGTGCTCGGTGTCTCATACATCTGGCCTTGTACCAGATTTCGAATGCCGATGTTATTGGCTAGTTTCGTGCCACACCATCTTCATTTGCTTATGTGGATAAATATATCAGATGAAGGTAAACTTCGTAAATTTTGTGGAGGAGTGTGGTGTAATGGTCCTGGACGTGGCTATTTGCATTTTCCATATTGCTAATACCCTTGGGAAAGGTACGAATCTAAATATTCTCCACCCAGCTATCACTGAATATTCTGTATTCTAAAACGGTAAATGTCACTAAATACTTCTTTATTCTCCAACCGTAAGCGTCTCAAAAAATTATTTTTCTTTTCGAACACTTTAAATTCTCTGTATATTGACCGTTTTAACTTCAAATATCAAACATCTTAGAAGTGTTCGAAAAGAAAATTTAATTTTTTGAGACGCTTACGGTTGGAGAATAAAGAAGTATTTAGTGACATTTACCGTTTTAAGAATACAGATATTCAGTGATAGCTGGGTGGAGAATATTTAGATTCGTCTTTCAAGGGTATTAGCAATATGGAAAATGCAAATAGCCAGTCCAGGACCATTACAACACTCCTCCACAAAATTTACGAAGTTTACCTTCATCTGATATATTTATCCACATAAGCAAATGAAAGTCACGAAACTAGCCAATACATCGGCATTCGAAATCTGGTACAAGGCCAGATGTATGAGACCGAGCACGAGTGAAATCGATTCACACTGGATGTCTTATATATCTGGCCTTGTGCCAAACTAAACAAAGCTTAGTGAATAACAGTCCTGTGAAGGCACATCACGCGTAACGGTTATCATCATAGGAAATGGATTTGGCGGACGAGTTCAAATCTTGGTCGTGATTATTTACGTTTCACTTTCGCACTGATGCCTTGGGAAGAACATGAACCATTTCTTCACACACACACTCTCAGCTATGGGTAAATAATATAGCAGACTGGGCTAGTAACCTTGGTCCGACACCGACTGATTTCAAATCAGCTGTACTCCGCTTAAAATTGATTTCGCATCTTGTTGTAGCGGGTGAGTGCTGCGAGGGTAAACACATACAACCATGTATTAACTAATAAGGATTTGTAAAGTAAATAAAGTCGTCGGGTTGGCCTAAAGTCGGTATCAGCCAGACAGTGGGGAGTTTATCCCCTTTTTAATAGTGCTAAACCAAGGATATTGTTTTGGGCGTCTGAGACGGAGCGCCAACCTACCATCAGCTCCTCACTTTACCGCAAACAAATCCTGTGCTACTCATACGCTGAGTTGGCGAGGGTCGGTATTGAACCAGGAACCTTGTGGTTCTAGTGGACGCTCTACCAACTAAGCTAGAATAGTGCTCTGTGCCTAACACTAATTGAATCCGTGTGAGGCTCCGATTCTGGAGCTCTGAGAAGTTTGGAGTTACCGCTTTAATTTACATTACTCCCAGGTCCACTCTGAATGAGAGTGGTAGTGCCACTTAGGGTTCCATCTATGTTTGATATAGATCCGAGACAATGTTTGTTTTTATTATAACTGCCCTTAAACGTTAATCCTTTAACTACTACGTGTTTATGTGTCTAAAATGTTTCAACATTATAAATACATTGGCTCCTAAACATTGATATTGCAATTTGATAGGAGTAGTTAATTGAATGTATATAGTTAGCAAATAATTATTGCTATTATTATTAATAATAGTAGAAGTATTAAAAAAATATGAATCATATAATTGCTTGCATTTAATTAGTATTAAGAATACATGAAACCTTATAACTATGTACAAATTATGTATTAAGTATTGTTACTTGAAGCTATAATTGTTTACAATGATTATTATTACGTAGGAATTGTATATAATATTTCTTGTAAAATGACTTTCTCAACAAGCGTTGACATACCGTAAAACCACCAACCAACCAACTTAGTTATGTGTGTACCCAACCCTCCGCACGAGTAGTACGCGACACAAGTTCAATTTTTAAGCGGTGTTAAACAGGTTTGAATTCAGAGTATTCAATCTCCTAGACCGGTTGCCATACCAAAATTAAAGAGACCAGTCTGTCCTACTATTTACCATAATGGAAGGGTAATAGTTAGTTTCCTACCTTTCCCAAGGATGTTAGCGCTATGGGAAATGCAAACAGCTTCGTCCTGTATTTGAACTTGTGTCGCCGTTACCATTTCCCTACGACAATAACCATTACACAACGAGCACCTTCCCAACCAAGCTATTCAAGATGTATTAGTTAATATTAATATTAGGAATATCTAAGACGATAAATTATTAGTATTAGGAATACTTGAAACCAAAGAACTGTGTACAAATTAAGTATCAAGAATTGTTAGCATTATTTGTATTATTGTCCTCATCTTTATGGTTATCTGTACAACGTTTCCATTGACGGTATATCGGGTTCGTACCGATTATACACTATTCTATGAATTTTAGATGAGGCTTGATAATTAGTATTATTTGATTATTCGGGCTATTGTCCTCATCGTTATTGTTATCTGTACAACTTTCATTGGCGGATTATATCGGTTACTTCAATATTGTTTACAGATGATTATTATCAAATAGGAAAGTTTCTAAGCTATATAATTGCTTATAAAAAGAATGACTGATTCATCATTAAATAACCCAACAAGGTGTTGACATGCTGTACAGCCAACCAACTAACCAACCTATTTAAGAGATAATAGTTAACTGATTTTGTGAAATGTGTATCGTGACTATTCGAGTATTAAAAAAAGTCACCGGGGTGGCCTAAAGTCGGTATCAGCCAAACAGCGAGAGAGTATATCCCCTTTTCACTAGCGCTAGACAAGGATGTTATTTTGGCTTCTGGGTGGAGTGCCATACCCACCATCAGCTCCTCACTTTACTGCACTTCCCTGTGCTACTCATTTCGCTGAGTTGGTGAGGGCCGGTAACTTTGCGATTCCTTGGCAAGTGCTCTACGACTGAGGGGGCGGGATTCGAGTATAAACTATCATAAATTCGTTTCAATTCCAGATAAACTTACATGGCTAATTAATTATTACACTTCTGTTGAAGAAGTAGTACGACTTTATTGTTGCACTACTTGAACTTTAACAAAAACCCTAAAGAATAAGCTAAATCGGAAGGATGCTGTGTGTCTATTTTTTGAACAAATCTGGAAGTGTGTTTACTTGTTTATTTACCTGACTATATTGAATTACTTTTATGATTTCTTGATTTATTTACTCTATTATCTTTTATTAACTATTTTCTTATGTTTTTGTTTATTATTATTATTATTATTATTATTATTATTATTATTATTATTATTTTGTTGTTGTTGTTGTTATTATTATTATTATTATTACTACTACTAATACTATCATTATTATTATTATTATTATTATTATTATTGTTATTATTATTATTATTATTATTATTATTATTATTATTATTATATTATTATTATTATTTATTATTATTATGTAGGTTTTTCACACCGGCGTTAGCTGGCGGTCTTTCACTGTAATCTGGGTGACAAAAAGTCTTCTCGGTTCCCCAGGACTCTGCTGAATATCATAGTCTATCTTAACAATGCTGTTGTCTGGATAGTCTCAATTCTTCCCTTGGTTTCCAAGTAT
This sequence comes from Doryteuthis pealeii, assembly GCA_023376005.1. Taxonomy (NCBI): domain Eukaryota; kingdom Metazoa; phylum Mollusca; class Cephalopoda; order Myopsida; family Loliginidae; genus Doryteuthis; species Doryteuthis pealeii. The sequence goes on along the minus strand of CM042137.1, from coordinate 104,234,432 downwards.
TCCAATATATATATATTACATATATATATATATATATATATATATATATATATATATATAATATATATATATATATATATACGATTAACAAAGTATCAGACAAACAGGAATATTTCTTTTATGAAATTTATTTTGAATTGTTCTCAAACTAGTTTAACCTTAGGTCATCGTCAGTTGAAAAAATCTTTTGAAGAAATTGTTTTTTAGAAAGTTTTTAAACGTTTGCAAAGTGTTTTACAAGCCACAAAAATGGGGCGAAAAAAATGTAAGCGTAACAGTAACAAGTGCAATTATCAGTGAAAAAATAATATATGTGTGCGTGTGTGTGTGTGTGTGTGTGTGTGTGTGTGTGTGTGTGTGTGTGTGTGACAAAATGAACTGAATATTAGAGATAAATTAAACTAAAGAAAATATTTTGCTCATTTAAACTTCACAATAAATAACTTTTTTCGTAAAAGTAATTTCTTGTTTAATAGTACCGATTTTTTTCAATGGCAGACTGCACAACTTTCACTTTCACATTACGGTCTACTCGCCCTCTTGAAAATACAACCTATTATTGTTTCTCATCATTTGGATGTGTTTACGTTTGCAATTGTAGTTTGTATTAAACTGCAAGACTAGAATAAACCTTTAGGGAATTTTTAATAACAAAGTGGCCAACGCCAATTTAGAAAAGAAGATTAGGCCAAAAAGAGCCAACATCTATACATAAAGGAATGTCGTGGTACGTGCGTGTCGTCTTATAACTCAGAAAAGAGATATCATTCAGATTGAAAGCTTGCATATACCTTAATACGTTTATAATAAGTTAAAGTACAAAATGTAATTTTTTGATTTTTACGAAAGTGAATTAATTCATTAAAAAATCAATCAATTTCTGGAACTTCACTGTTCTTCCTTTAAAAAAATGCGCGTGTACCTATGGTTAATTTCCATATGTACCGTCCTCCGCTTATAAATGACAGGCGATTCGTCCTCTCACCTGGATTATGATTTGTGGTCTCTACTTTCGGTGAGAGGAGGTATAATTCTATGAGTTCCAAATCGATAGAAGTAATGATTCTGAATGATGGAAGTTTTATAATTCTGTTCTACTATACTACACTCTGATCCTGGGTAGAAATGCTGAACTATAGGAAATGTTTTGTTTTTTTGTTTGTTTTTTTTTACGGCATATCACCTCAGTGGGTCATTTATGCCGACAAGTTTTGAATAAATTCATTCTTAATGGATACTTAATTTTTTTTATAAACATTTTTTCTATTTAACCCATAGATGTAACCTAACAGGTACTACCACTCCGGGTCAGAGTGGACCAGGGAGCAAAGCATTCCCCCAGCCTCCAGAACTGGAACTTCACCATCAGTTAGAGTTTGTCATACCAGAATATAATGACCCTCAGTTACCGCCTTCGAGCACATGGATAAAAATGATGATCGAAGGAGGTTGCATGTCATGGACGGCTCATCACCAGGATTCCGTCTTTAAGTATCACGGGTCGCCTCCCCGGCAAAAGTTGGTCCCATTGGGGATCTTACCCCTCTGCAGAGGTGAAGTCGGTGTATTCTAAAGCCGCAGCGACAGGGCTTTGAAAAAAAGGTTTGGTTATTTTTATGGGACTATACTATGTACATGAGGCACGTGATGTAATGGTTACCGTCGTCAGGAAATGGACACGGCAAGACGAGTTCAAATCCTGGACGAGGCAGTTTGCATTTCACATAGCGCTAATACTCTTGCGAAAGGTATTAATCCAACTATTATCCCTCTAGCTATGGTAAATAGTAGGACAAACACGGCTCTTTAACCTTAGTTAGGCAATCAGTCAAGGAGAAGGAAAACTCTGAATTCAAACATTTTAAACATAAAAAATTGACTTTGCAAAAAAAGACAGATGTTTATTTTCACACATGTTTTTACAAAAAAACACAACAAATGATTAATGTGTGGAGGATGATCACTAATTAGGACTGAGCCTCTTCTACGAGTGACCACTTCTGCTATTTCATAGTTTTCCAGGCTTAAAGTATTTTAACAGATATCATTTTTTTAAAGAACAAAGGGTATTAATTTTGAATATACTTTAGAGACTGGGTCTCTTTTTTGTTGGTATTGTGTCACATCCTACTCGTGTGGCGAGGTTAGTAAATACGTATACAAAAAAAAGAAAAGAAATCAATTTACTCTATAGTATGCAAAACGAATAAAGTAATTTGGCGGCTTACGTTCGAGTCACACTGAAAACCCTAGTTCTCAGCCGATCGCAGATCAACATCGAACCTGATTAGCAATTTGATGGTTGACCGCTTAGAACAGATATAAATATGCTCCCTTTGGCCTTGTACCAGGCTCAACAAACTTGAAAATAAAGACGAAGTCATAACGATTATCTATATGTGTCATATTTCTTGCAAAACTTATGTTTTTTTCCATGTGCATAAAATATGAAAATATTGCCTTTAAGTGAACAGACAGGCTACACAATTCTACAATCAAACTCTTCAGTGCTACAAAACGTCTACTTTAATCAGAAAAATACCGGGGACAGTCTTAACCCTTACAACACGTGATGTACCCTGCAAGCATTTACCAGTTATCATAGCACCAAAGGAAATATGCAAATTTCCTTTGTCTTCGCAGTGATTTGCTGCCATCTCGCGAAAGAAATAACACACTTCACTAGACGAGTTATCTCGTGCGTAGCACGAACTTACGGATTACTAGGACGAGTTATCTCGTCAGTGGTTGCAAACGGGTTAAACTTCCTTTTTTCTTTTTCTTTTTTTTTTTTTTTTCTTTTTTCGGACAGGGGGGCGTTTTTATCAAATACATTTTCCTTATTTTTATTTATTAGTTTTAGGTTTTTTGTTTGTTTTGTTTTGTTTTTGTTTTGTTTGTTTTGTTTGTTTTTTGTTTTTTGAGTGGGGGGTGTTTTATTCCCTCGAATTCACCAAACATACTTATTTTTCTTGATATGGTTTTCGTTTCTAATTCTAAATCGTCATTTGATTTGTATTTTCCTCATTTTCGGTTTCACTTCCTTTGAATATTTTACTTTCTTGAGAAAAAAAATTGAATTAAAACAGGAATATAAGAAGATAATAAAATAGAAAATAGATGGATAAATAAGTAATAATAATGAATAAATGATAAATAATAATAATAATAATAATAATAATAATAATAATAATAATATAATAATAATCCCTTCTCTTCTTCTTGCTCCTCCTCCCACTTCTTTTTTTTCTTCTACTTCCCTTTCACTATTTCCTCTCTCTGCATCTTTTCCTCCCCCTCCCCTTATAAGGATTCTGTATAGTCATAAATTCACTTATATGTTACGCAGCAACTTGATCTATTGACATTTCAAATTTCTTCCATCTGATTTCAACCGTTCTCTCTCGGTCACGAGCACCTAGCAGTGCGCAGACCCTACCACAGACCCTCTCTACCTCTAGATTCAAAATGGAAACCCTAGACATCTGAAAGCAGTATGGGGCCCCTGTCATATGTACACACACGCACACGCACACGCACACACAACAACACACCACATTCATGCCCTTTACGTAGCGTCAGTGACCGACTTAGACCAAGACACGCAGCCAAAATGTCAGACGAGTCTGAAATGAATAAATCCCTCAATCTTAGCCCCCGCCGATGTAGCTCAATGGTAAAGCACATGGTTTGTGGGCAGAGAGGGTTTGATCTAAAGCTAGTGCCAGGTTGATGAGGCCTATGATTTCGTAGCAAAGGAGCATTTAATCATGCATTTGTGCGTGGGCACTTCAGGAGCGGACTTTTATGCATGCGCACAAACCTATAGTAATGTACTAAACTTAGCTTAGTTATGATTCAAGGCCAGGAGTATGAGGCACCCAGTGAGAAGCGAACTCTCTAACAATGATGTGTTAGTCTAACTTGCTAAGACCAGGAGTATGAGTCACCCAGTGAGAAGCGAAGTCTCTAACAATGACGTGTTAGTCTAACTCGCTAAGGCAAGGAGTATGAGGCACCCAGTGAGAAGCGAAGTCTCTAACAATGACGTGTTAGTCTAACTCGCTAAGGCCAGGAGTATGAGGCACCCAGTGAGAAGCGAACTCTCTAACAATGACGTGTTAGTCTAACTCGCTAAAGCCAGGAGTATGAGGCACCCAGTGAGAAGCGAAGTCTCTAACAATGATGTGTTAGTCTTACTCGCTAAGGCCAGGACTATGAGGTACCCAGTGAGAAGCAAACTCACTAACAATGATGTGTTAATCTAACTTGCTAATTATTATTATAGTTAGCGAGTTAGACTAACAAATCATTTTGGAGAGTTCGGTTCTCACTGGGTGCCTCATACTTCTGGTCTTGGACCATAACTAAGCTAAACTTAGTAAATTACTATGTATTTGTGCGTATGCATAAAAGTCCGCTCGGGAGTGCAATAGGTCATTCCCCCCCCTACCATCCACCCTCCCAGATCAACAGGTCATTTGCACTCCTTCGGTCATGTTGTCTTACCGTGGCCGAAGGATCATCTTGTGGGTCGTATTTGCTTACACTGAAAATGGTTGGGAGTGCGACAGTTTCTCTTATCTTAAGATATTTTCCAACTATTTTCTTTTGCCCCTCCTCCTCCTCCTCCTCTTACGCCCTCCGAGAAGTGACAGCTGACGTCCGCGTGATTAAAGGTGGGGGGGTGATTATGTAAGGTAAAAAATAGCTTAGCAATATGTAGTCAAAAATGAAATGAAAGTCTAAAGAATATTCGCTTAAGGTCGGCGGGGCTTAGAATATGCTGAATGTACCCCCCTTCATTGGTGTAAAAAAATAACTCGAATAATAACTCAAAAAGAACTCAATAAAAGAACTCAAAAAATGGGTGTCTAGGGTGTGATACTGAACTACATCTGATTATGAGGATCCAGTTCTGGAAATCTAGAAAGTATAGAGTACCATTTTATTGCCATTACTCCCAGGTCCACTCTACATATCAAATAGATCTATTTCAAAATTAATAATACTTGATATGAATACTTGATACCACATAATTGTGTTCAAATTATTTGTAGGGTCAAATTTTGGAGAGTAGCCATCTTGTTGCTATTACTCCCAGATCCACTCAGGCAAGGAGTGGTAGTACCTGTCAGAGTCCCATCTATGGGTAAAATAAATGTTTTCCTTCTCCTAGATCGGTTGCCATATCAAGGTTAAAGATCACAGTCCTACAAGACACTATAATATTCAGAGAAAGACACTTGCCGACATTAGCGTTGTCAGCCATCTTAACTTTTGTTAACGTGGCTTTTCTTTTTTTTCTTCAGTTCAGCAATTTTTCGACTTTCATGAAATCAAATCTTCTCTTTTTTTCCCCCTCTCTTTTCTTCCGCATGATATTACTTAATCACTAAATTCCTTTGAAAAAAAAAAAAAAAAAAGATTCCCTACCCACCGACGTCCGTTCTATTAAATAACTCTCTTGAAATCTTCGCTAATAAACTACAATACACAACCATTACGTTCCTGGTATATTTTGACGGAATTTTTGGGATAACGCTTGCAATTCTATTTACTGATGGATAATAATAAATTATTAAGGCAAGAATGTGAAATTTTATCGTTCAAGAAGTTTTACTTGCGTAATGAATGTCTATTTGCTTAATAGAAATCCGTTATTCCTGCCTGTGTAGATATTTGCAAAAGCCAAAAACTACGTAATGTCGATTAAGTGGATATTCTCAGTCGGTAGAGCGTCCGACTCGGAATCACAAGGTTCCGGGTTCGATACCGGACCTTGCCAACTCAGCGTATGAGTAGCACAGGGATCTGTGCGGTAAAGTGAGGAGCTGATGATAGGTGGGGCACCTCAGACACCAAAACAATCTCCTTGGTCTAGCGCTAGTGATAGAGGATAATCTCCTCGCTGTCTGACTGATACCGACTTTAGGCAAACCCGGATAACTTTATTTACTTTACTTTATATATATATATATATTATATATATATATTATATATTATATATATATATATATATACTTCCATTTAAGTGAAAAACACAAAACTAGTCCTGGTTGTTAAGTTTTTCACTGATATGGAAGAGTACGTATTGCATTGTATGAAATTATGTGTCATACATTGAGCTCTCCTGAGAACTTGAAAGAGTATATATATATATATATATATATATATATATTGCCTATATATATTGCCTATGCGATCTTCAAGCCAAGAGACTGGTCTGAAGATCGTATAACGAGAAACTGATAGTTACCATCGCTGTTGACTCTATGCCTACGCTATCCTACACTCACGCACATATACGTAATTATATTTTTTGGTTACAGACTTTCAATGCTTTAGACTTTGGCAATAACCTTCTCAATTAAAGTAAAAGTTCTTGGCTGAGTTCTTCTAGCATTACATGAACCGACTCTCATTCTCCCTCCTTCCTCTAAATATTTACTCTTTTTTTTTTTTGTAGTATTTTTTCCTGTTGCAATGAACTGCCATCATCTGCATGCTGCTGCTGTTGCTGGTGATGATGATGCTGATCGTCATAAGTGAGTGAACAGACGATGTTTACGTCGACCTGCCCAGCAAACTCAGCAGCGACAGAAAGATGAGCATGATGTCGCCCCGAGACGTTGATTGGTGAATTGTCACTCTCAACTCGTTTAAGTATGCGCATTGTCGACAACTACCCCACCGTCGTAGAATTTAAGGAAGTTCTTGAAAATTGATAATAGTACTATTTGTTTTTGTTTTGTTTTTGTTTTGTTTTTTGTCTGTTTTTTTTCTTTTCTTCTTCTTTTCTGTATAATCGCGTTTTGTCATAAACTACAAAAATACACCAGTTAATATGTGAGGTTCCGGCTACGTTTTAGCGCTGCTACAACTACTACTGTAAATCCTGCATTACTCATAATCAAATAATACTGTCCTCATAGCGTTCTCCACTCAGGCTATTGCGTTCACTTTAAGGCTAATGCCCTTGGGAAAACCAAATAGTACCACTATTGTTCTACAAGGATGGCTTTGGCATTAAATAACTCACGAAGGTTGATATGCCATTAAACAGAAATTAAACAAAGAAACCAAATAATAATTAGAGGTAAAGTTAATTTTATAAACGGACTAGACTTGGCTTTAATTCAGTTTTCCTTCTCTTGCACTGGTTGCACTATCAAGGCTACAGAACCCAGTCTGTCCTACTATTTACTCATAGCTGTTAGGGAGGCGAGAACAAACGTATCCGTGCCTTTCCCAAGGGAATTAGCTCGAAATGAAACGCAAACAGCCTCGTCCAGGATTTGAAGGGTTGCTGATTCCATTTTCTACGGCGATAACCGTTAGGTGCGCCTCTGTTTTGCAAAATATGATTAACAATACAGAATTTTAATGGAAATTTCAAGTATTCACAATTAATTAGATATTACTAATTAAAGGTTTTCACTTTCTTTTAATTTTGTTATTATAAAGAAGAAGAAGAAGAAGAAGAAGAAGAAGAAGAAGAAGAGAGAAGAGAAGAAGAGGATGAGGAGGAGGTTGTGGTGGTGGTGGTTGTAGTTTGGGCTGCGGTGGTGAAAGAGGAGAAAGAGAAATCAGGTCGGATCATTCGTAGGATGTTACAAGTAAATAATCACCTGCATGGTTGAGTGATCGGCGGGTGAACCAGATCCTTAAAACGGCTTTACCTGGTGATGACGGGTGGCTAGACACTCAGCAGGTTGCAAAAATAAAACTAGTCCAAACAGCTGATTGATCCACTTCGAGCATCAAGCCCACGCATGCCGTCAAGGGGCGGGAAGGGACACCACCTCGCATTGAAGCTCGGCATGGTCATATACTGTGTGATTGTGTCCTGGATATCATCTTACTGTTGGATCTAACGAGGGTATGTTGATAGAGTAGGTTTGATGTACAACCCCTTACATCAACCAAAATCCACACATGTGCATTAGGATGGGTCGATTTTTGCATTTTTTAAAATATCAACTTGTCTATCTATGCGAAAGTTGTATTAGTATACTGAATAAAGTAAAAAGTAAAGTCATCGGGGCGGCCTAAAGTCGGTATCAGCCAAAATGTCAGACGAGTCTGAAATGAATAAATCCCCTCAATCTTAGCCCCCGATGTAGCTCAATGGTAAAGGACATGGTTTTGGGCAGAGAGGTTTTGATCTAAATCTCTAGTGCCAGGTTAATGAGGCCTATGTACTTACAGTAAGGAAAATTTGAAGGCGGCCTAAAGTCGGTATCAGCCAATCAGCGAGGGAGTCTATCCCCTTTTCACTAGCGCTAGACCAAGGAGATTTTTTTGGCATATGAGGTGGAGCGCCACACCTACCATCAGCTCCTTACCTTACCGCACAGATCCCTGTGCTACTCATACGCTGAGTTGGCGAGGACCGGAATCGAACTAGGAACCTTGTGGTTTCTAGCCGAACGCTCTACCGACTGAGCTAACCCGGTCATATCTTTTACTTGCACCATTGTTTGAGGAAATAGCATCAAAGATCGCCTACTTAAATTCACTAAAAATCCTCATTTTCGCAAAATTCAGCCTAGAAATCGGTTAGAAAATTTACCGTTTTCAATATTTAAATAAGAAATGTTACTTTGTTTTATTAAAATGAAACGAATTAGATGTGTGTCTATGTGTGTCTAAGTCATTGTTTTCACTGTTAACCATGCGTGGCATCTCTAGGATGATGGAGGTATTATCTACTCTCTAAGTAATGTGACAGGTCATGTGAAGCAAAGAATGATCCCTAAACTGAATATTATCCTAAAGAAATTAGTTATCTTTATTTAGCCATAATGTTAAAATCTGTGATCACCCAGGTTTCTAGAGAATTTCTACTGAATCAAACATATCAGCTGATTGAATCTGTCACTTACAAACAATACATAAATAATAAATGAATAATTTAAACCATCAATGAGCCACTTTTAATCATCCTGTTACCTGGTAATCAGTCTTGTCTAAGTCATTGCTTCTTAAGCACAAATCTTGTTTATCTGACATTGAAAGATCTCATCTGTTAAGGGGGAAAAGCTAAACATCAAGTCACATCAACGCGTGCATTTTCTATTTAGTTTAACCCTAAAAACTCCTCATTAGGAAATAGTGATTCAAATAGTATCATATCAAATTCAAAGTTCGTGCATAGGGAATAGACTTTTATTCCTCTGTAACTTTCTATGCTTCGGTGCAAAACTGGAAAGTAAATATATATCCGGCAACGAACGTGGGATTCATTATATTCTATTATTAATACATAGTATAAATATTATTTAACTTCAAGATAAGAAAATATTTACTTAATCTTACTTCAGTGAAACCCTTACGGTGTAACGGGTATCGTCAAACCAAACCCTTTATTCAACCCATAGGGGTAGACTATTCTCATTCTGTTTCCATGTTAACCAGTTGGATACATGGTTCAATGGATATAATGGTGAGTTCATAGACTTCTAAGTGACAATCATCTCGAGGTTGCTGGTTCAATCCTGACCAAGGTTGATAATAACATAGGATACTTAAAATAGCTTAACACTCGTACCTGGTTATGGTTAAGGGAATAAGAACAGTCTACCCCCGTGGATGGAATAAAGGGTTCAGTTCAAAGTTCCGTTAAGGCTCCGGATTGTGACAAGAACATTCCTGAGTTCAAAGAGGATTCCCAAGTTCAACAAGAAATATCCGAGGAAGGCCGGAAGGCACATCAGCCAAAACGTGTATATAACAATAAAGATGAGGACAATAATCCAAATAATAATGAAGCAAATTAACTCGTCAAGCCAAGTTCCGGACGAGGTTGTTTGCGTTTCACTTTCGCGTTAATACCCTTGTGGAAAGTATAGATCTATCTCTTCACCCCTCCCCGAGCTATGGGTAAATAGTAGGATAGAATGTGCTCTTTGGCCTTGGTACGGCGACTGGTCTAGTCAAACATGAACTCTGAATTCAAACCAGCTCTACTCTACTAAAACATGACCTTGTGTTGCATCCTACCAACGACAGGGTGTCTGGTTGAATACTTACTCAATCATCGGATGTGTCCGTCGTGTAGCTGTTATTGTCGTGGGAAATGGGCGCGAGTTCAAATCCTGAACAAGGTTGTTTGCATTACACATAGCGCTAATACCCTTGGGAAAGGGTTTAACACATCACTCAATAAGTCCCGGGCCTAACTAATAAAACAACAACTTTTAGGTAAAATTCGACTTTATTCATCAACATAGTCTCCTTCTAGGGTGATACACTGATTCCAACGCTTCTCTAACTTTTTTCTTTTTTTTTTTTTCTTTTTTTTTTTTTTTTGTAGTTTTTTGTAGAACGATTTGTCATTGGCCTCAAAATACGCCTCAGTTTCCGATATCACTTCTTCATTGGAGCCAAATCTCTTTCCTGGAGCATTATTATCGAGACTTTGCTTTGCTTGAACAGTATCTTTTTCCATCAGAAAGCAATGCTTATCAACACGAAATTCATATTTTTCCGTTGTTTTGAAAAATCTGCAGCAATAGCTTCCCTTAATAACTGTAATTTGTAAACTAATAATCCGATTGGGCTCAAATTTTGATACGTGCCATCTGAAGATTGGTACTTTATAAAAATATATGAATTTTTATTAGTAGTTCCATCTATGTATCAGGCCCGGACTTATTGAGTAATGTGTTAAAAACCAACAAGTTATGGGTAAATAGTAGGGAAGATTGGGTTCCTTAACCTTGGTGTGGCAACCTGTTTAGGAGAAAGTAACTCTGAATTCAAACCAGTGGTACTCCAATTAAAGTTTACTTTATATCGTATCCTGTCCGAATTATTTTAGATGAAGCTTGATAATTTGGATTATTTGAATAATTCCGGACTATTGTCCTCATCTTTATTGTTACACAACGTTTCATGACGTAAACGTGAAGGCTCCCGATTACGACATGAAGGTTCCCGAGTTCGAAGTGAAGGTTCCAGTTCGAGGAGAAGGTTCCCGAGTCCAACAAGAAATACCTGAAGAGGGTCGGAGGGGACATCGACCGAAAGGTGTGTAGATAACAATAAAGATGAGGACAATAGTCCGAATAATACAAATAATATAATACGTGTAGAAGGCACGTGATGTAATGATAGAGTCGCAGGAAATGGACTCGTCGACACGAGTTCAAATCGTGGACAAGGTTGTTTGCATTTCATATAGCACAATACCCTTGGAAAGGTATGAATCCAACTACTCTCCTCCAGTATGGTAAATATAGTACAGACAGGACTTTTTAACCTTGGCTAGATAACCAGTCTATGAGAAGAAAAACTCTGAATTCAAACCTGTTAAACTCCGATTAAGAAATTGACCTTGTGTCACATCCTGCTCGTGCGAGGATTGGTAAATATATATATATATATATATATATATATATATATATATATATATATATATCATAAATAATACAACATAAGTAATTAACAACTTGTAAAATTCTGCTGATTATTTGATTGTATTTTTCAATGTTATATACATTAATATTAATATTATGTTAATATTTATATTAATAATACATTATTAATATTATATGTTATATACATTAATATTAATATTATATTGTTAAAAACATTAATTCAATTATGTTAATAACATCAATATTGATATATATGTTATATAACATTATATTATATTCATTAATAATTATTCTTCGGGAAATACTTGTGGCCGCACGTGGGTAACGTGCTGAGCTACAACATTGTAGTAAGTGAGTTCGAACTCCAGTTGCGCTATTACGTTCACTTTCGAATTAATACTCTTGTGAAAGGTATTAAACCCCCTCACCCCACCAATTATGGGTTAAATAGTGCCACCACTGTTCTTTTATAATGATGGATTTGGCATTAAATAACCCAAGAAGGTTGATATGACATGTTACACACCGTACCTGTTGACCTACTAAGCACACCTTGTTTGATTTCTGTTGCAATCTGTCCTGTGTAAGTATTTACCCAACCTGTTGGCCACGGGCACGATGGGACACAAGGCTGAAAGTAAGGTGCATCCAGCGAGGATCGAACTCGCTATTTAGTAATAATGGATCTGTGAGACTAGCCTGATAATCATTACACCATAACGAGATGCCTATGGACCCAAGCTGTTTGTCATGGGCAAGATGTGACACATGGTCGAAAATATTGGGAATCTAGTGCGGATCGAACTCAATATTCAGTAACAATGGATCTTCTAGACTGGCTTGTTAACTATTACACCACAGGTGCTTTGCAGTTTATCCTAGGTAGATTCAGAGACTACCCGAAAAGTTAATTTTTTTAAATAATTTTGGAATATATATATTTACCAACCGCTCCACACAAGCAGGGTGTGACACAAGGTCAATTTATGAAGCGAAGTTTAACAGGTTTGAATTCAGAGTTTTACTTCTCCTAGACTGATTGTCTAACCCAGATTAAAGAGCCTGGTCTTCCCTACTATTCACCATAACTAGAGGTAGAGTAGTATTCATACCTTTCCCAAGGGTATTAGCGCAAAGTGAAATGCAATTACCACGTCCAGGATTCGAACTCGGGGCGACCAATCCATTTCCTATACTTTAACCATTACACAACGCGCTTTGGAATATAGAATGTTTTAGAAGTGAAATAAACAGCAAAATATTGTGCCTAATATGCATTGTGATTATTGCAATGCTAAAGGAATATAATATACTTAGGCACTAACAAAGGAAGCATTCATCTGACTATTCGTATCTAACAGGAAAACTACGTTATGAGAAACATGAAGCCTTGAAGCCAGTATTTTGTCACAGTAGTCATTTTTATACATGGGACAAAAGCTAACTGTGGTCGACGAGGCTTAGAATACGCCAATTGAATTTCCTGAGGAAGGGTTAGAACGACCTACAAAGGGGGTCTCTGGATATGACACGAAACTGCATCCTGTGATGAGGCTCCACTTCTGGAATAATAGAGAGTGTGAAGTCACCCTTCATTGCGATTATGCCCAGGTCTACTCTGACCCAAATTGACAGTACCTGTTAGGGCTCCATCTATGGGTCAAATAACATTTGTTTAAAACGTTTAATATTTCTTAGGAATTTTTGTTACATAATCATTTCTTAGGAATTTTTGTTACATAATCATAATGATTATGACAATAGTGTAGAAATCATATTAGTGCAGCTGATGGCCTTGAGAGTGAGTGACAATGCTTGACCTCACTCTGACCTTGCCTTGCGGATAGACCGTGAGAAACGGAACCCCGATAGAAGCCCCCTTCCGGTTTAAGGGGTAAGCAACTCAGTCAGTTAGAGTTAGAACTTAGAAGCGAAGCTAGCAAGATGTGAATCTCACTGCGCAGATGTCTGGTCTGGGGGTCTACGAATAAAGTAACATCATCGTAAATCGAAGTCTTGTGGTTATTACTAAAAGCTAACAATGACACAGGGCTTCTGATAACAAGAAATCCCTAGCAACAGAAACCAGACCGGAATCCTCAATAGAAGACCAGACAAGACCTTAGAAGATATACCAGACCAAGACAGATGATGAAGAACCAAGCCGACCAGAAGAGTAGACGACAGAGTAAGAAGTAAGAGAAGTATATAACATATACCTATTTAGTGCCGGTAAAGAAGGCTATGCAACATTTTTAAAACCATATAACTGCATGAAAATTATTTGTAATAGGAATACTTCGCTGTAGTTATAATTGTTTACTAATGATTATTATTATTAGTTAATTGAAACCAAATAATTGTTGAAATACTTGAAATTATATAACTATTTACAGATTATTTGTATCAAGAATAGTTACTTGAAGATATAATTATTTACAAAGCATTATTATTATTATTATTATTATTATTATTATTATTATTATTATTATTATTATTTGAAACAATATAATTGCTTGAAATATTTGAAACCAGGCAACTGTGTATAAATTATTTGTATTAGAAAGGAATGTTTGAAACCACATAACTATGCAAATCCTTTTTATTAAGAATAGTCAATTGAAGCTATAATTGTTTACTAAGGATTATTATCATTAGTCACTTGAAAGCATATAATTGCTTGTAATAAAAACTGACTTCGGCATTAGATATGCATTAAACAAGTTGTAAACCAACCAACCAAACCAAAACGAAAAGTAAACTGCAACAAAAAAAAAAATTTTTATCAACGAAAGAAAAAACCATTTACTAGCAGTGAATTAATAAATTCTAGTATATATATATATATATATATATATATATATATATATATATACCAACCCCTCCTCGCGTGCAGGATGCGACACATGGTCAATTTTTTAAGCGGAGTTTATCTGGTTTGAATTCAGGGTTTTCCGTCTTCTAAACTTGTTACCTAGCCATGGTTAAAGAGCCCAGTCTGTCCTGATATTTACTCATAGCTGGGGCTGGGGAATTGTATTCATACCTTTCCCAAGGGTATTAGCGCTATGCGTAATGCAAACAGCTTCGTCCAGGAATTGAACTCGGGTCGATGATTCCATTATCTTACGGCTCTAACCATTGGACCACGCGCCTCCTAAATTATCGTATAATCGTCACAATTGAAGAAGTGGGTCCGCAAAATTAGATTTATTTAAGAATATTCAACTTCCCACAACGGCAATAACTCGGAGATTTCGAAATTGTTGGAGACAATATCCAGTCAGAATTGAAAAATAAAGAAGAAAATTTCCTGTGTTTTTTTGTTTTTGTTTTGTTTTTGTCTTTTTTATTTTTTTATTTTTTATCTTGATAAATCAACATTCGTGTCTGATAACTGGGCGCTGCTATTGTTCATTTCAGCAATTAATATTAAATTAGAAGTGATGGAAGAACTAGATTGAGTGAGCAACGTGCACGCATTTTATATTTAGTTCAACCCTAAAACTCCTCATTAGGAAGTAGCGATTAAAATAGTATCATATCAAATTCAAAGTTCATGCATAGGTAATAGACTTTTAGTCCTCCGTAACTTTCTATGCTTTGGTGCAAAACTCGAAAATAAATGTATTTCCAGCAAGAAACATGAGTTTTATATTCTGTTATTATATATATGGTATTTGTGGAAAAAGTGACTTACCGGTAAAAATGGTCACAATGGTTAGTTGATGCACGTTTCACAATGATAAGACAGCAATATAACAAATATATATATATAATATATATATATATATATAATATATATATATATTTCCCCATAACATTCTTATAAACATGTGAGCCCCTACTCCTACTTATTACAACTGCTACTGTTTGTCTAAAAAGAAACAATGGAAACATCTCATCTGTTCCACACCTGATGATGGCACTAAGTAATGCAGAAAGTACTCATGTTAGAACATTTGGTGGATTCATACACCAATTCCACCCTGATATTAAAAAGATGACCAGACAATTAGAAAGGATTGAAAAAAAACTCGTCAGAAAAGAATTGTCCTTTGAGTTCAACAAAACATGTTTAAATGAAAAAATGCTGCCAAAATATACTTATTTATTAAGGAGATGAACTCAGGAGGGGAGAGGTTTGAATCTATCTCGTTTCCCTCGAGAAATGGATAAATAGTAGGATAGAATGGGGTTTATCCTTGGAACGCCAGCTGGTCTAGGAGAAGGTAGTTATTTTTCCTGGTCTCCCACCAGGCCAGAGTAATATGAGGTCTTTTTAGCGGGGGAGCCACACACAAACAGAAGCTCATCCGATGACCAGTGCAAAAAAACCCTGGTCCCATCGGCATTCCCTTTAGGGAATATATCCGACTTTGCCCCTTTTAGGCAAGGGGGCAAGTGCTGCCTGGGTGGGGAACGGGGGGATCACACGCTATATTTCACCGCACTCACCTGATCAAAAGCCCTGAACAAGTCTAGGAGAGGAGAAGGTTAACTCTTAAGTGAACAATAGGCATGCAGCCTTGTTGGCTGGAGCTTTAGAATCAACCGACTGCACCTCTGCAAATGGGGCCCACCTGATGGCCGTGAGTGGCAACCCGTGATACTTAAGGATGAAATCCTGGTAGCTGAGTATGCAACACCCCACTTTGGTCCTTACGCTAGACGAACGGTCGGAGAGGCCCCTCCCGATCAATCACCTGGTCACGTCAAGCCCTAATACCTATATGATTGTCCCAACCCTATTGTCCCCATGGCAAGTCCCAATCCTTTTTATCATACGGGTGCTAGAAGGTAGTGCATGAGGGTCTTCATGTCCCGGGTATGACGTTAAACTCTAACTGATGGTGAGGTTCCAGTTTTGGAAGTCTGGGGGGAATGGGGAACACTTCTTAATCACAATTGCTCTCAGGTCTACAATGACCCGGAGTGGTAGTACCTGTTAGGGCCCCATCTATGGGTTAAACTGATAAAATTTGTTTACAAAAAAATTGAGATTAAAACATTTTCTTCCAAACTATCGCCACAAATATTTCAAAACTTTGCCGGCATTAAATTACCCACCGTTGTTGATATGCCGTAAAACAAAAGAAACAGACAAACAAAATACACGAAAGAACTACTGACGAATGCGTTTTGAAAGAGACAGAAGAAAATTGGATACAAACTTGTTTTGGATGAGTAAGTAGTGAGTAGTAGTCGGAGTGGTAGTAATTTCTGTAGTAATAGAAGTAAACACACTTGTCATAACGAGTCCGCCTGACACTTGTGAAGTGTGGTATTGTGATATAAATAATAGCCCAGTTTCACGGGGGATTCCCTCATTCTCAGGCACCACAGACCCCACGTTTAAAAAGGGTAATAACTGGATTGATTGTCCGTTGCCTGAGACTAGGTAGGTCGATTTTTCACTTTTTAAAATATCAAATTGTCCACCTATGCGAAAGTTGTGTGTTAGTATACTGAATTCTGATACCAAAAATTAGATCTTTTACTTGCACCATTGTTTGAGGAAATAGCATCGAATATCGTCTACTAAAATGCACTAAAAATCCTCGTGTATGCAAAATTTAGCCTTCAGAAAACGAGGAATTTTTAGTGCATTTTAGTAGACGATCTTTGGTGCTATTTTCTTCAAACAATGGCGCAAGTAAAAGATCTCATTTTTGGTATCAGTATTCGGTATACTAACACACAACTTTTGCATAGATGGATAATTTGATTTTTTTTTAAGTGAAAAATCGACCTACCCTACTGAGAGGCCTCTAAAAGGGAATACCGAGAGAACATGAGCAATTGTTGAATCAATCCCTAGGGAGGTTTGCTTACTGCGAGGCATCCCACACTAAACAGATTTTGTGACACATTTTGGCCTCGAGGGGAGCTGAATAAATCGCTTATTAGTCAAATATCATGTCAAGATTAGTAGTAGGAAAATGTTGAAGACAATATTATCTGCCAATTAAACAATAAAACACAAAATTTCCAAGTTTTTTTCTAGATCTTTATGAATCAACAGGCGTGTCTGCTAATTTGGTGTTGCTATTATTCATTGTAGAAATTAATACTTGAAACCATTTAACATGTGCAAATTATTAGTGTTATTTAGGAATACTTGAAACTACATAATTATGAGCAAAGCATTTGTATTAAGAATAGTTAGTTAAAGCTATAATTGTTTACAAATGATTATTAGCATTAGTTGCTTGAAACCAAATCATTGCTTAAAAATTCGATATTTAATTACCAATAAGGTTTGACATACTGTCAAAAAGCTATCCCAAATGATTATGGCCTCAATAGAACCAAGCGTGAAAAGATTACAAAATATCAAGACCTCAAGAATGACCTAAAAACAACTTGGTCATTGAAAGAAATCAATATCATGCCAGTTGTGGTAGGTGCAACTGGGTTGGTCAAGCTAAACTTTAAAATATACCTTGAAATAATACCAGGTAAACCAAGCTGCTATGAAGTACAAATAGCAGCTATCAAAGGAAAATGCTTTATCCCAAAATGATCCTTAGGATACAAATATATTCATAAAGGAATTAAGTGTTAGCCCGGCATGAGCCCCTTGGTTTCTACAAATTGTTAAAAGAAAATATAAAGTCAACCAGCCAAATTAAATGAACAAGGAAGATGCAAAAAAAGCCAGATTGAGAGTAGATGATTTCTTAGCAAATAAAGTAAAACTATTTATTGATGATGAATTGAATGATTGTCTAATTGAAGAAGTGTGTCCATAGTCGTTGGGTGGCCTCAAGTCGGTATCATCCAGACAGCCAGGGAGTCTATCCCCTTTTCACTAACATTAGACCAAGGAGATTATTTTAGCGTCTAGAGGTGGAGCGCCATACCTACCATCAGCTCCTTACTTTACCACACAGATCCCTGTGCTACTCATACGCAGAGTTGGCGAGTGCCGGTATCGAACCTGGAATCTTGTAGTTCCTAGTCGAACGCTCTACCGACTGAGCTAAAACCGGCCCATTTAGTGTGTCCATAAATTAGATTTATTCAAGAATATCTAGTCTTTCTGCAAAAGCAATAATTGGAAAAATCGAATATGTAAGATACAACATCCGGTCCTAATCAAACATTAAAACAGAACATTTTCCAAAGTTTTTTTTGGGGGGGGGGTCTTGATAAATCAACAGTCGTGTCTGATAACTTGGTGCTGTTATTGTTTATTTCAGCAATTGATATTAAATTTTAACTGATGGAAGAAATAACTACAGTGAGCAACAGGCATGTAAGAAGTACAGTCGAATACATAGAGGCGGAGAAAAAAAACGTGGAGTCCAATCTTGTTTGATATGGATAGGGAATGGTAGTGGTAATAATTTCAGTAGTAGTAGTAGTAGTAGTAGTAGACCGTCGTAGTAGTCCGTCGTAGTAGTCAGTAGTAGTAGTAGTAGTAGTAATTTTGTTGTTCTTTTTGTTTGTTTGTTTGTTTTGTTTTGTTTTTGTTGTTTTTTTTTTCAAATAAACCTCATTAATTGACTGTAGTAAACAAAAATATGAGTAATTGAACAATAGTTCAAATATATATATATATATATATAATATATATATATATATATATATATATTTGTGTGTGAGTATGGGCTTTTGGGGTTTTTTTTTTTGGGGGGGTTTTCAAATAAACCTCATTAATCGACGGTAGTAAACAAAAATATGAGTAATTTAACAATAGTTCAAATATATATATATATATATATATATATATATATATATGTGTGTGTGTGTGTGGTGTGTGTGTGTGTGTGTGTGTGTGTGTGTGTGTGTGTTTTTTGTTTTTTTTTTCAAATAAACCTAATTAATCGAATGTAGTAAACAAAAATATGAGTAATCGAACAATAGATTATATATATATATATATATATATATATATATATATATATATATATATATATTCTAACAAACAATCACTACGAATCCAAAACTTTAATGTCAACATTAAATAACCCGTTAAGTTTGATATACAGTAAAACAAAACAAAATGTAGTAAAAAAAAACAAAAAAAAATTTTTTAAAGGCACGTGTCCACGCTGTACCGGTGACTTATGACGGAAGACATTTTTAAGATATTTACTAATAAATCAGACTTTACTTACCCATCTCGAGATATATCCAAGCATTAAGGCACACGTCTCTAACAGAACAAATAACTCGCTGTTGCAGTTTAATTTCAGTCAATGCAATAGCAGAAACAGACTGCTCACTAAAACCAGGCACATTTTCTATGTAGTCTATATGCGTTGTGCTTCCCCTCTCGATAGAAACACAGATGGTAAAATAATGACGTTGACGCAGCCCTTTGCGTAAAAAAATCTTTCTCTCTTATTTTTATTTCTTTTTTTCTTTTTTTTTCTTTTTACGAATTCCATTCAACACGCTCCTTGACACTCCCACTTTTCAAGAGCATGCATACATAGTAACTCTATATCGTATATACAGGTCCGCATACACATAAGCATATAACATACACCTTCTCATTTACACATGCTTACACTCTCGCATACTCACACACTTACAAACAAGCGTATGCACTCCCTCTCTCTCTATTTGCCGAAATTTCATATTACACCACCCTTCCCTCACAGTCACAAACACACACTATCAAATTATACACACACACACACACACACACACACATACACACATATATATATATATATATATATATATATACATACACGCACATATATATGCACGCATACACATATGTGCGTGTGCGTGCGTGTGTGCGTGCGTGCGTGCGTGCGTGCGTGTGTGTGTGTGTGTGTGTGTAGCAGTTTCGCTTAATGCATGTTTGGTTAAAAGAACAGACAAGGAAGCATGGAGAACTTTTTTTTTTTTTTAATTTTCTTGTTAACGAACAAGAGAACTTGTGTATTCATCCAAACCGTTCTCCACGGTAGGATGTGACACGAGTTCGCAAGTATGGGGCCTCCAGCGAGGATCGAACTCACCATTCAGTATTACCCAAACCGTTCGCCACGGGTAGAATATGTTGCAAATATAGGGCATCGAACTCGCTATTCAGTATTAATGGATATGCGAGACTAGCTTGAAAGCCATTACACCATGATGGGATGCCCTTCGAATAAGAGAACTTAATTCAGGATTAAAGGAATGTAGAAATTGTCGAAATGATCCAAAGTTTTGAGCGCTTTCGTATGAGTCATGAACCATTTATAAGAATGGTACAATTTGTTTTTATGGAATTTAGACAAGATTTTAAAAAATTTTGTCTCAAGCCATATAAAGAATTACTGATTCTTTCTTTTAATTTTTGAGATGAGGCTTCATAATTAGTATTATTTGTATTATTCGGACTATTGTCCTCGTCTTCATTGTTATTTGTACAACGTTTCGGTCGATGTCCCCTCCGGCCTTCTTCAGGTATTTCTTGTCGGGCTCGGGAACCTTCTCAAATTGGAAACATAGCCTAGTGATAAAGGAGTTATGTTAAGACAGTTCTAAGTGACAGTTATCTCTAGACTGCAGGTTCAATCCTGGTCAAGGACAGCAGTAACATAGAATAATTATTAACACAGCTTAACGACTCTACCCCAGCTATGGTTAGCGGAATGAGAACAGGATACCCCGTGGACTGAATAAAGGGTTAGTTTCAAAGTTCCGTGATGGCTCCCGTTACGACAATAAGGTTCCCGATTACGACAAGAAGGTTCCTGAGCGAGAAGGTTCCCGAGTCCGACAAGAAATGCCTGAAGAAGGCCGGAAGGCACATCGGCCGAAACGTTGTACAAATAACAATGAAGATGAGGATAATAGTCCGAATTATACAAATAATATTAATTACTGATTGATTGATTAATTGATTGATTGATTTTAAGGGCATGTCAACCCTTGGGTTATTTTTGCAGGGGGGGGGGTAGGGAATTACGTTCATTATACATTTATATTTATATTTTGCATAGTTGTTTCTGAACGGGTTTTGAGTTTTTTTGTTTGTTATTTTTTTTTTGAGGGGGGTGCACACGGTTATATGATTTTCACTAGCGCTGGACCAAGGAGATTGTTTTGGCGTCTGAGGTGGAGCGCCATGCCTACCATCAGCTCCTCATTTTATCGCACATATGCATGTGCTACTCATACGCTGAATTGGCGAGGGTCGGAATCGAACCTGGAAGATCGAGATTCCCAGCCGAACTCTCTACCGACTGAGCTAGTCAGTTTTTGCACACGTTTCAAGTAACGAATAATAGTCCTTAGTAAAGAATTATAGTTTCAAGTAATAATCTTGATACAAATAAAAATTTTTTTAATTATATTTTTATCGAAACGAATAATCTTTAAACACATCTATTTGACGCATAGATATGGATCGTAACAGGTACTACCACTCTTATTTTATACTTGAAACACATTGTGATATTGGTCTGCATTTTTGTGCTTTGGGCACTGTAAAGATTTTACGGGTATAATGCGCTTTTGGAGTTAGATTCTGGTCACTGCTGGAGAAGCAAGGAGGAACTCATAAGCGACGTTCTCCAATGGAAACAAGCACCTGGGCATGCCATTGGATGCTGTCCAGTAAAAACCTACATTGACCAGCTCTGCGCGAATACTGGATGCTGCACAAGGACAATGAATGATAGGGACGGTTGGCAAGAGATTGTCATGGATATCCGTGCTATTAGTGCAATGGGATGATGATACTATGATGTGCTGAAAAGTTCACGGCCCGACCAAAAAGAAAATGACTTGAGGCTATGAAACGTATTTGCTATTTACATATTCACCTCACAGCACACGTTCTCTTCTTTCTTTAACCCTTGCAAAACATGCTTGCTTGGACCAACAACTTTTTTGCTGACCTTTTGAGGTCAAAGATAGAGAGAGATAGAAATAAAGAGTCCAAGTTTGTTGCGTATTTTCCAATAGATATCTTCCCATACCATTTCAAGTTAACTTTGAATTCATTTCAATATTTACTAATAAACGAATTACACAGGATGGGGGTACAAGGTAGGGGTTAGACAGCTTTACTTGTTTCATCAAAGAAAACTTTCCTGTTTCCCTTTCCTCAGTTCATAAATAAAAAAAAAACACAATTTATTAAGAAACTTTGTTGGAACCCATCAAATATCCCAGGGACTCATTCAAATCAGAACACACTAAATTAAAAAGCTATCAGCATCATGTATAAATGTATTTACTAATAGATACAAAAGTCGCTGTTCGAGATCAGATAAAGGCCAGGATTTCGAATGCTGTTTTTTTTTTCAAGGTAGATAGGCCCGCCCAACTTGAAAGATTGACACAAGATACCACCCTGACCCACCATGCGGGCTTACGTCAAACTACGTTGATCTTAAGTATATATAGTGCAACTGCCGTTACTTCTGATGCGTAATGTCACTTCTAAACTCCAGCCTCGAGACTATTCATCCCTTCCACTACTTTTATTTTTTTCAAGTGACTCAAACAAAATGTTTGGCATGATAATGTTTGTTGTGCTTCACGCGTGGTGGGTTGAGTTAGTATGTCACTTTACACGGGAGAATGCGCTGTTCACGCTTACTGTTGTGTTGTGAAACATGTCATCACTTCAACTAATATTCTATTTAAGGCACAGAGATAAGATGCGTTGCATAAATAACATCGTCTTTGAGGAATTCCTCACTCTTGTCACTTTGTTTGGATAAAAATCTGTATCGGGTTTTAAAGAGGCCCAACACGTGGGTCCCAAATGAATAAAGGTTTCCCTCGCCATTTCCTTTCTCTCTTCAGTTGAACTTAGAATTTCTTGCGTCATAGCGTTCCTATTACATTGAAAGCACAAAGCTTTTTGGTGATTTTTTTTCTATTACTCTAAAAACAATACAAAATGATAGTTTTTTTTTTGTTGTTTTTTTTTTTGCTTGTTTTTTGTTTGTTTCTTTGTTTATTGTTTATTTGCTTTTTATTCTGTTGTTTGTTTCTTCCTTGTTGCTGTTTTTTCAAATATTTTTTTATTTTATTTATTTTTCATCTATTTTTTTATTCATTATTTTTAAATTTCTTTATGCATTTTTACACAAAAATCTGTTTCTAAAAAACATTAGATTATTAGCTATTTTAGCATAACTAGTACAAAATAAAAAACACCCTCCGGGCGATGTAAAAATAGATTTTTGAAACATATTGCCTGAGGGGTGGGAGTAAAAAATTCAATGCCAGCGAGTTTGTACCCTAAGTAAGTAAAATCATCAAATTCATTAAAGGATTAAAAAATAAAACAATTTGAAATGTAGACTTTAAATATGTATCAAAATAAAACAAACTATATAGAGATATAAAATACCAGTCATGTATGAGGACTGTCTAATGTTGCATGTTCAAATTTTGAGTGTATTTATTCTATGTAATGACGATTTTGGGTAATGTGACGTAAGCAGTGGCGTAATTTTTGTTACAGACAAAAACCGGAAGCAAATCTCCATTATTAATAGATATTTTCATCGAAATCTTTGTGGTTGAATTATGTTTGTTTTGATTTAGTTTATTTAACGGCATATCAACCCATTACGGGTTATCTAATGCCGAACTTTTGATTAATTTTTAAATATGATTATAACCATGACTATACTTTCAATGCTTAACGCAACGATTATCGTCGCAGAAAATTGATTCGGTGACCTGAGTCCAAATACGGAACGAGGCTGTTTGTGTTTCACTTCGTGCTAGGGTAGGGGTCACCAAACTACGGCTGTGGGCCGGATCAGGCCCGCGAATGCATTGTGTCAGGCCCTACGACGGTATTTGAATGTTGCGTTCTTTGATAATGTTTTGAAAATAAATATGTTGGTTAAATTTATTTTTGTGCATCTTACGCCACTTATCCATGAATATAACATGAAAAAATGAATTTTTTATATCTTTTTCTCGGAGCTTTCGTTCTGGCTTATTGAACACAATAATAATGTGGCCTGCGCTCGTTATTTTTTTCAATTATCCGGCCCACCGTGAAAAAAGTTTGGTAATCCCTGCTCTAGGGGAAAACCATGAATCCCTCTCTTTTTAGCCTCCCCCTTTTTTGAACACATCTCGTATATAGATATTCTTTTTATTTATAGCACTGAATCTACAGCTTCCGTCTCGATACTTTATACATCGTATAAATGTAAACCCAAGTGTATTAAGGGGGGGGAGTCGCCGTGGCATTGTGGCTAATGTACTGGACTGTGACATTGAAGTAAGCCAGTTGCGCCATCACGTTAAACAAGACTCCCCGTGGAATGGTGGCTAACGTGATGGAGTGCGACATCAAACACCAGTCGCACTATTACGTACCCTTTCGGACTAATAGCCTTGAGAAATGTATAGACCCATTCATCACCCAGCTATGGGTTAAATTGTACCACTACTGTTCTTCTACAAGGAGGGCTTAGGTAAATAACCCTCAAAGGTTGATATGCCATTAAACAAAGAGACCAAATCAACTGTCTCTTTGTCTAAATACTTAGTATTGTTTTAATTATCCTGAACACCTTGCTTAAAAAAGTAAAAAGTAAAAAGTAAAGTCACCGGATGGCCTAAAGTCGGTATCAGTCAGACAGCGTGGGAGTCTATCTCCTTTTCACTAGCCTTAGACCAAGGAGATTGTTTTGGCGTCTGAGTTGGAGCGCCACACTTACAATCAGCTCCTCACTTTACCGCTCATATCCTGTACTACTCTTACGCTGAGTTGGCGAGGGCCGGTATCGAACACGGAACCTTGTGGTTCTTAGTCGGACGCACTACCGACTGAGCGAAACCGGCCCTTTATGCTTTATTCAGTATAACTTAACTTTGGTTCTGTTATAGTGAAGATTCTTAAGTATTGATGAAACTGATCACGCGGGAGACAACTATGTTTGACTTTGCCACAATAACTTGGAATGATTTCAGATATGGATTGTAATTGTGTAACACTAGTTGCAAATATGGAATAGCTTTGAAGAAAGAAAAAAAAGAGAAAGTTATATATTTAGTCGGAAACTCTGGCTAGTATTCCTGTAGATATTATTCAAAGCCTCGTTTTGAATTTAAATTTGCCTTAAAAATTGCAAGGCGAACATAATTAATTCAGTTTAACGTTCCTCTCTCTCTCTCTCTCTCTCTCTCTCTCTCTCTCTCTCTCTCTCTCTCTCTCTCTCTCTCTGTTAAGCAAAGCAAGATAACGAGATAAGGGAAGTTAATAATTGGTCTATTTTCTTTTTAAGTTTCACTGTTCACAACAGACTTTTCTAGTCAGGTACACATGCTCTGATTTTCGATAAATTTGATTTTAAAATTCTGACTCATTGTAATAATAATAATAATAATAATAATAATAATAATAATAATAATAATAATAATACCTAGTGTTGATTAACAACAACAAAAAAAGAGAACGTATCAACTGATGGACTTTGCGGTTCCAGCAGATCACAGGGTGAAGTTGAAGGACAATGAAAAGATGGATAAATACCTGGACCTTGCCAGAGAACTGAAAAAGCTATGGAATATGAAAGTCAAAGTGATACCAATTGTGGTTGGTGCACTTGGAACATTCCAAAAAGCTTGGAAAAAAGACTGGAAAATCTGGAAATCCGAGGAAGAACTGAGACCATCCAGAATACTGCACTGCTGCAATCTGCCAGAATACTCAGAAGAGTCCCGGAGACATGAGGAGACTTGTTGTCACTCAGACTCCAGTGAAATATCATCAGCTAACGATGATGTGAAAAACTCAAAAGGAGTGAATAATAATAATAATAATAATAATAATAATAATAATAATAATAATGGTTTGGAAAGTTTGGAAATCAGAAACACTGCACTGCAGCAATCTGCCAGAATACCAGAAGAGTCCTGGAGACCTGAGGAGACTTGCTGTCACTCAGACTCCAGTGAAAGACCATCAGCTAATGTTGATGTGAAAACTCAAAAGGAGTAAATAATAATAATAATATACGCAACACACTGATTTTCCCGCTATTGTTTCCATTATTTGATTTTCTAAAATTAAATGCATAAAGTTATTTAGTATTGTTTTAATTATCCGAACATCTTTTTTTTTTTTAAATTGGTCATTTGTTCCATTTTGGTACATCGATTCTCAATTGTCCCGCGGGAGATGAGGAGGAAGAGAACAATTATTTTCTATTTTGTAGAGAAGGTTGAACCTGCCATTGGCTAGCCTAACGGATATTAATTATACATCGAATGTTTGTTGTTTTGTTTTTGGGGGATTTTCTTTTATCATTATTATTGGGAAAGGGGGAAAACAGACTGTTCACGAAAATCATATATCAGTGAGATCGATTTATCTCCGAAAAAGCCGATACAATATTTTGAACATAACCAGGTGGTTAAAGTGCAGTGTGTGCTGCTGATTATTTTTTTTTTAAGTGGGGGAGGAGATCGAATGTAAATCGTGACAAATAACTTTCCTAGTTGTTTATTGGAGATGGAATGCAAGCCAAAATATTAAATGCCGGTTGAGGAAAGTTATCGATATATTAAGCGGCTCTAATACTAAATAAAAACCCGACTGACTTTTCATCAGTCCGATTCCTTAACCCATAGGTCGTCTTCAGCCAGTAAGAAGCGGAATTTTAACTGATAAATACATACATCGGTATATATATATATATATATATATATATATATATATATCAAATGAACATCTGATGAACTATACATATTAAAAGAGTAATGAAAGCTCAGTTAATAAATTTATTACCAAGCCGTGGCCTGCGCAAGATTGTGGAACGTTACATCATTTTTCTCAATTTTTGCGCGCAATGCAAATCGCACGCAAGGGTTGAAAAAAATAACGTAACGTTCAACCGTTATCAAACAGCCATTATAATAGAAAAGTTGCAGAAACACACACAACCTATCAAATATCGGACATATTCTGCCAAATTAATAACTCAATGCCTGAAGAAGACAACAGATCATAAACACGTGTCGCGTATGTAAGATAAAAAGAATAAAACATTTTTTCTGAGAACATAATACATTTTGCGGACCTTCTTTTTTATAAAATATTAAATTTTCTCCCGTTGGAACCAGAACATTTATATATATATATATATATATATATATATATAATATATATATATATATGTGTGTGTGTGTGTGTGTGTGTGTGTGTGTGTGTGTGTGTGTGTGTGTACAATTACTAGAGAGCACAAATCCGTAAATAACAAACGAGACTTAAATAAATTGATCAATCAATCAATCAATCAATCAATCAATATATATATATATATATATATATATATATATATATATACATATATATATATAAGCTTTCAAATCATTGAGGCAAGGAGTAAATATCAGAACAACAAAAAAACCCTGTCTCATCATTGATTGTTCAATTAACGATCCTCATTTACTGTATGCATCCAAATTTATTTGTTTCAATCTCACATGCGATCTCTCTCTCTCTCTCTCTCTCTCTCTCTCTCTCTCTCTCTCTCTCTCTCTCTCTCTCTCTCTCTCTCTCTCTTCAATCTAAATGTCAAATTTACCTCCTCATTTACGGTAATAATCAAATTGTACTAAGACCCACCTCGACTGCTGTTCTTTTTCAACCCAATTCCATTGTTGTTCTCTCTCTCTCCTCTCTCTCTCTCTCTCTCTCTCTCTCTCTCTCTCTCTCTCTCTCTCTCTCTTTCTCTCTCTCTCTCTCTCTCTCTGTGTGTGTTGGTGGAACTAACGATCAATGAACTAACAACACGTCAGTCACCAAATCTTTACAAATGAGAATAGATTTGTGTTTTTGTCTTGTCAACCTAAGAACTGATGCAATCTGTAAAGATACTCAGTTCGGAGATCAACGTAGAAAACCTGCGATTCCGCACAAGGCCCCTCCCCCACACCCAAGAAAGACTACAACAACAACAACAACAACAACTAGACAGCAATTCTTGATTGTTCTCCTAGATAAAGAAAAGTTTAAGCAGTTTCTGTTTCTCCATTAATCAAAACTTGTTGCTCACTTGTTAGAGCATCAGACAGGAGGTTCTCAGGGAGAAGCCTACAAATAATACACACTGAACTGTTCAAAATGTACGATTGTTATCCTGACAGTAATACCTCCTATTTATTTTCACCGAAACAAGAACAAATACAGATTGTCACCATACTTAATTTACTTCTGGAAGCACGCTTACCGCAACGGTTATCGTCGCAATAAATAGAATCGGCGACCCGAGTTCAAATACTGAGCGAGGCTAATTGCGTTTGAGTTCATACTAACCCCCCTTGGAAATCTATCTGTCCCCTCCCCAAGCTATGGTAAATAATTGAGCAGCCTAGATTATTTAGCTTTCGTTAAGGCATCTTGGAGAAAGAAAACTCTGAATTCAAACCAGCTGTACTACTCTTAAAAACTGACCTGTGTCGCATCCTGCTCGTAACGGAAGGGTTGTATAAATACCTACGTGTTCCCGTTTGTGGTTACAGAGTTTTAATATTGTAGAGTTATGTTATAAATAATACCTAACTGCGAACCACGCCCTGTCGGTAGGGGCGTTAGAATGCACCGACTGCACCTCTGCAGTGGGGTAAGACTCCCCAATGGGGCCACCTGTTGACCGTGGGTGGCGACCCGTTATGCTTAAGGATAGAGCCTAGGTGGATGAGCAGTTCATGACTTGCAATACTCCACTTTGGCCCTATCTTGGGCTAGACAGGCGGTCGGAGAGGCCCCCTCCGATCAATCGGCTGGTCACGTCAAGCCCTAGCACCTATATGATTTTCCAACCCTATTGCCCTTATGGCAAGCCCCAACCCCTTTTTATCATATGGATGCTAGAAGGCGGTGGCTGCGGGTCTACATGTCCTGGGAATGACGTTAAACTCTATCTGATGGTGAGGTTCCAGGTTTGGGGAATGTGGAGCACCCCTTCATCACCATTGCTCCCTGGTCCACTCTGACCCGGAGTGGTAGTACCTGTTAGGGTCCCATCTATGGGTTAAATAGAAAAATGTATTTATAAAAAATTGTATTATCCATTAAAATTGATTTATTTCAAAACTTTATCGGCATTAAATGACCCACTGAGGTTGATATGCCGTAAAACAAAACAAACCAAACTAACTGCGAATCGTGTTCAAATCCAGGACTAAGCTGTTTGCATTTCACATGGCGCTAATACCCTAGGAAAGATATGAATCCAACTACTCTCCTCCAGCTAGATAGTATTGCAGAGTGGCCTCGTTAAATTTCTCTACATAATCAAACAACTATTTGATCGATTAGGCAACTACTTTAAGAGAAGGAAGACTCTGAATCCAAACTGTTAAAATCCGCTTAAAAATTGACCTTGCGTCGTATCCTGCTCTTGGTGAAGGGGTTGGTAAATTCATAATAGAGAAAGAAAGCGACACGAACAAGCCAGCTTCATTTTCTTTCCATCTTTGATCTTTCCGGATAATTTAAAGATCTTGACCAATCAGATATTCCTATTTATTTCTTTACTTAATCGAACAGCAATTTGATCGATTTACCTGTCCAATCACGTTAATGGGAAGAAGAAGAAGAAGAAGAAGAAGAAGAAGAAGAAGAAGAAGAAGAATCTATTTTTAAAAATCCCCGAGCAAAAGTTAAGGATGATCACAGGGGCTATTTTCAACCCGGTTCTATGTAATAATCTACGCAATGTTTCTCCTAATTCAAGAGACAAGTTAAATTACGCTCTGGATAGCCGTGTATTACACTTTCGCTAACGCTAATTCAAATCCTAACCTTTAAAAATGGTGACCTCTGACTGGCATCCTGAAACTCCCATAACACACATACAGGAATTAGATGCGTCCGTAAATGTTAAAGGGCTAATGTTGCTGTTACTGTCACGTGACTTGCATCTGTCATTCCTCCGTCGTTGTTTGTAGAAAAAAAAAAAAGATGGAAAAGAGAATCACTTGTCAAAATGATTAATTGGAATTCCTTCATACTGCAAGCTTGCCCTAGCTATGTGTAAATAGTAGGGCAGATTGGGTTATTTAGCCTTGGTTATTTATTTATGGGCCGGGTTAGCTCAGTCGGTAGAGTATTCGGCTAGAAACCACAAGGTTCCTAGTTCGATCCCGGTCCTCGCCAATTCAGCGTATGAGTAGCACAGGGATCTGTGCGGTAAAGTAAGGAGCTGATGGTAGGTGTGGCGCTCCACCTCAGATGCTAAAAAACAATCTCCTTGGTCTAGCGCTATTGAAAAGGGGATAGACTCCCTCGCTGACTGGCTAATACCGACTTTAGGCCGCCCCGTCGACTTTATTTTACTTATTTATTTACCTCTAATTTTACTTATTAATTTTTATCTATCTTTAATGCTTTTATGTTATGTATTTGTTTGTTTATCTTTATCTTTATTTTTTTGTATTATCTGGATTATTCGGACTATCTTCCTCGTCTTTATTGTTATCTGTACAACGTTTCGGCCGATGTGCCCTCCGGCCTTCTTTAGGTATTTCTTGTCGGACTCGGGGACCTTCTCGAACTCGGGAACCCCAGCCTCAAACTTGGGAACTTCCTCTTCGAACTCGGGAACCTTCATATCGAAATCGGCAGCCTTCACGGAACTTCGAACCGAAACCTTTATTCAGGGTAGACTGGGTTCATGTGTTAAGCTATGTTAATTATTTTATGTCACTGTCGCCCTTGACTAAGATTGAACCTGTAGCCTAAAGATAACTGTCGCTTAGAACTGTATTAACTCACCGCCTATATCCACTACGCCATGTGTCCAATTGGAAACGTTGTGCAGATAACAATAAAGACGAGGACAATTGTCCGAATAATACAAATAATACAAATTATCAAGCTTCATCTAAAAAAATCCAGACAAATATTATTCTATATATTTTTAATTCTATCAATCTATCTATCTATCTATCTATCTCTCTCTCTCTATATATATATATATATATATATATATATATATATATCAGTTGGTAGAGTGTTCGGCTAGGAATCTCAAGGTTCTTGTTTGGATACGGCCCTCACCAACTCAGCGTATGAGTAGCACAGGGATCTGTGCAAAGTGAGGAGGTGATGGTAGTGTGGCGCTCCACCTCAGGTGCTAAAATAATCTTCTTGAGCGCTAGTGAAAAGGGATGGACTCCCTCGCTGTCTGGCTGATACTGACATTACAACTTTACTTTTTTACTTTAATTATATATATATATATATATATATATATATATATATATAAAGGGCGGTGGTGTGTGTGTGTGTGTGTGTGTGTGTGTGTCCGGATGAAACTGTGAAAATAAAACAATTTACATCAAAGTAAATTATATATATATATATATAAGAAATCACCAGTTCTTGCTTTTTGTGCAAAAATTATAAGATTTGATTTATATTCGAAGATATTAAAATTAAAATATACAAAGAAGTAGCATTGAAATTCTAATTAAAAATGTCCCACATTTGTGAATCTCAAAAGTAAACAAATTAATACACTAGGTATTTTTGCTTCCCCCCACCTACCCAGGCGACACTGGGTAGCCACTTCTAGTTTTTATAATTGTCATGCTATATATTTTTATTTGTTTATATTTTTTTATTTATCTATTTATTTGTTTATTTATTGAGTCTTCTTTTTTTGCTTAAAGTTTATGAAACAAATATCAAAGCAAAAATAATTGCTTCTTCGGTAACGTAATTTTATTAATTAACTTCATTTTTCTAACTCTGAAAATTTCACAATACATAAACGACATTAAAAACTCTCTGAGCGGCAATATTTCTTTTGTTGGGCGTTACCACACAGCTGCGCAGCTTTAACGGTACAATGGTGAGCACTGAGGAACAGTAAGTACCGTAAACAATTTCAAGCCTGTATACCTGATGAACCAAAGCTTAGGAAAATTCTTAGAAATACTCCATCTATATATTGATACTCTTGTTCCTTAATCTTCCGATCGTTATCATCTTGCAACATCCTCTGGTTAAAAAAAATGAGACCGTTCAAATCGTCCTTGATGAATGAATGCAAAAATGTAAATCCTGATTATCTGGCGTCGCTTAATCGCCGATTTCTTATTTCTTATTAGTGTCGTCACCTCAGCAATATAAATAATGGACCATTCCGTTTTTATTATAAAGAAAGAAGGGGAACAAAAAGGACATGCTACACAGAAAAATATAGTAAGAAAGAAAAAAGAAAGAAAAAAACAGAATATGGTAAATATAGAGAGAGGGGTAAGCGCGTGGAAGTGATAACGCTAATCTGTTCCAATCGAATATAATGAAAAGATGAAAAGAAGGAGAGAAGAAAAAAGAGAGAGAGAGAGTTAAATTAATATCATTATACTTTTTACAAATTGTACTATTTTGCAAAAGGTCTTAAGTAAACATATCAAACGTTGTAATAATTAAACTATCATACTGTAGTATATCCACAGCTCCTGCTAGTCAATGTGATTCTGCATCTTCAAGAATAATAGGCCGGGTTAGCTCAATCGGTAGAGCGTTGGTCTAGAAACCACAAAGTTCCTAGTTCGATACCGGCCCTCGCCAACTCAGCGTATGAGTAGCACAGGGATTTGTCCGGTAAAGTAAGGAGCTTATGGTAGGTGTGGCGCTCTACCTTAGACTCAAAAACAATCTCCTTGGTCTAGCACTAGTGAAAAGGGGATAGACT
This sequence comes from Doryteuthis pealeii, assembly GCA_023376005.1. NCBI lineage: Eukaryota > Metazoa > Mollusca > Cephalopoda > Myopsida > Loliginidae > Doryteuthis > Doryteuthis pealeii. Next base: position 104,201,395 of record CM042137.1, on the reverse strand, counting down.
CCTTTGCGGTATGGCTGATATCGACTTTAGGCCACCCCGAAGACTTTAACTTACTAGTAAGATATTGGAAAAACAAAGAGGATGTAGAATTTTTGGAGCAATCGAAGTTTTCCACTTTTTCAAATGTCATTTTTGATGGATAGGTCTGTGCATTATCGAGATGGAACAAAACATCTTTGCGATTGATTAAACGCCTTTCAAAGTTGTGTTTTAACATTCTAACAGCTTGCTTGATTTATTGATTTTAATGGCATGTCGACCCGTCTAAGGTTATTTTATGCCTTAGAGGTTAGGGAATCATGTTCATTATATGTACATATCTACAATTTTGTGAGTTGATGACTCATGACTCATTTGGGGGGTGTTAGTGGCGCTCTAGTGTAACGGTTATCGTCGTATGAAATGGAATTGGCAACTCGATTTCAAATCCTGGACGAGGCTGTTTGCTTTTTATTTCGTGCTAATGCCCTAGGGAAAGGCATGAATCAAACTGTTCTCCTCTAAGCTATGAGTATGTAGTAAGGCATGATTGATTATTTAGCCTTGGTTTTAAAAAATAGGGCCGGGTTAGCTAAGTCGGTAGAGCGTTCGGCTAGAAACCATAAGGTTCCTAGTTCGATACCAGCCCTCGCCAACTCAGCGAATGAGTAGCATCTGTGTGGGATCTGTGTGGTAAAGTAAGGAGCTGATGGTAGATGTGGCGCTCTACCTCAGACGCAAAAAATAATCTCCTTGATCTATCGCTAGTGGAAAGGGGATAGACTCCCTCGCTGTATGGCTCATACCGGCATTAGGCCGCCCCGACGACGAGAAAAACAGTCTAAGACAAGTAAAGCTCTGAATTCAAATAAGTTGAATTTCGCTTAAAAACTGACCTGGTATCACATTCTGCCCGTGATGATGGCGGATAAATACACAATTTTTTTGTTTATTTGTTTCTTAAGATATTTTTGTGTGTATTTGTGCACCAAATCTAATTCTCTAACTGTAAATGCGTTATTTTTTTATCGACTTTACACAAAGTCATTACAAAAAAGTGATACATCTCTTAAGTCAGTTTTTCGAAACCTTTCAAAACGTCTTTGATAATTTCTTTTGTTAAAAAAAAAGATTATTTCGCTTTTAACAGATCTGGGATTTCAAGTTTCCTTTGACAATGGAATCGTCAAGTGTAGTTTCCTTTATTTTCGGAAACTGGAAGTATAACTTCCGACCTCTCAAAAATCTGTCTGGTTTGCTCGGTACACAATAGCAAAATATGTAAATGTAGCAATTCATTAAGGTGTTAATTTATCTACAAATATCTTTTATTATGACGTTCGACCCAACCAAGAGTCAACTCACTTAAAAACAATTAGCGTTGTTTGTTAAAGATTGTACTCTTCTTGAGGTTGAATCAATAGAACTGGCGTCAATCTTTTATTTTCAGATAATCAACTATTTCGTTTTTACTCTTTCTACTTATATATATATATATATATATATATATATATATATATATATATGGTGTTGTCTAAGAGTCTTCGTATGCTTCTAGTAAGTATATATATGAAATTATTTTGGTACATGTATCCGTTTGTGGGAGGTACATATATCAGGTTTGGGCATTTGTATGAAGCATTAAAGATATAAATATCAGAAACTCGGTTGTTTTTTTTAGTAGAGATTCGTTTATTTATTTATAGCAAATTTTCCGGATTATTATAGCTCCCTTCTTCAGACTGTATAAGGATAGTAGTGTTGCTGGCTTCTGGTTGTTCCTTTAGTGGGCTGAAAATTTACTACTACTAATTAAACGAAACTCTACTCAAAAAACAACTGAGTTTCTGATATTTATTACTTTAATGCTCATACAAATGCCCAAACCTGATATATGTACCTCCCAAACGGATACATGTACCAAAATAATCTCATATATATATATATATATAATATATATATATATATATATTGGTCCATCATATGCGAGTTCATTTCTAAACAGCGTAATTGAACTTTTATGATTTTGTTTGGAATACTTTCTATACCAATTCTTATATCAACTAGACCAGGGGTTACCAAACTACGTCTTGCGGGTGGATTCCGACCCGCGAAGGCATTTTATCAGGCCCGCCGACGGTACTTGAATTTGTTTATTAAAACGTACGGAACGGGTTAGCAAGTATTGAACGCAATAATAACGTGGCCCGCGCTCGTTATTTTTTCAATTATGCGGCCAACCATGAAAAAAAATTTTGGTGATCCCTGAAATAGACGACTCACAAATGCATTGGATTTCCCAAAAATTGTCAAAACAGGATAGTCATAAAGTATCTGCGTGAGGCTCAGAACTCTTTGATTGTTTGTTTTTTTTTTTTACGGCATATCAACCTCAGTGGGTCATTTAATGCCGATAAAGTTTTGAAATAAATCAATTCTTAATGGATAATACAATTTTTTTATAAATACATTTTTCTATTTAACCCATAGATGGGACCCTAACAGTACTACCACTCCGGGTCAGTGGACCAGGGAGCAATGGTAATGAAGGGGTGCTCCACATTCCCCAAACCTCCAAAAACTGGAACCTCACCATCAGATAGAGTTTAACGTCATTCCCAGGACATGTAGACCCGCAGCCACTGCCTTCTATCACCCATATGATAAAAAGGGGTTGGCGCTTGCCATAAGGGCAATAGGGTTGGGAAAATCATATAGGTGCTAGGGCTTGACGTGACCAGCCGATTGATAGAACTCTTTGAATGACACTCGTATGTATGTATGCATGTAAAACGCTAAATGATTCCTTAGCACGGTTAATTATTATTTTACAATATAATATCATGCAATGACCGTACTTTAATCCGATGGTGGCAACCATTATGTATGTAAGCTGTCACACTTGTGGAAAAGAATACAAGTCAGTTGGAGAAATTAAACGATTTATTTAAATACATAGAAATTGTGTAACAATAGTTTCCCATAAGACTTGGTCTCTTGTGTACCACAATTGTGTCAGAGTTCAAGACCTTTAAGTCTTGCTGGATTCAAGAAAAAAAAAAGCCCGTTAGTTCATAGAATTGTTAATGATTCTTTTACAAAATAACATCATGCGATAGCCGTACTCGAATCCGATGAGTCAGTCATTTTGTGATTATGTATTTATAACTCATTCGCCACGAGCAGAATGTTGCACAAGGTCAATTTTTAAGCGGGTTACAAATGGTTTGAATTCAGGTTTAGGCAGATACTGGTGAATGGGTGGGGTAATTATCTACAACTTATCCCGTGTTACTTGGAAAGGAGATGGACACTACCAAGTAACATCTTATTGCCCCAAGAAACGCTATGAACTGGGTTCCACCGAATCTATGATCGTCACTCTACGGCATGTCAATTTTCGTAAAGATAAAGTAGTATTCATAGAAAATATATTAAACCCTTCTTCTGGGGCCTCCAAGTACCCCCTTCTGTTAAGGGATATGGGGTGGGGGGTAATATGTGCCAGTCCTGAAGGGGAAATAGCTCTGCATGGCTACCCGAAGATCTGAAGAAAATACCCTAACATATTTTCTTCTCATTCACAGAAATGATTTTATCACCTTTTTGTCGTGCTCATCTTACCGTCTTCGGTTTTTCACATATTTATCTCTTGTTGTTTCCCATCCTGTCCTTAATCTTGCTTGCACAGCAACCCTTCCCACTCCCAGTCAACACCCCCCCCCCCATACACCGACTTTTCATCATTACCAAAAGCTTCATTTCCCAGCCGTGAAGACTCCACACACACTCACGCTCAACCCCGTCAAAGCAAAAAGTCACCCCTATGTTTGGTCTATAAACGCACTGTATCCGTGTGCAGATTTTTCGCACGCATCCGCCCCTCAGAGTGTGCACGTCGGGAGAGGTGGCGTATGGGGTGGTCAGGTTCGGGGACTGGTTGGTGTGTAAACCAGGTCTTCATCTACTTTCCTTAAGCTACTAATTTTCGACTTTTTTTTTTTCATTGCGCCAACTGCTGCAGCGCAACAGATGAAGAGATATGACACTGACAAGTAATTACAAAAGGAAAAAATAACAGAAAAGGAAATCGTTAAGCACTTGTTAAAAAGATTATCATCAGCTGGAGACAAAAAAAAACTAAGATAAAAAAAAGTTAAATGCAAATAAAATTAATACATAAGGCCGGACGGTTCACTGATATACTCATACTAGTGTCCTCTTCTTGGTCATTGATATAGTCACAACATTTCGGTCGCTGTAACATCAGACCTTCTACAGGAATCTGACACAGGTATCCAACAACAAAGGAAGATGTTCTCAACTATGTAAGTCTCTCACAAACTTTCATATCTACTATCAGCTTCACATACACGTATGTACGATAAATACATTTCTACATACATGTTTCTTTTCATTCTTTTTTTTATCATTATTCTGCTACTAGGTTTGTTCAGATAATATAATATGTTAGATAATATGTTCAGATAATATAATATGTTATAATATAATTGTTCTTGAAAAGAAGCAAGATTTCTCTAACTAATATTCTTACACCCCCCTTCTCTCTCTCTTCTCTCTCTCTCTCTCTCTCTCTCTCTCTCTCTCTCTCTCTCTCTCTCTCTCTTTAATATATATATATATAAGTTTCTAAATTCTATACTAAAATCCTGATTATATTTTATATATAAATATGTAACTACATAGCAAAATACAATGTGTGTGTGTGTGTGTGTGTGTGTGTGTGTGTGTGTGTGTGTGTGTGTGTGTGTGTGTTGTCTTGGTTGAATAATCGCTTAGGTGAAAAAGTAATTTCCTTTTAGATAAGTTCAGATTCTGGACAAATCTATTTGCGTTTTACTATGTGTGGATCTTCTTGTTTAGGCATAAATCAATCTCTTCTCTCCCCGGTTATGGGTAAATAATAGGGCAGACTGTGTTCTTTAGCCTTGGTTAGTTAACCAGTCTAGTAGAAGGAAAACTCTGAATTAAAACCAGCAGTACTCTTCTTTTTTTTAATGTCGTTTTACAGTCAATAGTTCTGTATCCAACGAAATACTTTTCTTTTTAATCAGTTGAATTTAATCAACACATTTGAAATCCGAATTATCACACAGGGTAAAAAAAAACAGAACCCACCCACAAATTTTCTAATAAAACTGTTAATTTTAATTTTAATTTTTTTTCTATCAGAATATACAGTAAACTTGTTGCTTAAAATATTGTAAAAATAATTTCCCCCAATATGTTATGGTCAACCAAGGAAAGAACATTTTGCGTGGAGGCTTATTTCACAAAAAAATCATATACTGTAGTGCAAGCCAATTTTCGGAGATAGTTTCTATGCCGCCGTGCTCCATCAAAAAGCAGGATTTTTGACTGGGGCCAGAAATTCAGAGAATTTGGAACGGTGCAAAATCTTAATTCTAAAGGTCTAAGAGACACTTATTCTGGTTGGAGAGTGAGTGCTAGGACAGAAAGAAGCATTGATGCTGTACGGGAACATATTTTAGACAGAGAATTCCTTTAAAGCAAAGCAACCAAGATAACTGAATCTTTGAGGAATAATAATCAAAGACTGAAGTTTAAGTCCAACTTTAAGTCCGACAAGTTTCTTGAAATTTTATTGACGTTGATAAAATTAAATAAAATTTATTTGGGTTCTGTTTTTTATTTTTTTATTTTGCGGGTGGGGGGTCACCCTGTATAAGTATTCACATTCACCTTTCTTTGCAAAATGGACATCCTTGATATTTTCTTCTTGTCGTTCTATAAAAACGATAGAATTCCACATAAGCACAAGGGACAAAGGCTGTTTAAAGGTTACCATCTCTGATTCGATTTTTTTTCTTCTCTTCTTTTCCATTTTCTTCGATTTATTTCATCACAACCACACAACATCCGCTGCGAAGACTTTTATAAATATGACATTTTCAACTTCACGGTTGACATGATTTTCCTTTGATACATTCAAGTAATTTATTAGTTGTTTCAGTACATATGAATCTCTTTGCTTTCATTCAACTGAATACTATCGTCCCAGATACACAACAGATAACATTTAAGAATATCTACGACTTATATCTACGACTTGTATAGAGCCGGTTTAGCTCAGACGGTAGAGCGTCGGACTGGGAACCACAAGGTTCCTGGCTCGATACCGGCCCTCGCCAACTCAGCGTATGAGTAGCACATGTATCGGTGCGGTAGAGTGGGGAGCTGATGATAGGTGTGGCACTCCACCTCAGACAGCAAAAAAATCTCCCTGGTCTGGCGCTGATGAAAAGGGGATAGACTCCCTCGCTGTCTGGCTGCCCTATTGCCCTTATGGTAAGCCCCAACCCCTTTTTATCATATGGGTGCTAGAAGATGGTGGCTGCGGGTCTACATGTCCTGGGAATGACGTTAAACTCTATCTGATGGTGAGGTTCCAGTTTTGGAGGTTTGGGGAATGTGGAGCACCCCTTCATCACCATTTCTCCCTGGTCCAGTCTGACCCGGAGTGGTAGTACCTGTTAGGGTCCCATCTATGGGTTAAATAGAAAAATGTATTCATAAAAAATTGTATTATCCATTAAGAATTGATTTATTTCAAAACTTTATCGGCATTAAATGACCCACTGATGTTGATATGCTGTAAAACAAAACAAAACAAACAAATTATAGAGCTGTCTGGCTGATACCGACTTTAGGCCAGCCCGAAGACTTTACTTTACTTACAACTTGCATGCTCTTTGTGAGACAGGGCGTATAATGGTGATGTAATGGTTAGCGAACTAGTCTCTCAGATTCATTATTACTGAATAGTGAGATTAATCCTTGTTGGATGTCCCATGTTTACGACCTTGTGTCACATCCTACTCATAGCGAATGGTTTAAGTAAATACTCATTACCATTACTCTCAGACCGACTCTGGCCCGAAGTGATAGTACCTGTTAGGGTCCCATATATTTTAAGAGATATATTTTAAAACTTATTCGTATTCGATAGGACCGTGAGCAAAAAAAAATAACCTCTTAAAAACAACTACACTAAAAATGTAAATATGAACTACAGTGGGGTCCGACAATCTTGTCACTTCTACATATTGTTTTTATTTTCATTATTTTTTGTCGGTTCGTTCTTTTTACGGCACATGAACCCTTTCCGGGTGATTTAATGTCGAATCAGTTAATTTTGATAGACAAAGGACCCAAGTTACTTAAGTGGTCTCCCAATTAAACTACTGAAAAGGCACATCGCTGCTTAACTTCGGTGATCTAGCAGGAACCAGTGCTTTCAGCGTGACTTCACTGCAGTCATTAGTTTTTCTTTTGATAATATAATATATAAGTTATGTAATTATTCTAACTCTAAAAAATCTTTAAAAACAAAATTGTTTTCAAGAATTTCGGGTTGTATAAGGTAATTATTTTACCTCTAAATATATATAATATAAATAAACACAAGACACTAAGGAAACAACGACCAACAAAAACGGTAGTCACGTACATATATAAATGAAGAGACATTCCACGTATTTCTTAACAGGCGCTTTGTCGTGATGAAGGGTAGCAAGCATGCTGCCTGTAAACCAATAGTAACAATTGCACCGTAAATGTATTTTACACTATATGGAGGCGCGGGGGCTAGTGGTTTGAGTTGTGGAAAAAGGACTCGTCGATTCGAGTTCAATTCCTAGACGAAGCTGTTGGCATTTCACATAGCCTAATACCCTTGGGAAAGGTATGAATCCATATGTTCTCCCTCAAGCTATGGGTTAAATAGTAGGGCAAACTGGGCTTCAGCCTTGGGTAGGTAACCAGTCTAGGAGAGGGAAACTCTGAATTCAAAAAAAAATTTAAAAATAAAATTGTTTTCAAGAATTTCGTTTGTATAAGGTAATTATTTTACTCTAAATATATATATATATATATATATATATATATATATATATATAAACACAAGACACTAAGTCTAGGAGAGGGAAAACTCTGAATTCAAAATTCCTGAGGTCGGTCGTTGATTGGGTTTGTGGCAACCCTTGATGCACCAATTCTTTCCTATCGACTGTTCCAAAAAGTGTGGATGGTCCAACACAAGCCTTCACCACTATAAACAAATCACTGTGTAGATGTTCATTGTATGAACACTCATACGTCGAAATCGACGGGAGAGTCCATCATATATATATATATATATATATATATATATATATATATATATATATATAAGATAAATCTAATGAGTCAGACGAACCTACTACTTCGCTTAATGCTCTTCAGGACTAAGATCTGGCTCTATTTCAGATCTTAGCCCTGAAGAGCATTAAGCGAAACTTTTAGTAGGTTCGTCTGACTCATTAGATTTATCTACTTAGGTATTGAGTACTTTTTAACTTATTAGCTTTAGTCTCCTGGCGGGTTTATATGAATATATATATATATATATATATATAATATTATATATATATATGCATATAAATTGTTTTTTCTTTTGGCCCAAATATTGTACTAATAGATTATTTTTTGTTGGTATTATTATTTTTTTCCAAAAAAATTTTTCTTCCTGGTTGGTGTTTGGTAGTATATTTTTACAATCAATCTATTTGCTGGGTCTTTTCTCACCGCGAGGATTTACCAGCAAGTTTGGTATATTATATATATATATATATATATATATATATATAAGAGAGAGAGATGACAATACTTTCGGACACCTTGTACAATGAACGCGATTCGATAATATCTAGGCATGAAATAAGACTAGACGGGTTGACGTGACGTCGTAATCAATCAATCAAGCAAGCGAGATGTCATTGTGCCGCACCCAAAATAACCTCAAATTATTAAAATCCAAAAGTTTTTATAAGACTGAAGCGCATAACACCGAGACTATTCGGATGTTGGTTCTAGCTACTTAATCAGTACACATTATTCAAAGCCTTCTTTAAAGTTGATCTTATCGACGTTCTATTAGAGTAAAAGACTTCTCAATATATGAACACGAAAGAGAGAAAAAAGAGAAGGGTTGTAGGGCTGTAGGCAGTATATATATATATATATATATATATATATAATATATATATATATATAAACACATGGCCAATATGTTAGGCGTTTCCTTGCGTATTCAAAACTCGCCCCTGGAAGAAGGAGATCCGAGAACTCTGCTTTGGTGGTGGTCTCTGGAAACGACACGCCCTATTTATTGGCACTTGTTTACCATACACTTCCAATATACCCGAATACACACACAGATACAGAAATACAAGCATATATACATATACGCACACTCACACACACACACACACACACACACACACTGACAGGCACGGATATTTTTTTATTGCCATAACTCAGAACTGAGTGTTACGAGGAAAAATAAACAGCAGATGACTTAAGGGGGAACATATCTTATTTTCCTATCTGAGATCTGTGCAAAAGTTTCCAGCGAAAACCGGATTTTTTTTTGTGTGTATTCAGTTTCTTATTCTCGAGTTTGAGGAATTTTTACATGCACTTAGATTTTCTTTACTCTTTACCACCGTCAGCAATTTAGTCTACAATTTTTGAAAAAAAGAAAAAAAGATCAAATTTTGTCAGCTGATTTTCTGTTTTGCCTTTTACTAATCTTTCAACACAAAATCCAAAAGTATGACCGCCCTGTCGGCTGGGGCTCTAAAATACGCCGACTGCACCTCTGTATAGTGATAATAACCCCCCCACCATTAAATGGGTCCACCTGTTGGCCATGGGTGGCGACCCGTGAAGCCTTAGGACAGGATCCTGGTGGTTAAGCTGTCCGTGACACGGGTACAAAGTGTTCCCTGCCATGCAACACTCGGACCATATTACCTTTAGGCACCCCTTTTTGATCTCGATTAAGAAAGGGTATGTTTTTCATTTACACCGTCAATATACGGTTGTTTGTTAAGGGTTAGGGTTAGGGGTTAGGGTTAGGGTTATTTTCATAATTTAAAAAAAAATCTAAAAATCGTCTGTTGTTTTAACAGACGATTTTTAGATTTTTTTTTTTAATTATGAAAATAACCCCTAACCGGATATTGACGGTGTAAATGAAAAACATGTCCTTTCTTAATCGAGATCAAAAAGGGGTGCCTAAAGGTCATATGGTCCCAACACTCTACCCTTACTTGGGCTAGACTGGCTGTATGATCGTCTCAAATTCTTCAAATTACTCTTATGGCAAACATCCCGCCTTTTTCATCATATGGGTGCTAGAAGGCGGTGGCTGAGAGTCAACCACTAATTTATTAATTCTTGCAATTTTCTAATACATATGAAGTAAATGAAAATTATTTACACTAGTTTATAAAAACTAAACTGATATTTACTTACAAACTATTTGCTTAAAAATAATCTATACACAAAAACAAGATTTGGTATTATATAGACCACAAACACTGATATGCCATAAAAAATACCCCCCCCAAAAAAAAAAAATAAAGTAGAGTTTGAGGCACTAAGTGAAAATTACGCTCACTATCAATTGTCTTTGAGTCGTTCGTCGTCGTCGCGGCCTAATGTCGGTATCAGCCAAACATCGAGGGAGTCTATCCCCTTTTCACTAGCGCTAGACAAAGAAGATTATTTAGCGTCTGACGGGAACGCCACACCTACCATCAGCTCCTCACTTGTGCTACTCATACGCTGAGTTGGCGAGGGCCGGAATCGAAACAGGAACTTTGTGATTCCTAACCGAACACTCTACCAACTGAGCTAAGCCGGCCCTAGTGAGGTTTCGAGTTAATTTTCAGAAATAGGAAAGTGTATCATGGTTAAAGTCTAGTTCCAATGGTATAGTGGCTAACGTGCTGCATTGTGACATCGTAGTAAGCGAGTTCGAGCGCCGGTCGCACTATTACGTTCACTTTCGGAATAAAGCCGTTGAGGAAGGTATGAACCCCCCATTCCCAGATATGTGTTAAATACTACTACTACTGTTATTCTACAAGGATAGCTTTAGAATCAAATAACACATGAAGGTTTATATGCCATTAAAAAGGGAGAAAGAAATGAAATAATTTGCACACAGTTATATCGTATCAAGTATTCCTATCGAATACTAATAATTTATTTACAACTAGAAGCGGATACCCGGCATCGCCTACGTAGAGAGGGTGATAAAAAAAAGTTAGTCTCGCAGATCCATTATTACTAATCCCGAATTGGATCCTCGCTGGATGCCCCATAAAAATCCCTACGTAAAAAAGACCTGGTGGGACGTCAGAAATTTTTTTCACAAAAATAAATAAAATCTTTATTATTTTTGCACAAAAAACAAGCTCTGGTGATAGTGAATGTGAATATTTATTTACTTTGTCGTTAATTGTTTTATTTTCGTTGTTTCATCCGAACTTACATACATATGCACAACTGCCCTTTATATATGTATAGATTATATGGTTTCAAGTAACTATTTCTATTTGATAATTATGTGCATACAGATACATAGTTTCAAGCATTCTGGCAAACCCGAATCATTTTCAGACATATCTATTTGACACATAGCTGGGACCCTAACAAGCATTATCAGTTTGGGTTAGAGTCGATTAGGAGTAATGGTAATGAAGGGGGTTCTTCACATTCCAGAGAGCTCCAGAACTGGATCCTCACCATCATCGGATGCAGGTTAGTGTCTTACCGGGACACGTGCACTTGTGTGTCTAAGATTTAACAGGGTGACGCGGCAGATGGAAACTTATTGCATGCAAAGCAAAAACCGCCTATTTTGCGTCTGGGTTTAACGCACTCTTGCTTACAAAAGAGATTGCGTTTCCCTCGCCGTTAAACGGATGACGTTAAAAAGATAAAACATGAAAGATGCCGCAATCAATTATATACATGTATACGTAAGGACAGAGAAAGACATACACATACATAGATACCAATCTACAGACTTACATACATACATACAACTCACATCGCGCATTCCTCACGATTGTGTATGCTAAAGTAATGGAACGACTATTTTCTTCGTCTTTAAATGTCCTCTACTTTGTCACAATACAAACAAATGGTTCCGCTTTAAAATAAACAAACTTGTGAGCACATCGCGTAGTGTATTGGTTAGTAAGCTAGGTTTGGTTTGGTTCGGTTTGTTTTACGGGCATATCAACAGCAGTGGGTCATTTAATGCCGACAAAGATTTGAAATAAATGTGTTGCTAATGGATACTCAGTTTTCTTATGAGGTAAAATATAAGGACTGAAAGAATTCAATATAGCTGAAGAAGCCGAGTTCATAACTCCAGCGAAATATACTACACATTTTTGTCTGAGTTTTGTTCTTTCATTCCTTATATTTTACCTCATTCTGCTGGGTTCATTCCAACCCCCGTTTCCTCAGTTTTCTTATAAATACATTTTCTATTTAACCCATAGATGGAACCCCAACAGGTACCACTACTCCAGGGTCTGGGAGTAATGGTGATGAATGGGTGCTCCACATTCCTCAGCTCGATTCTCAAAGAGTACCTTATACCTCTGGTCTTGCACCAATCTCGGCTAAGTTTAGTAAAAAGAATTAAAAATTTAAAAATAAGAAAGGATATATTGTGTGATGCAATGATT
>CM042137.1:104123841-104183841 GCA_023376005.1 Doryteuthis pealeii | reverse complement strand
CTATTTATTAATTTTATTTTTTGGCTTCACTAAAATGCATTAACTAAAATCAATGAAAAAGTCTTTCATTGTAAGGGTAAAATAACTATTATGCAATCAGAAATTACTTGTACTTTAAGTACACTGAAATTTTCAGGGTGATTGTAAAGTAACTTCTTATTTTAAACTATTTATAATTTGTTATATGCTGTTACATTTTTTTTCAATTCTTTAATGTATATTCCTTAATATATGTAAGATGGTGCTCCTCCACATTTTGCTATTGTTGTTCGGGAATGGCTAAATCCTCATTTTCCTAGGAGATAAATGGGTAGATATGGTCCGCATGAGTGACCGGTCAGAAGCCCTGATTTAACACCCTGTGACTTTTTTTCTTTGGGGTTGGTTGAAGGAACAAATCTGCTCTACGAAACCAGCGACTTTGGAAAAACTTGAAAGATGAAGCCATTAAACAAAGAAACTAAACCAAAACAAACTAATATCCACCTATGGGTTTCTAGTATTAATATGATTAGCAAATATATGTACCCTCCGGCTGCAAGTATTTAATTTTTAATGTAATAAAATATATCAAATTAGAAAGGCCAATAAAAATAAATAAGAATGCAGATAAAATGATTTGAAACAGAGGGTAGGGGTATAATAGAAAAATAGAACAACTGAAACTTACTCTTCCATCACACCCATGTTTCATTGCTAAATTTTCCTAATTTAAGTATTTAGTTAAAATAGGAAGTAAAGAATAAAATTACAGTTATTTCTTCTTGTTAATGGATTTCTTTTACATTTATTCCCGAGATTTTTGCTCATATTCATTAAGATAAAAACCAAAGAATTAGAAATCAATAATACTATGCACATATTTATTAAAATCAATTTTTTAATATCAATATGCAAATTAGCCTACCGTTCACGCTGTAAACTGCTATTTTGTTGTATATATAAATACAATTGCATGCTATTAGTATGTAGATATGTTCCACATATCTAACACCGGTTTCGACCGGGGTCCAGTGAGCTTCGGCCGCTGGATCTTACAAGTTAATAGCGTTAATCGCTGGGGCTATCCCCCAGGCAACACCTGCCCCTCGATTTAAAGGGACAGGGCTGGGTTTATTGCCCAGTGCCTGAGGCGCCCCTTGAGGGGGAATGCCGACGGGATCAACGCAATTTTTCACCTGCCGCCCATGAGCATCGTTCGTCGGTGGCCCACGTTAATAGGGCCTTGTGCCTAACCCGTACAATTTGGGTACGCGGTAGATATCTCTTATTTCGACCGGGGACCCAGTGAGCTTCGGCCGCTGGACCTTCCTCAGGGGAATGCCTACGGGATCAACGCATTTTTGTGCCTACCATTCACGATCTTAGGCTTGTGGGTGGGCCCACATACAAATGTATTTTTGTAACACTCTCATAAGTGGCTTCGGCCCTGGACCTTACAAGCTAACATTGTTGATCCCAGGGGGCCATTCCCCCAAGGCAACACCCGTCCCCTTGGTTTACTGCCTAGTGCTTGAGGCGCACAGTTGAGGGAATGCCGACGGGATCAACGCATTTTTTGCATCCGCCACAAGCTTCGGTTTGTATGTGGTCCCACATTAATAGGGCCTTGTGCCTAACCCGTACACGTGGTGTACGTGGTAAATATCTAATATGTATACATGGTAACAATATTAATAATGTAAAACATTTTTATTATTAATTGAGGTTTAAATAGAAATAAAACCATGGAGAATGTGACGTAAATAACTAAGGGAATTGTGACGAGTAGTAATATAGTTTCAGTTACAGACAGAAAAACACACAATCTCCATTATAATAAGATATTAACTATATATGCTGTTTAATCTACTCTATTACAATAAATCTAGGACCGCTGTTTATTAGTAGTTTGTTAATCGGAAATGATCTTCAACCGGAAGTAATTTATTATGTTTTAATGATTTGATTTTATGTCTTGTCTCTAGTTGTTTATCCAGTTATCGGCCATTTTGTTTTCCCTATATATTCTAGAGCAACTAAAAAAGTAAATAACGTTTTTATTATTACCGCTTAATTCATGGCCGGTCGTTTTACGGCATATTAACCGTTTTCGGTTCATTCAATACCGAATCAAGCCATTTACAGTACCTGCTATCGCTTAAGTGGTTACCCATCTAAGTATTGAACAGTCTCGTCGCTGCTTAACTTTGGATGATCTAGCGGGAACCGATACTTTCACCGTGACTTGGTTCATGGTATATTATACATAAACGTAACTATTTATATAAACATTTATAAATAGATCTATTTGGCCTATATATATATATATTTACCAACCCCTCCGCACGAGCAGGATGCGACACAAGGTCAATTTCTTAAGCAGAGTTCAGCAGGTTTGAATTCAGAGTTTTCCTTCTCCTAGACAGGTTGCCTAACCAAGGTTAAAGAGCCCAGTCTGCCCTACTATTTACCCATAGCTGGAGGGAGAGTAGGATTCATACCTTTCCCAAGGATATTAGCGCTAAATGAAATGCAATTACCACGTCCAGGATTTGAACTCGGGTCGACGAGTCCATTTCCCATGACTTTAACCATTACACCACGTGCTTCCTATTTGGCCTATATATGAATAAAATAAAAAATTGAGTTTTGAAAAAATTGAGTTTTGAAAAATTCGATGCTCATCAAGAATGAATAAAACAAAACGTCTTCGGCATAAAATAACCCAACAAGGGTTGACATGCCGTAAAATCCAACCAACGCACCTAATATGTACTTCTACTCTGAGTTAAAATGGGTATGGGATTAATGACAATGGACAGGTGACTCCGCTCTCCCCATAGCAGCAGATATTCGATAAGGGTTTTTAAAGTGTTAAGACTATTAGGTAGATGAAATAAAATATTGTATCACTGTAGATGGTTCATTATATATTACATAGATACATATCTATTTATATCTATTTATATGGTAAAGTAAGTAAAGAGTGGCCTATTGTCGGTATCAGCCGAACAGCGAGGGAATCAATCCCCTTTTCACTAGTGCTAGATAAGGGAGATTGTTTTTGTGTCTGATATGGAGCGCCACGTCTACCATCTGCTTCCACTTTATCATACAGATCCAGGCTGTGCAACTTATGCGCTGAATTGGCGGGCAGGTATCGAACACGGAACCTTGTGGTTCCTAGGCGAGGCTACGCGAATATTATCATTTCTAGTTGGATACTGTACTATCAAAACGGATTTCATTAGGTATTATTTATTACCAAATTCTACAGCAGACTGTTTTTTGTGTCTGAAGTGGGGCACCACACCTACCATCAACTACCCACTTTATCGCACAGATCCAAGCTGTGTTATTCATGCACTGAATTGGCGAGGGCCGGTATCGATTCGTAGGCGCAGGCTCTACCGACAGAGCTAAACATTTATAAATAGATTTATTTGACCTATAGATCGGACCCTTACGGCATTACTGTTTCGAGTTAACGTGAACCTGGGATTCGAGTTGTAGAATATTTGAGAAGGTTTTTTTTTTGTTTTGTTTTTTTTTTTTTTTTTAATTGTCAGGACTGATAGGTAGATGAAATGAAAAGACAGTAACACTGTAGGTCGCGGTTTTTGCATCACGGAATCGATCCGCCCTGTCGGCTGGGCGTTAGAATGCACCGACTGCACCTCTGCAGAGGGGTAAGACTCCCCCAATGGGGCCACCTGTTGGCCGTGGGTGGCGACCCGTGATGCTTAAGGATAGAGCCCAGGTGGATGAGCAGTTCATGACATGCAATACTACACTTTGGCCCTATCTTGGGCTAGACGGGCGGTCGGAGAGGCTCCCTCCGATCAATCGGCTGGTCACGTCAAGCCCTAGCACCTATATGATTTTCCCAACCCTATTGCCCTTATGGCAAGCCCCAATCCCTTTTTATCATATGGGTGCTAGAAGGTGGTGGCTGCGGGTCTACATGCCCTGGGAATGACGTTAAACTCTATCTGATGGTGAGGTTCCAGTTTTGGAGGTTTGGGGAATGTGGAGCACCCCTTGATCACCATTGCTCCCTGGTCCACTCTGACCCGGAGTGGTAGTACCTGTTAGGGTCCCATCTATGGGTTAAATAGAAAAATGTATTTATAAAAAAATTGTATTATCCATTAAGAATTGATTTATTTCAAAACTTTATTGGCATTAAATGACCCACTGAGGTTGATATGCCGTAAAACAAAACAAACCAAACCAAAACGGAATCGATATTTTCCCTTTTGCTGATTCAATGTTCTAATTTGTGTCCGGTTGGGCTCCTTGCCAAGTCCCTTTTCAGCTACCCAGGTTTGGTCGTGGCATTCAACCAAAAAGTAACTTCAACAAATCTCAAATGAATTACCATCATAAAGACTAGTTCTATTGTTAAGACCTCTCACATTTTCACTTATTGTTGTGAAATTAATATTTCATTTGCCGCTCAATGTTTCACTGGTTGCAATGGAGATAATTAGGAACGAGAAGAGGATGGGGGGAAAAGACATGTATAAAATGTGGTAATGCTCACTCCTTTTTTTTCTATTAGCTTCTCAGTCATTTCCTCTTCCTCTAACTGCCACTCTTTCTTTTCAACCACTATATATATATATATATATATATATATATATATATATAGTGGTTGAAAGAGTGGCAGGGTATAGTCGTTAGTGTCCAGCTATATATATATATATATATATATATATATATATATATATATATATATATATATATATATGTACTTTACCTGTTTCTTTACACACTCTCTCTCTCTCTCTCTCTCTCTCTCTCTCTATGTACTTACATATCTAGACACTAACATCTCTCTGTCTCTCACTGTCTCTGTCTGTCTGTCTGTCTGTCTGTCTGTCTCTCTCTCTCTCTCTCTCTATATATATATATATATGTGTGTGTGTGTGTGTGTGTGTGTGTGTGTGTGTTTTTTTTGTTTAACTAATCCTTCTCTGACTATATCCTGCACAGTTGCTGAGTATATAAACCCTATTGGAAATCGATAATGAATCTGTTTCTCTCTATCTATGTATCTATATTTTCCTATCTATCTCCCTGGTACAGTGTTGTTTATTAAGATTTGCTTTGTTTAGCACAAGGCCAGAAGTATCGGGTACTCAATAAGAACCGAAATCACCTAAATGGTCGTCTAACCTCGCTGGTTAGTCTTTCGTTCGTAAGTGGTAATGAATCAATCTTTCTGACCTTTTCTGTCTGTCTATCCATCCATACACCCATCTATCTACCTATCTATGTATATATATATATATATATATATATATATATATATATATATATATATTTCATCATCATTATTATATTATTACTTATTATTATCATTATTTCACTCCTTTTGAGTTTTTCACATCAGCGTTAGCTGATGGTATTTCACTGGAGTCTGAGTGACAACAAGTCTTCTCAGGTCTCCAGGACTCTTCTGGGTATTCTAGCCGATTGTAGCAGTGCAGTAGTCTGGGTGGTCTCAATTCTTCCTCTGATTTCCAGATCCTCCAGTCTTTTTTCCAAATTTATTGGGACTGTTCCAAGTGCACCAACTACAATTGGTATCACTTTTACCCTCATATTCCACAGCTTTTTCAATTCTCTGGCAAGGTCCAGGTATTTATCCATCTTTTCGTTTTTCCTTCAACTTTACCCTGTGATCCGCTGGAACCACAAAGAAGAGGAAACCTCAAGAGAGAAACTGAATCACTAATAATTGCTGCACAAAATAATGTCATAAGAACAAATTATATATACAAAAATTGATTAGACACAACAAAACAGTAAATGTAGACTGTGTGGTGACAGAGCTGAGACTGTAAACCATGTATTAAGTGAATGTAGCAAACTTGCACAACGGTAATACAAAACTAGGCACGACTGGGTTGGAAGGTGATCCACTGGGAATTATGCAAAATTAAATTATTATTATTATTATTATTATTATTATATTATTATTATTATTTGCTGTATATATAGTTTTCTTTCTCTCCTCTAACTCTTTCTGTCTTACTAGGTCTATCTGTTTATCTATCATTTGCTGAATATCTAGGTCTTATTGGAAATTAATAATGAATATAACGTCTGTCTGTCTGTCTGTCTGTCTGTCTGTCTGTCTGTCTGTCTCTCTCTCTCTCTCTCTCTCTCTCTCTCTCTCTCTCTCTCTCTCTCTCTCTCTGATGTTTTACCTTCCATATTTGCTGAAAATATTAGCTTTATTAGTAATTAATAATGAATCAATCTTTTTTTTTTCAAAACCTCAGAAACTTATTTTAGAATTTGCAAAACCAAATCATTAGCTGTATCGCTGTAAACAATTTTAATGAAGCGCACATTGCGAGAAATCATTATTTTCTCCCGGACTTTGTTGAGAAAAAGGAAAAAAAAAGCGTAGAAGAATTGTTCAATAATCAATGATGTCAAGTAGATGTGGCGTGACTCTCGAATTGACTGGCCACACAAAACGAGGAGTGAAATAACCTTAGTGTTGATTGAAGGAAATCTGAACAGGGAAGAACCTCTTTTTGGCAACAAGCTCAGAAATTTCATACGTACAGTACAACCTATTGGCCTGCAGGGTTATTTGATATCATCTGAAACCAGCTTTAATTCGACTAATTAATAGGGGGAAAATCAGCCTTATGTAACCAAATTGCTAATACTAATTACTAATATGAAAACTGATATGTATATATATATATATATATATATGTGTGTGTGTGTGTGTGTGTGTAATGTATATATATATATATATATATATATATATATATATATATATGTGTGTGTGTGTGTGTGTAATATATCTTATTATAATGGAGATTGTGTGTTTTTCTGTCTGTAACCGAAACTATATTCCTACTCAAGTCATAATTCTCTTAGTTATTGACATCACATTCTCCATGATTTTATTTTTATCTAAATCTCAATTATTAATAAAATTGTCTTACATTATTAATACTGTTAACTATGTCTACATACTGACAACATGCAATTATATTTATATATACAACAAAATAGCGGTTTACAGTGTGAATGGGAAGGCTAATTTGCATATTGATATTAAAAAATCGAATTTAATAAGTATGTGCTTAGTATTATTGATTTCTAACTGTTTGGTTTTATTCTAATGAATATAAGCAAAAATCTCTTCAATAAATCTTAAATGAAATCCATTAACAAGATAAAATAACTGTCATTTTATTCTTTACTTCCTCTTTTAACTAAATACTTAAATTAGAAAAAATAACAATGAAAGGCAAGAATGATGGAAGAGTAAATTTCAATTGTTCTATTTTATCGATTATACTCCCTCTGTTTCAAATCTTTTATTATACTCCCTCTGTTTCAAATCTTTTTATCTGTATTCTTATTTAGTTTCATTAGCCTTTCTAATTTAATACAATATTTTATTACATTAAAACTTAAATACTTGCACCCGGAGGGTGCATATATTTGCTAGTATATATATATTATATATATATATATATATATTATATATCAATAAAGGAAGAACTCAATACAGTAATCCCATAATAAATTTATTTCGACAAAAATTGGGGCCCATATAAATCTAAGTTGATTTAAACCGGCTCCCCAAGTTTTTGCCTCATCAGATGGGTCTCAATTCACTTATGAACAAGCATATCACAAAAAAACCCCAAAGAGCTGAATATATGTAAATTCAACCAAAAACAAAAAAATAATAAAAAAATTATATATATTTTTTAACAGTGTGGGAGTGTAACCATAGAAACAGGAAGTGAATGAAAAAAAAGAGATACATCTCAAATATTGCTCCTTATATATATATATTAATACTCTTGTTCCTTAATCTTCCGACCGCTATCATCTTGCAACACCCTCTGGTTTAAAAATAGGAACCGCCCAAATCGTCCAAGATGAAGTGCAAAAATGTAAATACTGGATATACATATTTACCAACCCCTCCGCACGAGCAGGATGCGACACAAGGTCAATTTCTTAAGCGGGGTTTAACAGGTTTGAATTCAGAGTTTTTCCTTCTCCTAGACTGGTTACCTAGCCATGGTGAAAAGCCCAGTCTGTCCTACTATTTACCAATAGCTGCAGGGAGAGTAGGATTCATACCTTTCCCAAGGGTATTAACGCTAAATGAAATGCAATTACCACGCCCAGGATTTGAACTCGGGGCGACGAGTCCATTTTCACACGACTTTAACCATTACACCACGTGCTTCATATGTAAAGTAAATACTGAATATAAGGCTTGGCTTCTCTGCCGAATTATTATTTCTCATGGGTGTCGTCGCTTCAGCTAAATAATGGACCATTCTGGGTTTTATATATATATATAATATATATATATATATATATATATATATATGAGAGAGGAAGTATATATATATATATATATATATATATATATATATATATATATATAAAGAAAGAAAGGGAAGAAAAAGAAATGCTACGCCAAAAAATATAATAAGAAAGAAAGCGTGTAGGGGAAAGATAGAGAGCGGGGATCGGCTCGCGGAAGCGATAACGCTAATCTGTTTCAATCGAACATAATGAAAAGATGGAAAGAAAGAAAAAAGACTGAGAGAGAGTTAAATGAAGATTATCATACTTTTTTAGATATTGAACTATTTTGCAGTATCTCTTAGTAAATGTATCAAATGTTGTAATAATTAAATTATCATACTGTGGTATATCCACAGGTCCCGCTAGTATGTATTAATATTGATAATATAGAGAGCAATATTTATAAGTAAATCGTGCACATAATCGTTGATAGAGCTTGTATCGCAATATCGTTGATAGAACAAGTATATTTAAGTTAGGGTAGCGTGGACATGGAATCAGCGCTGCTTGGTTACTGACAGTTTCTCACCTATGCGATTTTCAAACCAGGTGCTTGCTTTGAAAATCGCATAGGCAAGAAATTTGTGAATACAAACTTTCAGGATTGCGGCCCGGGATGATTTTTTTTTTAATTTGCTCACGGAGTCGGCCTGATTCTAAAATGGTATGATATGTTGGGTTACGGCTTCTAGAAATAAAGTTGGAAAATGTGACATGAATATGTTCCTATTATACATTTATCTTACTTCAGCACTGTGTCAAATGGAATATGATAGCTGTTACATATCGATTAATTCTTATGCCATTAATTTTTATGCCAATACAAATTCAAACTTCAACAAAATAATTCAAAGCAATACAATTCCATTAGATTGTTATATAAACTTCTGCTTTAAACACCACGAAATTATCATGTAGTTGCAAATGGTACTGGAAATAGTTTTATTCTTTAAGATCATTTTAGGTGTATTGCTATAACAATATGTCGCTTAATTACGATCACACACACACATACACACACACACAATATATATATATATATATATATATATATAATATATATATATATAAATTCAATGAACATACGTATGATCAGCTGCAATTAATCGGTAACTCTATTAATTCAGTGGATTTAACCCTGATGATTCTAGCGATGAAACTCGAGTAGGTTTCTGTTGTATCCATTTCTTCAATATATATATATATATATATATATATATATATAGAGAGAGAGAGAGAGAGAGAGGGAGAGAGAGAGAGAGAGAGAATATTATATACATGTGATACATGTGTGTGCGCGTGCGTGTGTGTGCGTGTGTAGAAAAGATATAGATACATACATACATACATACATACATAAATTATCGCCCATAAATAAATACCCCTCTTATCTTTTCTTATAAAAATAGGTTATTTGCACACACAAGAAAGAAAAGAAAAACAGTGTCCCATTGTGGTGTAATGGTTAACAAGCTAGTATCTCGCATATCCATTCCAACTGAATAGCGAGTTCAATCCTCGCTGGATTCCCCATACTTCTGACCTTGTGCCACATTCTACCCGTGGTGAAGGGGTTGGGTAAATACCTACATGTAATATTCAGGCCAGAGGGCACGGTTTGAACTAAAGATTTTGAAATTCTGTTCGGGGGGTGATATGGCTACGTTCGCTTTTAAAAGTAGGGTTTTTTTTTTATATATTTTAAAATTTTTATTCATTTATTTATTTATTTATTTTTAGATATTGATTTCAAGTAAAACCCTTTTACTACTAAACATTCATTGGAAACTGATCCTCAATTTTTGTGAATTTTTAATATTTCAATAACACCATCCCAATTACATTTTTTCAATTTTTCAATTTTTTTTTTCAATTTTGTTCGAGGGGTGATATGGTTACGTTCGCTTTTAAAAGTAGGTTTTTATCATTTATTTATTTATTTATTTATTTTTAGATATTGACTTCAAGTAAAAAACCCTTTTACTACTAAACCTTCACTGCTAGACGTGGGTGTACACTTAACGTTTGGTAGGTAGGTTGGTAAAAAAAAGTGTGGATAAAATGAATGAATGTAATCTGAGCAATTCGGTAATTGGGTAAGGGGCCGAAATAAACAACTTAGAGATTGAATAAGGCATTAAGGAAAGAGGGTAGTTCCTATACTTACACCGAGCCGAGATGGTGACATTAGAGAGGGGTGTAAGAGAGGGTGTAAGAGAGGGGGTGTAAGAGAGGGGTGTAAAAGAGGCATTACAAAAGAAAGAGAGCGAGGTAGAATTAAGAGAGAGGCTCGTTGGGTTTTTTTCTTTTCGTTTTGTTTTTTTGGTCTGTTTTTTTCTTCTTCTTTTTTTTTTTTCAATAATAGAAAGTCGTCAAAGTGAAGACAGAGGAACAGAGAAGGAGAAAGAGGAAGATAGTGGGAGAAAAAGGAAGATAGAGGAAGAGAGGGAGAGAGAAGTATAGAATGAGAAACTCATTGTTTTTTTTTTGTTTTTTTTTGTTTTTTTTTGTTGTTTTGTTTTTTTTGTTGTTGTTTTTTTTTTTTCTTTTTTTTTTTTTTTGGTTTTATTTATTTATTTATTTTATTGCTGTTTTTTTCTTTTTTCAATAATAGAAAACCGGCAAAATCGAGAGAGAGAGGGGGGGAAGGTGAGAGAGAGGTAAAGATAAGAGAGAGACTTGTTTTTTTATTTTTCATTTTTTATTTTATCTTTTTTTTATTTTTTTTTATTTTATTTTTTATTAACAGAAAGCCGAAAAATTCAAGAGAGAGACGGATGGGTTGAAATGGAGAGAGAGAGGGGAGGGGAAGATTAGGAAAGAGAGGGGAGAGAGAGTGGGTAGAATGAAGAGAGAGAGTGAGAGAGACTCGTTGTTTTTCACTAGTAAAAAACGGGCAAAGTCAAGTAACAGGGATCGGATATATAGTGAGTGCGGATGCGAGAGAGAGAGAGAGGGGGGAAGAGAGAATGAAGAGAGAGAGAGACTCGTTGGTTTTCAATATTAGAAAGCCGGCAAAGTCAAGATAGGGGAATGGGAGAGAATGGGAAAGAGAGAGAGAGAGAGAAGAAAAAAGAAAGAGTGAGAGAGCGAGAGGGAAAGAAAGAGAGAGTGAGAGAGAAGTGCGGTAAGGTTAGATCAATGTGACATAGCGTTAATGGCGTTAAAGAGACAGAACGAACAAGAATGGAACCAGTGAACTAATTATATAGCTGAAAGAGAATCCACACCTTTTCTCACCAACCCACTTCCCCCTTTCTCTCTCTCTCTCTCTCTTTCTTTCTTCTTCTCTCTCTCTCTCTCTCTCTCTCTCTCTCTCTCTCTCTCTCTCTTTCTCACACACATACACATACACATACACATACATACATGCGCACACACACACACACTCAGCATGTTATTTCCCTATTTTTCTCACCCTTTGATGCACCCACATACATTCGTTCACTTAGCACATATACTTGATTAGAGCAATGCTTCTTTAGTAATGGCAGACACAACAAAACTGGGAATTAAATGAATAAAAAAAATAAAAAATAGCCACTTACTAACAGTAACCAGTTCGAGGTATTTATTGGTCTCTGGGGAAAAGTTGGTCAGTGATTCGACCTTCGTTGGGGTTGACCATCTGGTATTGGCGCGAAACTAATCTAGATATTTCATAGATTTTAGGAGTATTAGATAAATTTTCAGATAACTCTCTCTCTCTCTCTCTCTCTCTCTCTCTCTCTCTCTCTCTCTCTCTCTCTCTCTCTCTCTCTCACTCTATATATATATATATATATATATATATATATATATATATATTAATTTACCTATGGCAATATCATTTTACAAAATTTAACTGAACTACAAAAAAAATTCAAAAATTATAAAATAGATGTGTTGGTTTTACCTTCAGTTCATATACACATGAACACTTAATTGATTGATTTAATCTAACGATATGCCAACCCGTCTAGGGTTATTTTATGCCAAGAAGTTAAGGAATTGTGTTCATTGCACGTTCATATTTACAATTTTTGGTGTCGTTGTTTCCTGATAGTTATTTTTTGTTTTGTTTTTGTTTTTTTGTTTTATTTTTGTTGTTTTTCTTTGGTTTTGTTTTTTTGCATGTAGTTCTATCAAATACGAATAATGTTTTAGACATATCTATTTGACCCATAGATGGGGCCCTAACAGTTAATAACACTCCGGGTCAGAGTGGACCTAATGGTAATGAAGGGACACTCTACACTTCCTAGATCTCCAGAACTAGAGCCCCACCATCAAATGCTGTTTAGGACTGTTTACCACCCATTTGGGGGGGGGGCTTATCAATCAGCATATTCTAAGCCCCACCGACAAGGGCGGACGTTTTAACTGCTAACACAAGAAGCCTGCTATAATCGTAACATTGTCTGGGCGATATGACCACTTAAGTACCTTTTTGAATAAAAATAAGATTCTAAATATGAATAACAATAGATTGTTTTACAGTCGTACTTTAATATTTAATATATAAAAAGTACTTTGTGTAATCGTATTAGAACTCATAATGAAATTCATGATTATTTCACTTGAAATAGACTTAACATTGAGCTCGCTTTTGCAAAAACCAAAAATATGTCTTATTTTATTTGCACATCATCGGCATTGCAGTCTCGGAAGACTATATAGTTCTTGTGCCACTGAAGTTGCAGCGCCTCTCGTGACTGTGAAGTCCAATGTTCGAAAACTATTCTCGACCACAAATATCAAATTTGAAGGCCGTCCCTGAAGATGTTGATGTGCCGGTGCTTTGTTGCCGCCTCTGGATTTCTTCTGGATCTCTTGGCTTCATGGTGTTGCGCCAGGGCGACTTCAGACATGAACAGCTCGCTTACGTATTAGATTTCCAATAGAGCTTACGTAGAGCTCCCGAGTGCGGTCCTGAGACAAATTTTCCCAGCTGGAAGGGGTAATGCCAAATATTTGCATATATTTAACAAAAATTCAATGAAAATTCAAGAGTCATTAAGATAAATGATATTTCTGTCCACTCCTTCAAACCAAAGAGTGAAACTTATTTACTAAATTGTCAAGAGACTAATTGGAGTGTTATGGATGGTTTCATTTTGGGAGGATTTGTTTATTTAGATTTTTTGTATATTTCTTCGTGATAAAAATCTAACAATTTAGTCAGTTAGTCTTTTTTTATATTAAAGCTACAATTTAGTAACGCATAAGCGCATATTTAACTTCATTGCTTTGGTCTTATTGCTCTCTTTATTGCTCACTTGTTTCTTTTTGTAATTCTTGTTTTTGCTTTATTTTTGTATTGTTTTTGTTTTGTTTTAGGTTGTTCTTTTTTTGGGGGGGGTCTGGATTTTCTTTTTTTGTAAGGGGGTGTTTGTTTTTGCTTAGTTTATTTGTTTATTTGTTTGTTTGTTTTTGTTTTTTTGTTTGTTTGTTTTTTTGCTTCTTTTTTGAATTTTTCGTTTCTTTGGGGGCTGGGCGGAACTTTTGAACTAAAATCATGCTCATTATAAAGTGCTTAAATTTGAATTAATAAATGTCTTCTTCCCCTTCTCCTTCTACTTCTTCTTCATCAAAGGTTCAGAGTGTAACCAGATTTTAGTAGTAGAAACCTACATAGGACCACTCCCTTTTTAAGTCACCGGGGATAAAACTGGAACACACAGGGAAATTCCATTTCAAGCCTTCTTAATGAATAAGTGTTTAAAAAAACGAAAATATTGAACGGTAACTAAAAGCGAAGAACAGTTTCACTGTCCTTTAACTTCTAATGGTTTTAATGATATAGACTAAAAGAGCGAAAGCAGGGAGGGGTGAGGTTCTGTTTTCAAGAATTGGCTGTAACATCAAGCGGTTATTTTGTAGGGAGGGTGTAAGATGATGATCAGCCTTAATTCATAAAACAAGCATAATACCCGTCAAAATGATGAAATTATTTGTGAATGGATTGGAAACTCTGCAAAGAGTAGTATATGCACGCTAAGTGTAGTTTTCCTCATCAAGATATATTTATATATATATGAATATGATGAAATTTAAAAAATCATAAAAGTATATATATATATATATATATATATATATATCGTGACTCCCACTTATTTACAGAAGGCCATCTCTTCAATATTACAAAAGACACCCCCTAGGAACGCATTATACTCCTTGTGTCAAATTAACTTGAAATCCCTAGCCGTATATGCAACAAACGAAACTGTGTTTGGCGTTAGCATAAACCCCGTGCATTTTTATAAGGTTTCTCAGACCTGATGTAGATTCACATACATTCTCACGAAATTGACACGAATTACTTGTAGGTTGCTGTGTCAGGCCCTGTGTAAAATCAGCCTGCGATTGTTTGCTGTTATGAGATCTTATAAAACTAGCAAGTCCAGCTTTGGACAAACAGACCATACTGCAGATGTTACAAACATATTCAAAAGCGTCCGGGTCCGAGGTCAAGTCCTATTTCCGTGTATCCAGGATCTAAACCACGGGTCCTAAAGTTATTTTTGTTGACATCCTTATATATATATATATATATATATATATTATATATATATATATATATATATATATATCATCCACAGACACGTGTTTATACGGCTCGACTTTTTAACAGCTACCTCTAGCCGGGATGGAAACCGACAGAATTTTCGTATATCATATAGATGCCAGATAGAATTACAAATTACTTTTGCATAACAAGTGTATGAAAAACTAATCTTTAATTTCAAAGGGAAACAGTTCAGATTTTAAGACTAAAGTTCATACTAATTAAAAGACGCAGAGAGAAATAAAATAATTCTAAACCAGACAAGTATATATAAGATTAGCAACCTATAATGTTTTTAGTTCTCCTGAGCAAGGTGTAACTTGAACACAGAAACCGTGGTAGAGAGAAAAAGAATTTCTACAAATATATATAAATATATATATATGTGTGTGTGTGTGTGTGTGTGTTTGTTTGTGTGTGTCTGTGTCTGTGTTTGTATGTGTGTGTGTGTGTGTTTTCTCCTGCGTGTGAGTGTCACGTGTACTTCCATCTTGATAAATGACTTTACACCCCACTATAATTACGATTGATAGGCCACTTTTCTCCCTTTTCCGTCTCATGACTGTTCGTGACACACGAAACTTAAAATAGCGGACTTCTAGTGTTCATAATTTGTTTTTTGGTTTTTTTCTGAATTTTATACCTGTAGTAAAATCTTAAAAGTTTACACATTTCTATCCGATTTAGCTCAGTCGGTAGAGCGTTCGGCTCGGAATCACAAGGTTCCTCGTTCGATACCGGCCCTCGCCAACTCAACGTATGAATAGCACAGGTATCTGTGCGGTAATTGGAGGAGCTGATGGTAGGTGTGGCGTGATCCACCTGAGACGCTAAAATAATTTCCTTGGTCGAGCGCTAATGAAAAGAGGATAGACTCCTTCGCTGTCTGGCTGATGTCGATATTAGGCCGCCCCGACGACTATGCCGCCGACGACGACGATGACTTTATGTACTGCCCATAACTTTAAGATTCGCGTGTGGCATGTCCACGTGATCATCAGATGGGTTGCAGTACCCAAGGTCAGTGCTTGATATTATCACTACAACTGATGTGTAGGTGTATTTAAAAGATATGGACAAAAGATTATTTGAATGTCATCTCTTTCCACTCCCCTCATCCTCCTTCTCCTTCTCCTCCTCCTCCTTCCACTCCCTTTTTACCTCCTATTTCAATGCTTTTCGATAGCAATTCTTCTGTGGTTTATGGCGGTAAGTGACGTAACAAAAATGTATTATTTGACACAGGCTCAGTTCTCTGGTTGAGTCATTTACGGACATCCGGGTATTCTAAAATGCATCGCTTTTTCTTCAATCGTAGTCTGCGATCTTTTTCACCTTTTTTATAAGATGGTGTTGTTTTTTTGTTTTGTTTTTTATTATATGCCATTTGACAATTGGTGGCTTTTCTTTATTGTCTTTAATTTTCCATTGATGGCTCGCCACCCTTGTGTTATTGCAGTAATTCTTTTTAGGAAGGTCGTTTTATGGTTGTGTTTATATATATATATATATATATATATATATATATGTGTGTGTGTGTGTGTGTGTGTGTGTGTGTGTGTGTGTGTGTTATAGATTACAATACATTTAAGGTGCGATTGTAGGATTGGTGTCAAAGGGTGCGTTGTATTGACTATAAGTGGCTAACACGCTGCTTTGAAACCAATGGTAACAATCGTACTTTAAATGTATTATACTCTATAACAAATAAATACACCTCTTACACCCGTAATTGTGCACTTTATTTTCAATTCTCTAATACTAAAACAACTAATATATAATATAATATATATATATAGCATCAAATATTCCTATCTAATAGTAAACACACACACACAACATATATATATATACAATGTGTGTCAAAGAAATATCGAGATTTCTTGCACTTTTTGACACACTTGGTATTCTGAAAAAAAATAACGTCCCATTCATTTTTTTTCAGAATACAAGGTGTGTCAAAAAAGTACCAAGTTTAAAGCTATATTTACCAAGATAGAAATGAATAATGAAAGGAACTTTTTTTTCAGAATACAAGGTGTGTCAAAAAAGTACAAAACATCTCCATATTTTTTTTTACACTTTGTTATATATATATATATATATATATATATATTATATATATATGTGTGGTGTGTGTGTGTGTGTGTGTGTGTGTATTGGTTAGGAGGTTGATTTAGAAGGCTATCACAATGCAGGTGTAAAGAAAAAATAATAATACGGTAACAATTGTTACCGTATTATTATTATTTCTTTACACCTGCATTGTGATAGCCTTCTAAATCAACCTCCTAACCAATATATACACAATGCTTCAAGCAAATTATAAAACTCTCTTATATATATATATATATATATATATATATATATATATATATATATATATATATATCACTCCCAATGGTCACATCTGCTACAATATTGTATCCATATCTAAAAAGCCATTATCATGAAAATATTCGAGCGAAATTATGATATTCAATCTATTTGTTTGTATTTTGTTTTAAATTTCTGCTGACATTGCCGGTTCAGGAACCTTAAAGCAGCTTATTTCAAAATTCTTTTTTTGGTGTCACGAATGATTCCATTTATAAACCACCGTGGGCGTCATAATATTGTATAATATTGATTTTTTTTTTCAGGATCGTTTATTAGAATTGATCAGTGTTAATTAAAACGAAATCTATTGCTTTTGTTTGTTTTGTGACAACACAATTTTCTATCATTTTTACAATATTGAAACTCGAATTTGTATCCATTTATTTTATCATATGAGTGTTTATTATATTCCTACTTCGGTAAACAAACGTTTCATGTGTAAATGATGAAGCCAAAACAAGATTTCACACAGTCTCAACAAATAGTCGTCTGTCCATTGTAACGATTACCAAAAGACTAGGTGAGTACCGGGTGTGAGACGGACACCTTTGTACAGTGAGACGGGAGGGGGAATATTAGATATAGAGAAATGATGAGAGATAGATCTTCAATGAAAAAAATGATTTTAATATATTTTAAAACCTTATAAGTAATCAACTTACAATTCCTGAAGATTTCGTTAAAATCAGGGAAAATGGAGGAGCCTTTGTTGTAAGGACAGATGGACGAACAAACATTCGGTAAATCATAATAAGGTTAAATTATAATGAGGTTAAAATATGTAATTTTCAACCTCTTCCACCTTCCCACAAATCATCGTGTTATCGTATATTTTGTGTAATGTTCGCGTCTGGATTTTAAAATTACTAGTAATAGATTCAGCAATTTAGATTTGCAATTCAAACATGTTTTCTCTTAACATTCATCCTACACGTTAAACATTGCAAATGGCCGCCTCCATGGCCAATGTTAATTTACTTTTCAACTTTGACATCTTATTAGTTATATCAATAACATGATGATAAAATGATAAATTAATATATAAGTAATAGTTTACAGTAAGTAAAACAACACTTGCAATAATATTATCTTTACTTCATATAAAATAATTCTACTTGTTAGCTTCTGCTGTCGAGTCCACTCAAATCGTAGGTCATCAAGTCAGCTGACTTAGGCTAGGCCCAATATTTTGCTTCGAGAGCACGCCTCATATAATGTTCGAGCTAATTATAGTTTGTCTGATATGAATTATGAAATGTTTATTCTTCAATGAGGATAACAAATAATTCTCCTCGTGTGGAACAAAAGGAGAGATACCTCTTCGTTTGGTACGTCTCCAATGTCTCTTCGTTTGTACCTTGTGGTGTTGTCTTTCTTCATCCTGACCCACTGAGGAAAAGGCTTATTTTGTTTCATTTTCTTAGCTAACTTCATTTTGGTTCAGGAAGATTTGCGGGCGTCCATAATTGCGTCCTCACAGAAACCTATCTCGAAACGATGATAGAATATACTTACAGAAAATAAGATTACTTGTCTTTGAATATGTGTTTCTATTTACTAATGATTAAGTATACAGATAATATAGATGAATCAGAGGAAATGATCACATATACAAATCAATACGTGTACAGGTTCCAAAATAAGATTGATTTACTGATTGATTGTAACGGTATGTAAATGAAAAATATCATTGCACGATATGTTGTATAGATTTTTGAAAATACTTAAGGAAAAATATTTTATATGGCATATCAACCCATCTCGGATCATTTTATGCCTAGATGTTAGGGAATCGCATTCATTGTACGTTACTATGGTCAAGTCACGCTGAAAGTTCCGGTTCCTAAATCATAGAAGTCACGATGAGCCTGTTTAATACTTAATTGTGTGACTATTTAAGCAACAGCGGGTACTGTAAACAACCTGAGTCATTTTGATAAACAAGTTTATCATAATGACTTGATTCGGTATTAACTAACCCGAATAGGGTTGATATGCCGTAAAACAACCAACTAAACACCCAGCCAACTTAAAAAAATTGATCTTAAAAAGTCGTTCATTACACGAGTATATAAAGTATATCTTTAAATGAACGATTTCTAAATTTGTCCATTTTTTTTTTTTTTACTCATTTAAAAAATATTTCCACAAATCATTCATACAATTAAACTTGATAACGCAAAACTACAATCATTAAGACTGAAGTTACGGTCAATTTACGTTGAAAGCACCGATTCCTGAAGTTAAACAGCAATGAGCTGTTCAATACTTAATTGGGTAACCATTTATGCAACAAGTCATTTTGATAAACAAAGAACTCAGATTGCTTACAAGTAACCTGAGTCTTTTGTTTTTCAAAAATGACTTGATTCGGCATTAAATAACCAAAAGATGTTGATATGCCGTAAAACAAAATAACCAATTATTGTACATCCATATTTACATTTTTTGTGTAGTTTAAGATTTTTTTGCACACGGTCTATCGAATACGAATCATTTTTAAACAGATCTATATGAACTATACATGGGACCCTAATAGGCATGACCATTACTAGACCTGGAAGTAATGGTAATGAAGGAGTAATCTATACTGCCCAGATCTCCAGAACCGGAGCCTCACCATCAGATACAATTTAGTAAAACACTGCTTCATTTTCAGGTGTCGCAATTGTCTTTCAAGATGTCGGTTTTATAATTTATTTTTGTTCGTGTCTCGAAAAGTTGTCAGCTTATTCCAGTCTAGCCTCGTTTTCGTACCGACAATCCTAAATTCAACGTTTGACTATTAAAGGGATTGGGCCGATTAGTCTGTATGGTTTGTTGGATTTTACGGCATATCAACCCTTGTTGGGTTATTTTATGCCGAAGACGTTTTGATCTATTCATGCTTGATGGGTATTCTAAATTTTTAAACACATTTTTAAAACTCATTTTTTGCTATTTAACCCATAGATGGGACCCCAATAGGTACTACCACTCCGAGGATTGGGCTGAGGAAATATCATCTGAAATAGTGAAACCTTGAAAAATATTGTTGCACAATATTTCGTGTACGATATTTGAAAATAAACTAAAGAAAATATTTTTTACTACATATCAACCGGGATTATTCTATGCTTGAAGGTTAGAGAATCGCGTTCATTGTACGTTCATATTTACATTTTTTATGTAGTTTCTTAAGAGGATATTTTGAATTATTAAATGATTTTTTAAAATTTCTCTTGAATAATTCCGCTGGGTTAAGTGAATTTGACCCAAAATCGAAATTGTTAGATTTCGATTAATGGACAAAATATTTTCAGAGCACAACAAATAGCTTAGAAAAAAATAATAGGATATATATATATATATATATATATATATATATATATATATATATATGAGAAGTAAATGCACAGCGATGTGTTTATGATATGCCTTTTTTTTAGCCGACAATTTTTGGGAGAATATGTGCTTAATTGAAGTCGTTCCTAATTTTGAAAGTTAATTAATTAATAATTAATGAATTAGGCGGGCATACCTATTTAAACGTAAGGATAAACAAATCGAGAAAAATCAATCTCTGGCCGAAATGTACATACAGAGATTGATTTTTCTCGATTTGTTTAGCCTTACGTTTAAATAGGTATGCCCGCCTAATTCATTAATTATTAATTAACTTTCAAAATTAGGTACGACTTCAATTAAGCACATATTCTCCCAAATATATATATATATATATATATATATATATATATATATATATGCAATGAACTAAACTCACCTTAACACACACTGCTTACTACTTGCTTATTGAAGTCCTTCGCAGACGACGATGACCTCAGTTCACGTGTTGATTAGTAACTTAGTAGATGACTGGATGATAAAGTTTTGCTGATGAATAATGACTAGCATAGTGTTGATCGAGGGACAAGTAGGGTCGATGGACTTTTTGATAGCTAATTAGTCCAATTCTGGACTTGCAGATGCGGTCACACACATTGCAAGGGAAATGTACCTTCTGCATTCTGTGGATAAGCAACACCAGATAATTAGGATTTACATTTATTTGCCTTTCATCTAGGACGATTTGGGCGGTCTCATTTTTAACCAGGTGTTGCAAGATGATAACGGTCGTTTTAAGGAACACCAGTATTAATATATATATATATATATATATATATATATATATGTGTGTGTGTGTGTGTGTGTGTGTGTGTGTGTGTGTGTGTTTGTGTGATGAGACGTGAAACGTCGAAACAGTGTCTGTGGATGTCTTATCATATGCTCCCGAAACCCGGTAGAGCTCTTTAGGAGCGACTTTAATTAACTTTCACCGCCAGTATAACACAATGATCCTCTGATATTTACAGATTTGATCTCTCTGGTGATCGTAAAGTATATACACAGATGTATGTATTTAAAATAGTTAAAACACCGCTCCTTAATGGCTGGCGATGACCTAGGCAACGTCGGGCAGGAAAATTCATTCTGTTTCGCTCCTGGTTAGTTGTGTCACATCGTAAACGTGGTGTCTATATATTATATATATATATATATATATAGCAGTCATCCAAAGACACGTGTTTCGAAGTTTACTTCTCATCAGTGCGGTTCGACTTTTTAACAGCTACATCTAGCCAGGTGCGAAACCCGACATAATTTTCGTCTATCAAGCTCCTTACCCTCACGCCAACGGGATCTTTCAGCCAGGGGCGAATAATTAATTGATACAAACAAACTTACAGGATGTATGTTTTTACAATCACCAGAGAACTCAAGTCTGTAAACAACAGACGAGTAATTGCTTTTACGCTAAACTGTGAAAGGTCAACTAATGTTCCCCTACAGTGCTCAACCATGAAAGTTGGGAGCATATATATACCAGTCATCCACACACATATATATATATATATATTGATGGGCTTCCAAAAAATAGGTGTGTGTACACAAAGTTCAAACGGAATCCCAATAAAACAATGTCGTACCATTTTACCGCCAATGACACAAACAAATTATTGAAAATCAAATGCAGGTGGCTGTCTTTTTAATATTCTGTTGGCACCCTTAATTTTAAAAGAAAAAAATTATTAAAGATAATCATTTATTTATTTATTTATTTATTTTAGTCGTTGTTCATCCTGCACTTTGAATAGCAACAATGTTCCACAGACAATGGCCAACGAGAAGCGCTGCACCAAGCACTCTACTTGGTAAGGTTCGTTCCTCAGGTGAGAAGCCTTTCTATCAATGTTTTGAAGTAGAGTGAAGATGCGCGAGCCGATAACGCTGGAGGTTTTCAACGACGACGACCGGTGATACGGCAAACATGTCTCTCATTATTCCATGTTTGTAAACCCGCCTAAAACATTTCCTTCATTCTTATCTTCGAAGTATCAAGATGAGGATGGATGATTGAAAAAAGAAAAATAGAAAGAAAAAGAAAAAGAAAAAAAGAATTATAAAGATATCTATCTATCTTGGTCTTTTCTTATTTTATCTAATTTGTTCATATCTATCTATCTATCTATCTATCTCTCTCTCTCTCTCTCTCTCTCTATATATATATATATATTATATATATATATATATATATATATATATATATTATCAGTCTTTTCTTATTTTATCTATCTCAATTTTTCCAATCTATCTATCTATCTATCTATCTCGGTCTTTTCTTATTTATATATCTCAAGTGTTTCTATCTATCTATCTATCTATCTGTCTGTCTGTCTGTTTTTTTGTTTTTATTTATCATTTCTAGTATTTTCTCATCTATCTCAATTTGTTCCTCCCCCCCCTCTCTCTCTCTCTCTCTCTCTCTCTCTCTCTCTCTCTCTCTCTCTCTCTCTCTCATAGTTATATTTTATAGTATTATTGAGTCACAAACGAGATTATTTTTTTAGATAATAATCTTTAGTTATATCTTACATCAATAATAATGAACTATAAAACACATTTTCAAATAACAAACAAACAAAACCAAAACAAAACAAAAAATGTCTGTTTCCATGACGATTTACGTCATCATTTTCACAAAGAAATGTAGTATCTGATGGAGACTTATGAAAAAACATGACATCATACGAATGGATAGTTAATTTTAAGCTACAAAGTTAATTCTTTTATTTTTTGAAAAAAATAATTCTCTCTCTTCTTCGCCCAAGAATATTAGGCTCAAGCTATATATATATATATATATATATATATATATATATATATATATATATATATATATATATATAATGCATAGTATTTCTTATGTACATAAATCACCCATAAATGTTCTGCCTGATATCTTTCAATTATCATTGGTCATTTTCAAGGGTAAAAGTGAGATATTAATGATTCTGAAATGAGATTAGAGATACGGTATATTTTGAATTTGTGTATCAGATAAACAACAGTGCTTCAGGATTACAGCACTTGCTAGTCGCATGGGTCTCCAAATGGGTTGAAAGGGGCTCTTTAGCCTTGGTCGGCAACCCATCAGTCAACAAAATGTCCGACACAAAACCTATGCTGCCTTTAAAGGAAAGGCTAGGGGAGTTGGAGTCCTTAAGGTGGCGGGATGCTGAAATCCAGTACTACCCATCAACTCCTGCGGCACTACCGTTGCCAAACCGCATTGGTACCTTATCTTTCCTTTGGATCACAGCAGCGATGTGGATAGAGGGGATTTACTGCATGGGCAACAGCTTATCCTTCATATGAATCCGCCCAGGCTATATAGTTCAAAGAGAGGAAAAATTGGCATTATTCCATCGTCTCACAAAGACAGAAGCTGCCAACAACAATGATTCTGAATATAGAAAAAAACATAACATAACATAAACTAACGGTAACCACTCTTGACTGATAAATTACTTATTTATTCATTGATCTACTAGGAAAAAAGAAGACGGGGTTAGGGTTAGGATTAGGGTTTAGTGTTAGGGTTAGGTTTAGGTTTAAGGTTAGGGTTTAGGGTTAGGGTTAGATTAATGGGAAATAAATAAATAATTTATGAGTCAAGAGTGGTTCCCTTTGTTTATGTTAGACTTATAGGAAATAACCGTTTTTTCATGATCTTCTTTACGTTAAAAATCTAAATATTTTTTACGTGTTATGTGAGGTATCAAAATATCATTGTTAGCCATAATATCTATTTTGAATTTGTATGCGTATTAGTTGTTTAATATATTTGTCATATTGACTTCTAAGTTAAATATAGATTTCTATTTATTTCTGAATTTTTTTTTTATAATGACGGCTTCTAATATTCATTGTCTTTTTTTTAACTTATACTATACTGGATTTCTACTTCCTGTTTACAAATATTTGTCTCACTGGTAAAAATAACGTGAAGTTTCACACACACACACATACATATATGTATATATATGTGGTGGGCGTGTGGGTATATATATATATATATATATATATATATATATATATATATATATATATATATATATGCGCTTGTACCCCCGTTCCCCGTGTATCATATAACAGTCTCCAATTAATATTCAGTTGTAAAATATTATGCTGTCAGGCGAGGTATAATTATTGCAGTCAGCAATATATGAACAAACCAGATACATCATATATATATATATATATATATATATATATATATATATATATATATATATATATATATAGACAATATGGGTGGTATATTTGTAAGTAGACAGTGTTCAATATCATTGACAGAGTTTAAGTTTAAGTTACTTCCCCATTTGGTCGGAAGATCGCATAGGTGAAAAATTGTCAGTAACCATGTATTGACTCAATTTTCATGTTAACTTAAATTATATATATAATATATATATATATATATATATATATATATATAGTAAATGATATTTCTTTGAAATTGCTTACTTTTTGTTTTATATTTGTTCTCAACTAGTTTCGATGTTAGACTATTGTTAGGAGAAGAGTTTGTGAAGACGTTTCCAAGAGTTTTTAAAAGTGTTGATATATATATATATATATATATATATATATATATATATATATATATATATAGCACTAATACCCTTGGAAAGGTATGAATCCATATATTCTCCCTCCAGCTATGGGTTAAATAGTAGGGCAGACTGGGCCCTCCAGCCTTGGGTAGGTAAACAGTCTAGGAGAGGGATAACTCTGAATTCAAAATTCCTGTAGTCGGTCGTTGATTGGGTTTGTGGTAACCCTTGATGCACCAATTCTTTCCTATCGACTGTGCCAAAAAGTGTGGATGGTCCAACACAAGCCTTCACCACTATAAACAAATGTGTGGATGTCATTGAGTGTATGAACCCTCATACGTCGAAAATCGACGGGAGAGTCCATTATATATATATATATATATATATATGAAAAAGTTCTAAGCCTCACCCAAATATTTTCTGGCTGCTCGGGCCTTTCATTTATCCATTTTTAGATTTGTCACGCACCTCTCATCTTTACATGGACATAAATCTTAAGACATAAAACTGAATTAGTTTTTCTAGTTTCTTAAGAAGTAGCTCTTCTTTCTGGGTGAGGCTTAGAACTTTTACCTATGTGTGGTGTGTGTGTGTGTGTGTAACACAGCGAAAATTACACATTATAGCACGGTATTTGTTACAGCAGTGCACTAAAAGGCTCGAAGTTAGTGAATAAAGATATTTCCAGTTCAATTTGCAACAGAGTAATAATCTTGTGTGGTCTGTAATCGTGTTGAAAGTCATTTTTTAACCATCCGAATTCTTTATATAACTTGCGTACCTCTGAAATCCTAATTACAATCCATTACGTCTTCCTAAATAGAAGCATCGAAATCATCATGGACAGCTGTTACAACGGGTCCCTAACAGACCACAGAATAGTATATATACATCCACCCAAAATTTAGACACCATCTCAAAATCATCATTATATAATTCAGTTTGAAATATAAGTATTTCAAACAAATATAGTTGTACCTTGACTTACGAGTTTAATTATTTCTGCTCGTAACTCAGTTTCTTCGTAGATCAAATCAATTTTATTCATTGAAATAAACTGAAATTATATTAATCCGTTTCAGCTCCCCTAAAACACACTCCATATTTTATGTTATGTTATTTTAATAAAAAACTAGCAATGTATTGTATAAAAAATAATAAAATAGAATGTAATTAATTATGTGTTGTAATGTGTTTTTTAAAGTTTTTTCTTCGGGGTAATGAATTTGGAAACTTAAATGTTTTTTAGTGAACTTATTAACATAAGCGTATCTGAAGTTCGCTCGTAACTCAAATTTTAGCTCTCAACACAAAGCCAAAAAATTGACCCAATGACAACTCGTAACTCGAAAAACTCGTAACTCGAAAAACTCGTAGGTCGGTGCGCTCGTAAGTCAAGGTACAACTGTATATAACCTACTTGCATCGCTATCATGTCTTAAGTAGGAGGCAAAAAAGAAATGCACTAATGATCTTTCTGTGCTTACCAATGCACTTAATGCATATTCGCGAAGGGATATGAACGTTCAGTGATTCAAGAACCGAAACGTCAACTTTAGACGTGGAACCCCTACAGGGTTCATGGTGTATTGATATAACAGCTTCTGTTGGCATAATTTGAAAGATAACTGCGGGAAACTGCCAAGCTAACTACTGTGTTTTTTTATATAGCCGCTATGATTACCTGCAAACCCTCATACAATCATAGATTGAAGTCGATGCAGTGTGCTGGTCCACTGAAATCTGATGAGACCCTGAGGATTAACCTGCCTGTGCCTTTGTGTCTTTGAAAGATTAAACATGCACCGTTCTAATTTATGACCATGGCGAATGCAGGTCGGTGCTGATAATAAAGAAAAAAAAAACAAATAAACAGATAGGCAGACACATACGGAAATATATATATATATATATATATATATATATATATATATGGAATTTGATAATTTGCTTTTGAAGTATTGTTATGTAAAGTATATTATTATTTATATTTTTTAAGGCAATTACAATGCGTATATCGTATAAAATTCGATAATTATTGAAAATAATCATAACAAGCAAACCCGGCGAATAAAGTGCGCCACGGGAACACCGTACAGCTGTTTCAACTTTATTAAGTCTCATCAGCGGTGTATACATTGTAATTGCCTTCAAAAAAAATAATATATAATATATATATATATATATATATAATATATATATATATATATATATATATGTAGTATTTTTTTTAACGCATACGGTATTAAAGAAGACTTATATCTCGTGTTTAAATAGAACCAGGAACACACTCAATTACATCTACCCTGATGATGGCACTTCGGAGTGCCGAAAGTACAAAGGATGAACATTTTGTTACTAATCAACAGACTCCACCTTAACATTAAGGAATTTGCCCGAAAATTTGAAAAGATCGAAAAGAAACTCGTCAGACATGAAATGTCAGTCTTTTTAAATACCATATATATATATATATATATATATATATATATATATAATACAATTCGGTAGAGCGTTCGCCTTAGAACCGCTTGGTTCCGGGTTCCATACCGGTCCTCGCCATACTCAGCGCATGAGTAGCACAATTTGGGCAATCTGTGTGGTAAAGTGGAGACTGATGGTAAGTGTGGCGCTTCAACTCAGAAAAAAAACAATTTCCCTAGTCTAGTGCTAGCGAAAACGGATAGACTCACTCGCTATCCGACTGATACTGACAATAGGCCACTCTACTGACTTGGCTTCTTTTACACACAAACACACACACACACACACATACACACACACACACATATATATATATATATATATACTTATATTATATATATATATATATATATATATACCTCTGCCAAAATTAGGGATTTAGCATACTAAGAGGATGTTCACCATGGTTTTTATTTAATAGTAAATAAATTAATAACAGATAAGATACAAACTATTTTTTCTTCAATAGATGAATATTATTCTTCATAAAAATCTCTCTCTCTCTCTCTCTATATATATATATATATATATATATATAATATATATATATATATATATGTGTGTGTGTGTGTGTGTGTGTGTGTGTGTGTGTGTGTGTATGTGTGTGTGTGTGTGTGTGTGTGTGTGTGTGTGTGTGTGTGCGACTTTTCTCTTTCCGGTAACTAACTGACTACTCCTTTTCAAAAATCCCTCAAGTCTCGTGTTCGCCCCTCTATCGCACCTTCAACGAGAGTTCTCGTGATTGACCCTTTGTTTTCAGTCACACAACCGAGCATCAATGTCCCTGGTGGTGAGAGGCGGCAACTACATTACAATCAATACAATCAGTTACGCCTTATATTAAAGATTATAATTTTCATACAATTTATAAATATTAAGTTCTGTTCGGCAAGAAATCTAACTTTATTGATGTGTTACTAAATAAGGACGAATATACAAAAGAGGAAGATATGGTGTGCGTGTGTGTGTGTGTGTGTGTGTGTTGTGTGTGTGTGTGTGTGTGTGTAAAGGGGTGTGTAATAGAAATTAAATATGGTCCAATCTATCTACGAGGAGATAGTGTGGTCATTTACTAGGCTTTGCATAGTTTGGCAGAAGGCCAGAAATCTGGAGCTCTTAGTGAGAATCAAACTCATTCGTAATGATCTGTTAGCTTAATTCTAAAAAATCGTTCAATTACACTAAGGCTTTCTCGAAGGTTCAAATACTATTTCTTTCTTTCTTTCTTTTTCTATCTTTCTTTTTAAAGAAATCTTTTATTTTATTTTTACGCTAAGGCTTTTCTCGAAGGTTCAAATATTATTTCTTTCTTTCTTTCTTTTTTCTTTTCTATCTTTTCTTTTTAAAGAATCTTTTTTTCTTTTTACGCTAAGGCTTTCTCGAAGGTTCAAATATATTTCTTTCTTTCTTTCTTTCTTTTCTATTTTTTCTTTCTTTTCTTTTTTAAAGAAATCTTTTTCTTTTTACACTAAGGCTTTCTCGAAGGTTCAAATATTATTTATTTCTTTCTTTCTTTCTTTTCTATTTTTTCTTTCTTTTCTTTTTTAAAACATCTTTTTCTTCCATATTTATTTGCTTCTTTTTCTTTTTAGTCTTGACGGTTGTGTGGTAATGCAACGCTACTGATGTGACATGATGATTGCCAGCGATTTGGGCTCCTTCAGCCGCGACTTAAAATTCTGATCTAATTTCTTTCAAAGATAAACGGCTTGTGTGGGTGGCTTCTAATTTATGACCTATAAATTTTGCATTTCAGATAGACATCTAGACTGTTACAATAGTCGCAATGAGCACCAGATAGAGACGAAGC
The DNA here is from genome assembly GCA_023376005.1 of Doryteuthis pealeii. Taxonomy (NCBI): domain Eukaryota; kingdom Metazoa; phylum Mollusca; class Cephalopoda; order Myopsida; family Loliginidae; genus Doryteuthis; species Doryteuthis pealeii. The sequence goes on along the minus strand of CM042137.1, from coordinate 104,154,326 downwards.
ATGTATTTCCATTACGTGTATACGCCTAAGCGCATGCGCGAGACGAAATGCGAGACGAATATGCAGATCAAAAAGACTCTATATAGTCATCCTTAGCTTTTTTTAATCTGGCATAAGGTCTGGAGTATGGGCGCCAAGTGAAAATCGGACTCACTTCTGTAGCAATGGTCTCCTAAACAAGCAGGGAGTTTTTTTTAACCACACCAAAAAAAACTTTAGTTGGTTTGATCGCTTTATTTTACCGGCATGTCAACCCGTTAGAGTTATTTAATGACCAGAGGTCAGGTAATTGCGTTCATTGTAGGTTCATATTTATATTTTTTGTAATGGTTTCTCTAGATTTTTGGGAAACGGTGTATATGAATAATTTTAAACATATCCATTTGGCCCGTATATGGGACCCTAACAGGTATTACCACTCTGGGGAAGAGTGGGCCTGAGAGTAATGGCAATGAAGAGGTACACTACACTCCTCAGTGTAGTCTCCAGAATTAGAACCTCACCAGGATGCAGTTTAGTGTGATACCCAAGACACTCCGTTCGGGGGGGGGGTATTACATCACTACAATCAGCGTATTCTAAGCCCCGACAACAGGGTTTGAACATTGATTGTCAGAGGTTTTGAAATTGAATATTTTCATTATTCCATGATTTATTTTACTAGTTTATTACCTGGAGTATGGGCGCCAAGTGAAAATCGGACTCACTTCTGTAGCATGGCTGTCCCAGACAGCCAGCTATTAAGCTCAATACCAACGAACCTTGATTTTTCTTGGTTACACTCCATAAGTATATCTGTAATATATTTATTCAAATTTATTTTTGGCTACAGTCTGAATGATGTAGAGTTTGGTAATAGATAATGCTTAATAATATCCGTTTTAATTGTCAAAAATTTGCAGACGCATAATCGACAGTAATAGGTAAAAGTCATAAATGCCGAAGCAAAGCTTAGAAAGAGCGGAAATCCAGTGGGAGTTTATTGATTGGCTAGAATGTACTCGCGTGGGTTTCGAAAGGGACGAAATCTATGTAGTTGAAAATGGTCTTTCGAGTCGAACAGTTTGGACTTAATTGGATCCCCCACACACACACACACACACTCAAACGACTTATTCAATGAAAGTGTGTCTTCTTTACTTTCGTTGATTTGAGCAAATGCATGCCACGCCTTTCTTTTGAGAAGGGAGAGAAAATCTAACATCTTGAAGTAGACGTGGGTGTTTTTTGTAATCAACGTGTTTGTAGTTGCTTTCTACCATCGGGGTCAAATGGTAACATCCAGGTGCCCTTACAAAAGACAATCTGAAACTATCATCACATTACATACATAACAAATAAGGCGCACTGGACGGTTATAGTCATTACGAAATGGAATCGACGATCCTCACTAGTGCCCCCATACTTGCAACTTGTGTCACAATCCTAACCCGTGGCGAACGGTGGGTAAATACCTACTGCTGATTAGCGTGTTCGATCCTCGTTGGATGTCCTCCGTGGTGGCGAACGAGTTGGGTAAATACCTACTGCTGTTAGCATAACCCTTTGCGACAACACCTACCCGTGGCGAACGAGTTGTCGTGTAATATGTCTATACTTGCGACCTTGTGTCACAACCTACCCGTGGCGAACGATTGGGTAAATACCTACTGCTGATTAGCGGTTCGGTCCTCGTTGGATGTCCCATACTTCGACCTTGTGTCACATCCTACCAGTGGGGAATGGTTGGTAAATACCTACGCATACTTCTGGCCTTATATCAAAGCTGAGCTTAGGAAATATCTAAAAATATATATTAACCAATTAAAAAAAAAATGTATAAAATAGAATAAAATGAAATAGAATAAATAATTGAAGTCTGTCAGTTCCGTTCTGCGCTTCATTTTAAAAATCAACATTTCCTATTTGCTAATTTCCTTCTAAATCGAGCATTACAGTGCAATATTTAGAATTGTGTGATAATATATTCACTCTTTGATAATTGTTATATTTCCTTTGAAAAGTCAAACTGTCTGTTTTTTGTCGACGGATACAATCAATATTCCCTGTTTAGACGCGATTTAGAAACAGTACTAAAATGACAAAAGTAAAACTCATTTTAGTATTCAGTCGATACTAATATCATTTATTTCTTGCACAAATTTTGCCTATCCTCAATGGACCACGACTTTTCATTTCTTTTTTTTTTTTAATTTCCAAATTTAAAAAATAGCCACATGACAATTGTATAGAAATAAAATATATTCAAGTTTAATATTTATTCTATCACCCATAAATAACAAAAATTTGTATAGTTAGAGGGCCGGTTTAGCTCAATCGGTAGAGCGTCCGCCTGGGAACCACAAGGTTCCTGGTTCGATACTGGCCCTCGCAAACTCAGCGTATGAGTAGCATAGGGATCTGTGCGGTAATGTGAGGAGCTGATGGTAAGTGTCGCGCCCCACCTCAGACGCAAAACATTCTCCTTTGTCTAGCGCTAGTGATAAAGTGATAGACTTCCTTGCTGTCTGGCTGATACCGACTTTAGGCCACCCCGAAGACTTTACTTTACTTACAACTTGCATGCTCTTTGTGAGACAGGGCGTATAATGTAATGGTTAGCGAACTAGTCTCTCAGATTCATTATTACTGAATAGTGAGATTAATCCTTGTTGGATGTCCCATGTTTACAACCTTGTGTCACATCCTACTCATAGCGAATGGTTTAAGTAAATACTCATTGCCATTACTCTCAGACCGACTCTGGCCCGAAGTGATAGTACCTGTTATCTATGGGTTAAAGAGATATATTTTAAAACTTATTCGTATTCGATAGGACCGTGAGCAAAAGAAAAAATAACCTCTTAAAAACAACTACACAAAAATGTAAATATGTAGTACAGCGGGGTCCAAAAATCTTGTCACTTCTACATGTTTTTATTTTCATTATTTTTTGTCGGTTCGTTCGTTTTACGGCATATGAACCCTTTCCGGGTGATTTAATGTCGAATCAGTTAATTTTGATAGACAAAGGACACAAGTTACTTAAGTGGTCTCCCAATTATACTATTGAAAAGGCATAAAGTGATAGACTTCCTCGCTGTCTGGCTGATACCGACTTTAGGCCACCTCGACGACGACCTTTTTAGATTATTTTCAAACGAAAATTTATTTTTCTTGGTTACAGTCCCAAAATAGGTACACGTCTGATATTTATTTGTACATTTTATTTTATTTTTGGTTTTCAGAGCTTGGATTTGACAAACTGATTGTTTATACTTTTATAGCATCATACTTTTATTCGGATGAGCAGGACCTGTTGCTATACCACGGTGATAATATACTTAAGAGCTATTGCAAATAGTTGTATATGTAAAAAATATAATAATCTTGATTTAACTCTCTCTCTCTCTCTCTCTCTCTCTCTCTTCTCTCTCTCTCTCTCTCTCTCTCTCTCTTCTCTCTCTATACATACACACACACTTTTTCTCTTTCTTTCCTTCTTTTCATTCATCATTTGCTCTCTCTCTCTCTCTCTCTCTCTCTCTCTCTCTCTCTCTCTCACTCTCTCTCCTCTCTCTCTCTCTTTCTCTTCTCTTTCTCTCTCTCTCTTATACACACACACACACACACTTTTTTCTTCTTCCTTCTTTTCATTCATTATGTTTGCTCTCTCTCTCTCTCTCTCTCTCTCTCTCTCTCTCTCTCTCCTCTCTCTCTCTCTCTCTCTCTCTCTTAACACACACATACACACACTTTTTCTCTTTCTTTCCTTCTTTTCATTCATTATGTTTGATTGAAACAGATTAGCGTTATCGCTTCCTCGCGCTCATCCCCTCTGATCTCAGTCATCAACAAAAATACCAAGTTACTAATCAAGACATGGAGTGAGGTCATCGTCGTCTGCGACGGGTTTCAATAAGCAAGTATAAGCAGTGTATGTTAGGTGATTTTGGTTTATTACATAATATATATATATATATATATATATATATATATATAATATATTTCCTATTATTTTTTTCTAAGCTATTTGTTGTGCTCTGAAAATATTTAGTACATTAATCGAAATGTAACAATTTCGATTTTGGGTCAAATTCACTTAACCCAGCGGAATTATTCAAAATATCCTCTTAAGAAACTACATATAAAATGTAAATATGAACGTACAATGAATGCGATTCTCTAACCTCCAAGCATAGAATAATCCGGGTTGATTGGTTCATAGCAGATATTTCTTTTTCCTATTCCTCTGAAAACATTTAGTCCATTCTTCGAAATGTGACGATTTGGATTTTGGTTGGCTAATTGATTGATTTTAACAATATGTCAACCCTTCTGGGGGTCATTTCATGGCTAGATGTTAGGTAATGGCATTCATTGTATGTTCGTATTTTCATCTTTGTGTGGTTGTTTCCTATCTGATGACGAGGCTACAATACTGGTAAAATGGCTTGTATTCGATAGTACCGTGTGCAAAAAAAAAATCCTCTTAAGAAACTACACAAAAAATTTAAATATGAACGTACAATGAACGTGATTCTCTAACCTTCAGGTATAGAATAATCCGGTTGATATGTAGTAAAAAATATTTTCTTTAGTTTATTTTCAAATATTGTACATGAAATATTGTGCAATAATTTTTTTCACGGTTTCACTATTTCAGATAATATTTCCTCAGCCCAATCCTCGGAGTGGCAGTACCGTTTGGGGTCCCATCTATGGGTTAAATAGCAAAAAAAATGAGTTTTAAAAAATATGTTTAAAAAATTTAGAATACCCATCAAGCATGAAGAGATCAAAACGTCTTCGGCATAAAATAACCCAACAAGGTTGATATGCCGTAAAATTCAACAAACCATACAGACTAATCGGTCCAATCCTCTTTAATAGTCAAACGTTGAATTTAGGATTGTCGGTACGAAAACGAGGCTAGACTGGAATAAGCTGACAACTTTTCGAGACATGAACAAAAATAAATTATAAAACCGACATCTTGAAAGACAATTGCGATACCCTGAAAGATGAAGCAGTGTTTTACTAAATTGTATCTGATGGTGAGGCTCCGGTTCTGGAGATCTGGGCAGTATAGATTACTCCTTCATTGCCATTACTTCCAGGTCTATGAATGGTCATGCCTATTAGGGTCCCATCTATAGATCATATAGATCTGTTTAAAAATGATTCGTATTCGATAGGACCGTGTGCAAAAAAATCTTAACAAACTACACAAAAAATGTAAATATGGATGCACAATAATTGGTTATTTTGTTTTACGGCATATCAACACCTTTTGGGTCATTTAATGCCGAATCAAGTCATTTTTGAAAAACAAAAACTCAGGCTGCTTGTAAGCAATCTGAGTTCTTTGTTTATCAATGTTGTTGCATAAATGGTTACCCAATTAAGTATTGAACAAGCTCATTGCTGTTTAACTTCAGGAATCGGTGCTTTCAACGTAAGTTGACCGTAACTTCAGTCTTAATGTTTGTAGTTTTGCGTTATCAAGTTTAATTGTATGAATGATTTGTGGAAATATTTTTTAAATGAGTAAAAAAAAAAATGGACAAATTTAGAAATCGTTCATTTAAAGATATACTTTATATACTCGTGTAATGAACGACTTTTTAAGATCAATTTTTAAAGTTGGCTGGTTGTTTAGTTGGTTGTTTTATGGCATATCAACCCTATTCGGGTTAGTTAATACCGAATCAAGTCATTATGATAAACTTGTTTATCAAAATGACTCAGGTTGCTTACAGTACCCGCTGTTGCTTAAATTGTCACACAATTAAGTATTAAACAGTCTCATCGTGACTTAACTTCTATGATTTAGGAACCGGAACTCTCAGCGTCACTTGACCATAGTAACGTACAATGAATGCGATTCCCTAACATCTAGGCATAAAATGATCCGAGATGGGTTGATATGCCATATAAAATATTTTTCCATAAGTATTTTCAAAAATCTTTACAAAATATCGTGCAATGATATTTTTCATTTACATACCGTTACAATCAATCAGTGAATCAATCTTATTTTGGAACCTGTACACGTATTGATTTGTATATGTAATCATTTCCTCTGATTCATCTATATTATCTGTATACTTAATCATTAGTAAATAGAAACACATATTCAAAGACAAGTAATCTTATTTTCTGTCAGTATATTCTATCATCGTTTAGAGATATGTTTCTGTGAGGACGCAATTATGGACGCCCGCAAATGAAACAAAATAGGATTGTTACTCAGTGGGTCAGGATGAAGAAAGACAACACCACAAGGTACAAACGAAGAGACATTGGAGACGTACCAAACGAAGAGGTATCTCTCCTTTTGTTCCACATGAGGAGAATTATTTAATCTAATGAATCTTCATATCAGACAACTTATAATTAGCTCGAACATTATATGAGACGTGCTCTCGAAGCAGTAAAAATATTGGGCCTAGCCTAAGTCAGCTGACTTGATGACCTACGATTTGAGTCGAGCTCGGGAGCAGAAGCTAACAAGTAGAATTATTTTATATGAAGTAAAGATAATATTATTGCAAGTGTTGTTTTACTTACTGTAAACTATTACTTATATATTAATTTATCATTTTATCATCATGTTATTGATATAACTAATAAGATGTCAAAGTTGAAAAGTAAATTAACATTGGCCATGGAGGCGGCCATTTGCAATGTTTAACGTGTAGGAAAACATGTTTGAATTGCAAATCTAAATTGCTGAATCTGTTACTAGTAATTTTAAAATCCAGACGCGAACATTACACAAAATATACGATAAACGATGATTTGTGGGAAGGTGGAAGAAGTTGAAATTTACATATTTTAACCTTATTATAATTTAACTGTATTTGGTCGTCATCTGTCCTTACAACAAAGGCTCCTCCATTTTCCCCGATTTTAACGAAATTTTCAGGAATTGTAAGTTGATTACTGAAAAGTTGTTTTTAAATATATTTGAAAATCCGGTTCAGACCGCTTCATTTTTTTTTCAGTAAAATCTATTCTCATCCTTTCTCTATATCTCCCCTCCCCCCTCCCATCTCCCCTCTCATCTCACTGTACAAAGGTGTTCGTCTCGCACTCGGTACTCACCAAGTTTTTTGATAATCGTTACAAAGAAGACACCCCCTCCTCCCTCTCCTCTCTCTCTCTCTCTCTCTCTCTCTCTCTCTCTCTCTCTCTCTCTCTCTCTCTCTCTCTCTCTCTCTCTCTCTCTCCTATATGCAGGTGGTTGGGATAATTGTTACCGTCGTAGGTAATGAACACGCCGAGACGAGTTCAAATCCTAGATGAGTCTGTTTGCATTTCACAATTATTCCCCTCCAGCTATGGGCAAAATAGTAGGGAAGACTGGGCTTCGAGAAGAAAAACTCTAAATTCCAAACCTGTTAAACTCCGCTTAAGAAATTGACCTCGGGTCACATCCAACTCGTACTGAGCGATTGATAAATATGTATATGCTCTTAGACCTGCTTTGTTACGGGCATATGTCGAGCTACTCAGGAGGAATCCATTTAGACTCAACATCGCCTAACCTTTTTTTTAAGTTTAGAAACGCATTTGTTATACTTATGGCTAATACTATCTCTTCAAATCTGGTTTATTTATTATTTATTTATTCGAAATATTTATTAATTCTTATGAGCTTTCGTAAGTATCTGAGATTCTTACGGAGAACAACGAACGAACTACGTTCGACACAAATAAGACAGTCACTAAATAAGGCTGTAAGTAAAAGATGAAATAAATAAAATCTCCTTTGAATAGAAATAATTCCACTAAACTTTAATAAAAGCGACTTTACATCCCTTATTTTTAACTAGAAGTGGCTACCCAGCGTCGCCTGAGTAGAAGGGAGAAACCCTGGTGTATTAATTTGTTTACTTTCGGGATTTACAAATGCTGGAATTTTTAAGTAGAATTTCAAAACTATTTCTATATATATTTCAATTTTTAAATATCTTCGAATATAAATTAAATCTTCATAATTTTAGCACAAAAAGCAAGAACCGGTGATATTTAATGTGTATATATATCTATTTGTCACGAATTGTTTTATTTTCATAGTTTCATCCGGACATACATACATACATACATACACACCAACTGCCATTTATAGATAGATAGATTAGATAGATTATATCCGCTTTAATCTACCCAAGAACAATGTAAACAAAACGTTTTTACAATTGTTACGTATCTTATGTAATGGCGATAAACGATATAAAATAAACCCTAAAAAAAACTTTTCCTTTCTATTACTTTTCGTTATTTGTAGCCTCTATGACAATTTCCTAAATTAAACTAAGTCTTTTGTTTAATTACGCTAATTACCAACGTTTTCCCAGGGTTAAAACTACGCTCACCGACTTGTACTATGAAAGGTTGTCCTATCATGCAGCTATGCAACTTGCAATGGCCACTGCAATGAAATCTCCTAGACCACGTGATTGCTACCAAACTGGTCACTGGTCCTCATGCAGACGAGTCATTAAATGATCCCACGTATTTCCATTATTCCAAGTTGCAAACCGTTTCCCCTTTTGGCATGCAATGGAAACGGTTTCCATTCCGAGCATGTGTCCCAATGATTGCAAACAAAGAACGGATGTAAACCCTGTCCTTGATCAGCGTCTACCAACACATGACCTGCTCTAAGTAAGCTGGAAACCCTGACTGCCTGTCGGTGAGGCTTGGAATATCCTCTGCTTAATGGTTGAAAATCCCACAGACAAAACTGGTGTCCTAGTTATGACACTAAACTGCATCTAGGGTCGAGACTCCAGTTCTAAAGATCTGAAAAGTATGTTGTACTCCTTCAATGCCACTACTCCCTGGTCCATTCTGACCCGGACTGGTCATACTTGTTAGGGTCCCATCCGGCTAGGAATCGCAAGGTTCCTGGTCCGATACAGGTCCCCGCCGACTCAGCGCATGAGTAGCACAGATTGGGTAATCTGATCTGTGCAGTAAATTGGAGAACTGATGGTAGGTGTGGCGCTCCACCACAGCAAAAAATATCCCTAGGACTAGCGAAAAGGGGATAGACTCCGTCGCTGTCCGGTCGATACCGACAATAAGCCACTCCGCCAACTTTACTTATTGTTTACTTATTGTTTACTAATGCAAATGTTTAATAATGATTTTCACAAATAATATTTTGTCAGATCTCGTTTATTATTAATTTGCATTCAAATCGTCCCTGTGTCCCACTTGACTAAACAAGAGAAAAATCCATAACTCCTCTTTAAGCTGCCTCAATACCTTGTTGCTGTAATTTTATTAATACAGCTGTTCCCCTTTAACTATTATTGTTTGATATTACATGACCTTAATTTTCTGCTTACACACGCTTTTAAGCATAAACAGGGGGAGGGGGTATCGATTTGAATGAATCATATATGGAGCAAAAAATTAATCAGGTTTTTGTTTACAAATTTATAAATTCGGCGAAGCGCGGTGGTGTACTGGTTAGAGTCGCAGGAAATGGACTCGTCGACCCGAGTTCAATTCCTGGACGAAGCCACAGTTTACATAGCGCTAATACCCTTGGGAAAGGTATGAATCCAACTATTCACCCTCCAGCTATGGGTAAATAGTAGGACAGACTGGGCTCTTGAAGAAAAACTAGTCACTACTAGAATAGGCTCTATTCTTTGAGGCGTAACACAGATTCTTAAAGATACGTGGTTCAAAGTTAACTGAACTGAAAAAAATTAAAAGTTTTTAAATATAAATAACTGGTGCATTATATCTTTTATTCATTAATATACCAACTCTGAAAATTTCATTAAACTTGGTTAATTCCCTGATTTTTGGTATTTTTTTCTTTCGGCGGGGTGACATACAGTGGTGGAATTTAGGTCCGTTAAGTTCAATTTAACCGAAAACTGTATATTGTCGCCTGACCCCCCCCCCAAAAAAAAAAAAATATATATATATATATATATCTCAAGAATTGAATTGGCGTGGGTGGCGGTGGTGTTTAATTCTCCACCGATTGCCCCCGTTTTGTTCTATAAACTGAACACAAATCAGAAACTGTCACTTTTGATCTAGATCGACTCCCCTCATTTTTATTTAGAGTACTGGATCCGGGATTGTCGGTAGCGGTCAGCTCAGCAGGACTTTTCGAGGCGCAAGAAAAATGCTCCGTTTTATCGGGAGACAGACATTACGTTAAGATTTGCATCCCAGCAAACTTAATGTCTCAATTAACTTCGGATTTGATGGCTTCTTTCTGGGTTATTCTTATTTGTTACTTGCTTTAAAGGTCATATTCGCTGGTAGCGTGCGACTTCCTATTTATAGAACCTATATTATAATTACTTGCAAATAAATAAGGCAAAGTGCATTATAATTAGCATTTAATAGTTATCTTCCCTTAGAAATAATAATGATGATAGTGAGCACAAACGTGGAACTCGTTATTATTAATGATAAAGCTAGAATAATACTTGATGAATGTTTTAATATACAAAGTGGCTAACACCAGGTAAGAAAAGATTACAAAGCCAAAAAGAGGTAACGATATTTATAGAACAAGATTCTAAGGGGGTAAGATCAATATGAGCTCCAAATCATGGGCACCTCAGGTGGTGTAATGATTAGCAAGCTAGATTCGCGAAATCATTATTAGTGAGCTCGATTCTCACTGGGCACCCCATATTTCTGGCCTTGTGCCACATCTGAGCTATACTTAGTAAATAACTATATAACTTCCAAATCAAAGATTAATTGTTTTGTTTTTCGGTATATCAACGCTTTTCGGGTCATTTAATGCCGAATAAAGTCATTTTGATATTATGTGTCTTACAGTACCAACTGTCGCTTAAATGGCCACCCATCTAAGTATTAAACAGGCTTATTACTGCTTAACTTCGAGTATCTAGCGGAAGCCTCAAAACTCAAAGTATCCATAATCTTATATTTTAGGTTTTTAACCTGTTCTACTATTACAGCATTGAACACTATTTCTATGCATACACTTTTCTTATTTGCTGTCCTTCATTATATATATATATATATATATATATATATATATATATATATATATATATAATATATATTAGAGTCGTGGAAAATGGACTCGTCGATTCGAGTTCAATTCCTAGACGAAGCTGTTGACATTTCACATGGCGCTAATACCCTTGGGAAAGGTATGAATCCATATATTCTCTCTCCAGTTATGGGTTAAATAGTAGGGCAGACTGGGCTCTTCAGCCTTGGGTAGGTAACCAGTCTAGGAGAGGATAACTCTGAATTCAAAATTCTGAGGTCGGTCGTTGATTGGGTTTGTGGCAACCCTTGATGCACCAATTCTTTATTATCGACTGTACCAAAAAGTGTGTATGGTCCAACACAAGCCTTCACCACTATAAACAAATCCCTGTGTGGATGTTCATTGTGTGTATGAACCCTCATACGTCGAAAATTCTCGGGAGAGTCCATTTATATATATATATATATATATATATAAAGGAAAAGTTGATTTACCGGTGAATTGTACCCATTTATATATATATATATATATATATATATATATATATATATATATATATATATAAATATATATATATATGTATATATATATATAAAGTAAGTAAAGTCGTCGAGGCGGCCTAAAGTCGGTATCAGGCAGACAGCGAGGGAGTCTAACCCCTTTTCACCAGCGCTAGGCCAAGGAGATTGTTTGAGGTGGAGCGCCACACCTACCATCAGTTCCTCACTTTACCGCAGAGATCCCTGTGCTACCCATACGCTGAGTTTACTGATCGCATCTAAATATTGTAGTTTTCTTTCCCTTGGGAAGCCTGCATGAAACTAAGGGTAGGGGCGGCAACCAAAAATAGGGTGAATGAACCTCGATTATACTGGGGTTTTTTTAACTGTTGATTTTATACAGCGACAGAAGCAAGGACACAAACACTGTTTTATATATTTATACACTTTGTTTATCGTCTTTCGTATGGCAAATAGCAGTATAAAAAAAATGATGAAATAAATGAAAGGATATCACAGTATCATTTGTGCATATAACTAAATATTTGTTCGCAGGTTTGTATATGACTGGTGCAATTTATCTAGATTCATAAAAACAAAATCATCACATCTCTTATTATAATAAAGATTGTGGGTTTGTCTGTCTGTAACCGAAACTATATTACTATACACGTCACAATTCCCTTTGTTATTTACATCACATTCTCGATGATTTTATTTTTATTTAAACCTCAATTATTAATAAAATTGTTTTACATCATTAAGACTGTTGACCATATCTACATACTGATAACATGCAATTGTATTTATATATACAACAAAATAGCGGTTTACAGTGTGAATCGGAAGGCTAATTTGCATATTGATATTAGAAATTTGATTTTAATAAATATATGCTTAGTATTATTGATTTCTAATTGTTTGGTTTTATCTTATTGAATATGAGCAAAAAATCTCTATAAATCTTAAAAGAAATCCATTAACAAGAAAAATGACTGTAATATTATTCTTTACTTCCTATTTTAACTAAATAGTTGAATTAAGAAAATTTATCAATGAAAGACGGGAGTAACGGAAAATGATGGAAGAGTTAGTTTCAAAGTTGTTTTATTTTCAATCATACCCCTTCTGTTCCAAATCTTTTTATCTGCATTCTTATTCAGTTTCATTAGCCTTTCTAATTTAATATGATATTTATTACATTAAAACTTAAATACTTGCACCCGGAGGGTGCATATATAGCTAGTATATTTTTACTTGATTGACATAGCAACTAGTACTAAAGTCTGAACTTCAGCCTCGCTATTAACACTTGTTTACGAAGGTTGACGATTAACTTAACATTTCCAATACACTGTTAACTGAGACCATTTTGAGTTAGCAAATTAGCAACAAATACACAAGAAAAAATTGCCTAAGAAGACCCTCTGTTTTAAGACTCTCTATTTTAAACAAAGAAAATGCGAGTCCTTTTGGTATATTTACGGGCCTGAAAAAGAGACGTCTTAGATGGAAGGCTTGAACCTTAAATCTCCTGACATCCTGTTCAGAGCTAACTCACTAATGATGATTCCTTAATCAGTTTAATTGCTATGTTTTACTAATTTCAAGGTTTCTAAATTGTGATTAGTTACAAGAATTAACGAACTCTCAGCCAGATTTAGAAATGACAAATAACAATTCGGAGGAAACTTAAGTGCACCCATTGATTCCAAAAAAGAGGTAACAAAAAAAGGAACCAAAAATAGCCTTAATGCAGCAGAGTATCAAGAACAAGAAGAAAAGTGCCATGAGCAATGTCTTGGAATCAATTTTCTATGATATTCTTAGAACAGAGATCTCGCAAAGAATTATCATCGCGATTTACGACGAAGGACGTTCCGATTATAGTGCCTTCTATCTATTTCTGTGGAAACACACGAGGAACACAATAACACCTTTCGATAGAGCAAGTTTTAAGCTATAATTTTCTTTTCGCGTTGTCACGACCACTAGTGATTCATTTTATAACATCTATTGATAGAGGAGGTCCACATAGTGTAGTAACTAACGTTAACTGAACTGCGACATCGTAGTGAGTTCGAAATCCAGTCGCGCTATTCTGTCCAATTTCTGACCAATAACCTTGGGAACGGTATGAACCCTCTCATCTCCTCTAGCTATGGATTAAATAGTACCACCACTGTTCTTCTACAAGGATGGCTTTGGCATTAAATGACCCACGAAAGTTTATATGCTATTAAGTAAAGAAACCAAACCAAACCTAAATGTATTTTTATAGATAAAAAATCTAAATCTAAATGTACAATGTATGCAATTCTCTAACCTGTAGGCCTAAAATATCCCTAGACGGTGTGTGTCTGTCTGTAACCGAAACTACGTCACAATTCACTTAGTTATTTACGTTACATCCACAATGGTCATTAAATAATCATTATTTAATCTTAATTAGCATTTATTTATAAACAATGTCTTTATTAATGTAGCAGAGATAGATTTGCCTCAAAACAGCCCATATTCTTAATGCGTTGAAAATCCTGCGATGTGTGTTATATATAATTAAGAAATGAAGGTTTACATAGTATATGGTGAGAATAATTTGTATATCGGTTTTAATAAAAGCGTGTTTAATAAATAACTACATGATGTTATTGATTTCTAATATTATTGTTTTATTCTCAAACATATTAAAAGCAATCCTATGTATAATTCTATATTGAAATCAATTAGAATAACGTAAAAATAAGTATAATCATTTTGGGTTCGTACTTAATTTCATTAGTCAATATAATATTTAATTATACTAAAACTTAAATACTTACGCCCGGAGGGTGTCTTTTTTTTTCTTTTTTTTTTTTTTTGCAAGTAAAATAATAATAAAATTAAAGAATGAATGGTAAATTATTTGGTACGTGTCCTGTTGCCTTGTTTACGTGTTCGCTCCGCCTAATTTAACAACCTGGCTACGCCCCTTGGCACCACTATGCACAAAGAAGAAAAATAAAAACCAAAGTCTAGATAAGCTCAAAATAGAGTAATGTCTTATAATTCTACGCCCTTGAAAAGGTTCGTTTAAATTTTAAAAAGAATAAACTACATAAATCATCATTAAAAATAAGAGTTTTTTTAAACTGTGTGCTCAGTCTCCTGTGATGCGTTCATCGAGGATGACATCCGGGTAACCAAAATAAATTGTGACGTCCTAACATTCAAACTGATGCGGACGCTCTTGTGGAATTTCATTTTTTCATGTAACAAGTAAAAATCTCAGATATAAGGAAGTTTTATATATATAAAGACAGGTGCGTGGTGTGATGGATATCGTCGTAGGAAGTGGACACGGCGAGACGAGTTCAAATCCTGAACGAAACTGTTTGCATTTCACATAGTGCCAATACACTTGGAAAGGTATGGATCCAACTATCTCCCACCAGCGATGGGTAAATAGTAGTGCGGACTGGGACCTTTAACCTTGGTTAGACAACCTGACTAGGAAAAGGAAAACTCTGAATTAAAATCTGTTAAAATCCGCTTAAAAAATGACCATGTGTTGCATCCTATTCTTTCGTAAGGGTTGGTAAATATATATATATATATGTGTATGTGTGTGTGTGTGTGCGTGTGTGTACATACATATATATACATATATATATATACATACATATATATACATACATATATACACATATATATATACATACACTACATATACATATATATATACATATACATATATATATATATATATATAATATATATAAAATAAATATATAATGGTTTTACATATCTATTTATTAGGTGACAAACCTGATGATTGCCACGCATGAAACCAATATGGTCGTGAATGTTCCTTTGTCACCTAATAAATAGATATGTAAAACCTTTACATATTTATTTCATTATATTATATAATAGCTCTATTTTATATTGAGCACTCTACTAATAATACTGCCTTTGGTACGCCATTACAGCAAAAGCTGAAACAGTGACCATCCCACACTATATATATTATATATAATATATATATATATATATATATATATATATATAAAGACACTCTTACTGAAAATGTGTAATATAATATTTCGAAACATACCATTGACACAAAGTTTTTAGGGCAAAGGCAAGGACGTGTTCACATGAAAATGTAACAGACTTTCAACGAAAATAAGTTTACAATAAAAGAAACAAATTATAAACAAACACACATTCTGGTGTTTATGTCTCTGTCACCTTATAAAAGAAAAGTGTTTGTTAAAAATAGTTTTTTTTAACCATCATCCTCATCATCATCAATGCGTGATGACAGTACAGATTCATTGAATCTGTCTCGCTATCTGTTCCTATCTTTCATCGCTCTTAATAAGTCCTTTAGACCACACCCAGTGTCAGCACAGAGCTGTTGAATGTAAGTTTTTACTTGTCGGTCAACACTGGTGTGTCCATATGTAGTAGTCCATAAGATAACGTTGCTTATGAATTCGTCTTTACTTCTCCAGCAGTGCCAGTATGTCTTGCTGGTCTTACTTGGGTGGTTTGAAAGATGAGAGGTAAGTGGCCATACA
Organism: Doryteuthis pealeii; assembly: GCA_023376005.1. Taxonomy (NCBI): domain Eukaryota; kingdom Metazoa; phylum Mollusca; class Cephalopoda; order Myopsida; family Loliginidae; genus Doryteuthis; species Doryteuthis pealeii. The sequence goes on along the minus strand of CM042137.1, from coordinate 104,138,262 downwards.
ACTGCTGGTGTTGCTCCCAGGATCCTTGTGTAGTGCGTTAGAGTTCAAGTGGCACAACCATTCAATAGTGTTGTGTTACCTTTGGGATTGTGAGATCGAAGTGGGGGGTTGATGACTTTCATTTACACGTGTCTTTCATGTAAGTGAGGCCACTACTGTTCTTCTTCGGGCCGGTTTAGCTCAGTCGGTAGAGCGTCCGACTAGGAACCACAAGGTTCCTGGTTCGATACCGGCCCTCACCAACTCAGTGTTTAAGTAGCGCAGGGATCTGTGCGATAAAGTGAGGAGCTGATGGTAGGTGTGGTGCACCGTCTCAGACGCCAAAAACAATCTCCTTGGTCTAGCACTAGTGAAAAGGGATTGATTCCCTCGTTGTCTGGCTGATACCGACTTTAGACCACCCTGACGACTTTACTTTTACTTTACTTACTGTTCTTCTACAAGGATGTCTTTGGAAAAAAAAATAGCCCACGAAGGTTGATGTGCCATTAAACAAAATAACCAAACCAAACCTACTAAATATTGTCTGATGGAATAGGTTTTTGTATTTATCTGTCTCTACAACTGAGAACCCGATGGGTGGTTTTCTGCAGTATATCTTTTTCTGTTTACATAAAGAAAGGGGACGCACGAAGCCAGTGTTTCCCACCAGTATAACCCAGATAGCGGACAGTATCAGGTGGCAGCCTTTGGCCACTGGCATTCGCATGTTGGCATTACTTTCCATACTTTGTTCGTTGTTCCCGTTTATTTCAATGCTCAAATACTTGACCGCCAACTGACCCACGACCCTATCTTCTCCTCTTATATTTTTAAACCAGAAAATGTCAACTTGTTGCTATCCTTTCGCCTCCTGTGAGTATTTATAGCCCGAGATCTTCTGGCTACTAAACATTCTACAAAAGAACTCTTGTGTTCTAAGAGAGAAAAAAAAAGAAGAAGAAAGAAAAAATCAGTCTGAGTTGGTAAGGAAGGGGAAACGTAAAGAAATGGAATCGTCGAAAGATACCGTTTTTTGACATAGGAAGTTCTTTTTTACAGTTGCTATTGAGTCCACCATTTACCCTGCCCATGTCAGTGTACATAAATATATATATAATATATATATATATATATATAATGTGTGTGTGTGTGTGTGTGTGTGTGTGTGTGTGTGTGTGTGTTCACGCCATTCCTTTCTTTCATTCCTTCTATCTATCTATTTCAAAATGGGTGATATTTATACAATTGGATAATAGTGTCTGTTACCAGTCGGGACGCTGGCTCATGGAAGAATTTTTCTTTTATTTATTTATCCGAGAGGATCATTTATATTCTTTTCGAGACTCGAATTCGGGTAATGTTTGAGCGTTATCTCGAGCCATTTATTAGGTTTTAATATATATATATATATATATATATATGATATATGAGTCTCGTTCTCAGTGTGTATATGTTATATTAGTGTATTTGTTATGTATATATAAATGTCTATAATATATATTATTTGGGATTTAGTGTAAAGCACGGGGTGTTAAATATATAAGAAACTCAGTATGTGGGATGTTAAATTTCGTTTTATTTCGTTCTAATATTTCGGAGACTTGATTCTCCTTCTTCAGAATACATAAATACATTCTATGAGGAATGTAGACTGACTGGTTTGTTTGTTGTTTGTTGTTTTTTGGGTTTTTTGTTTGTTTTTTGGCATCTTTATATTTGAGGTTGCGGTCATATATATATAGGGTAGCGGAGACATGAAGACACCGGCGCTTACTGACTAACAGTTTCTCGCCTATGTGATTATATATATATATATATATATATATATATATATATATATAGAGAGAGAGAGAGAGAGAGAGAGAGAGAGAGAGGAGAGAGATAAAGGATATGAAAACACACAATGCTGTTAAAATGAAAATATTTTATATCATATTCATAGCTAATATTGAACAATATTTCGATTTATAAAAATCATCATCAGAGCTTGTTTTTAATCCGGACTCATCGAGAGAGAAGCTGAAAATAATTTGAATTCAAAACGAAAAACATTGATGTTCCAAAAAGAACATTGTCTGTTTTCATATCCTTTTATCTATACTTATACGTTGGATTCATTTCCCTTACTCTTAACTTATATATATATATATATATATATTATATATATATATATATATATAATATATATATATATATATATATTATATATATGCAACATGCACGAACATACATACATCAACAAAAGTCATGAAACAAATAAAAATACTTTTTTTTAATTGTTCTCAACTTGTTTCGACAAGAGAACATGTTTGTAAAGTAAGATTTTGGGGATATTTTTGTAGTTTTTTAGAATAGTTTCTAAAAGAGCTGATATGTCTCTAAAAAAAAACACGAAAAAATGAACTGACTCAGTCGAGTTTTACTTTGTGTTAAGCGCTAAAATTTGAGGTACAAACGAGCTTCAGATACGCTTAACTTAAATCCATTAAGTTCACTAAAATATTTAAGCTTCCAAATTTATTACAACAAAGAAAAATATCAATAAAAAACACAGCACATTATTCATTACATTCTATTTTATTATGTTTTTTTAATGTAATTGTGTTATTTTTCTCATTTAAAAATCGTAAAAAAAAGGTGTTTTTTGTTTTTTGCGTGAGAGGGACCATATTTTTTTCTTATTTAAAATAAAGTAACCAAAATGGCGTTTCAGTTTATTTCGATGGGGATATTCCCAAGGATATTAGCGCAAAGTGAAACGTCAACAACCTCGTCCAGGATTTGAACTCGGTTCGCCGTTTCCATTTTCAACGTTACGCTAAGTACGCCTCAGTTGATCGTCTTAGTCAATAGCATAAAAAATGTATTTAAATAAGCAAGAGAGGCCAAGTTTGTAAAAAGATAAATGAATAAATAAAGAAATAAAATAAAATAACCATTATTTCACAGTAATTTTTCTCACCGTCTATCATGTGTTCTCAGTCATGTGACGTCACTACGTTTACGTTTTCATTGAGTCATTTGAAAAAAAAAAAAAAAATGAATCAGACATCTTTTTGGAGGATCTTATCGTCACATCTGTCTGAATTTATGACCGTGTGGAGATGTGTGTCTGTCAGCAAATGAGAATTAATTATCAGAATTCTATGAGTTACGAATTTTCACGTTTTCACGCACATGAATTAGAATAAGAAATAGAATTTAAAAAATAGATAAAATAAATGACTGCTATGCAAACATTTTGTTTTTGTAATTAAACAACTTAAAAGTGCTTATAATATCAACAGAAGTCATCGCGATTTTATTTTATTTTTTTAAATCTTTCACACATTGGAATCTTTCACTGCTTTTTTATTAAATAAAAAGGTATCAAGCTATACATGACTCAACATGAGATAAAACTAAATTAATTAGTGGACGACCTTTCACAAATTTTAATCGTTTAGTTCAGTCGGTAGAGCCTCGGGACTAGGAACCTCGAGGTTCCGGGTTCGATACCGGCCCTCGCCAACTCAGCGTATGAGTAGCACAGGGATCTGTGCGGTAAAGTAAATCGCCGATTTCTTATTTCTTGTTAGTGTCGTCACCTCAGCAATATAAATAATAGACCATTCCGTTTTTATTATAAAGAAAGAAAGGGAACAAAAAGGACATGCTACACAGAAAAATATAGTAAGAAAGAAAAAAAGAAAGAAAGAAACAGAATATGGTAAATATAGAGAGGTGGGTTAGCGCGTGGAAGTGATAACGCTAATCTGTTCCAATCGAATATAATGAAAACATGAAAAGAAGGAGAGAAGAAAAAAGAGTGAGAGAGAGAGTTAAATTAATATCATTATACTTTTTACAAATTGTACTATTTTGCAAAATGTCATAAGTAAACATATCAAAGGTTGTAATAATTAAACTATCATACTGTAGTATATCCACAGCTCCTGCTAGTCAATGGGATTCTGCAGCTTCAAGAATAATAGGCCGGGTTAGCTCAGTCGGCAGAGCGTTGGGCTAGAAACCACAAAATCCTTAGTTCGATACCGGCCATCGCCAACTCAGCGTATGAGTAGCAGAGGGATTTTCCGGTAAAGTAAGGAGCTTATGGTAGGTGTGGCGCTCCACCTCAGACGACAAAACAATCTCTTTGGTCTAGCACTATTGAAAAGGGGATAGACTCCTTTGCGGTCTGGCTGATATCGACTTTAGACCGCCCCGTCGACTTACTTAAGAAACAGATTTCAACAGTTATTCAAGTGTATTGATATATCCTGTGTGTGACGTTAAACTGTATCTAGTGGTGTGGTTCCAATTCTGGAGCCCTGGGGGATGCGGAGTACCCCTCCGATTAATCGGCTGGTCACGTCAAGCCCTAGTACTTATATGATTGTAACATAGCGCGAATACCCTTGGAAAAGGTATGAATCCAACTATACTCCCTCCAGCTATGGGTAAATAGTAGGGCAGACTGGACTCTTCAACCTTGGTAAAGCAAACTGTCCAGGAGAAGGAAAACTCTGAATTCAAACCTGTTAAACTCCGCTTAACAAATTGACCTTGTGTCACATCCTGCTCGTGTGGAGGGGTTGGTAAATATATATATATGAGTATAACCCTATTGCTCTTATAGCAAACCTTCAGTCCTTTATATTATTGAGGTACTAGGAGGCGGTGGCTGAGGGTCTTAGCGTCCTGAGTATGACGTTAAACTTTATTTGTTAAACTGTATCTAGTAGTGAGGTTGCAATTCTGAAGCTCTGGAAAGTGTGGAGTACTCTTTCATTGCCATTACTCCCAGGTCCACTCTGACTCAGTTAAGGTCCTATGGGTTAAATTGATAAAAAAGATGTGTCTTAAAAAATGTGTTTAATTTTTTTTTAATTTTAATGCACTGCAAAATAAATAAAACAATAACGTTATCAGCATAAAATAACCCATACCGTAAAATAAACCAACCAACCAACCAGCCAACCAATTGTTTTTTGACAGAATTGATATCGATAAAATTGGGGTTTTTTTTTTTTTAGGTAGGATGTTTAGTCGCATCCCACTCAATATTAACATTAGTATATCCAATGATGTAGGGCCGGATTAGCTCAGTCAGTAGAGCGTTCGGCTAGAAACCACAAGGCTCCTAGTTCAAAACCGGCCCTCGCCAACTCAACGTATTAGTAGCACAGGGATCTGTGCGGTAAAATAAGCAGCTGATGGTAGGTGTGACGCTCCACCTCCGACGCTAAGAACAATCTCCTTGGTCTAGCGCTAGTGAAAAGAGGATAGACTCCCTCGCTGACTGGCTGATACCGACTTTAGGCCACCCCGACGACTTTACTTTTTTATATCCAATGATACATTAACCATTTCTGTGTGAATAGCAGCAATCTTTGATAAGTCTATTTAGGAATTAATTAAGAATTCTGATTAGTACGAGGGTGAGTCAAAAAGTAAATCCATTTTGTTTAGGACAGGTATAATTACCAACACAGGAACATGTATCATACATCAAAATGATACTGGTTTTCTGTGGATCACATCCCTACTTCTCCTCATAGTCACCGTTTCTCTCAATAGCAATGTTCCACCTTCAAATGGGAGCATGAATCCCTGCCCCGTAAAATTCTGTTGACTGTTCTTTGAGCCACTTCTTCACAATAGATTTCACTTCCTCGTTACTTGAATAATGTTTGCATCTCAAACCCTCTTGCCGAATAGGAAGTGAAATATGTAGTGAAGAAGTGGCTAAAAAAATAGTCAACAGAATTCTACTTCTAAAATCTCACTACATCAAATAGCATTTTTTGTATTTGATATTCAATATAAATAAAATAGCTTTATTTTCAATATTGAACACTGCTACAGAAAAGATTACAAGAGAACAGTAAGTTGTCTTTTTTTTTCAATAGTATATATATATATATATATATATATATATATATATATATATATAATGGAGAATGAATGTGAAAATTTGATGCTCAATGCTAAAAGAGCAGAGCAGGTTTATCTTTTACCGTCTGAAGATTGCATAACATGCATGAAACCGCAGTTATAGAAAATTAACTTTATATATATATATATATATATATATATATATATATATTTCTCCTTATGTTTATATATAGTTCTACTTATGTTAATGTGTATATATATATATATACATTTCTCCTTATGTTTATATATAGTTCTACTTATATATATATATATATATATATATGCCAAATTCTCCTACATATATGCATAAAATTATCATTATATATATATATTTATAATTCTCATTATAATTGTCATTTGTTTACACACACAGACACACACACACACACACATTATATATATATATATATATATATATATATATATATATATATTAATGTGTATATATAATATATACATTTCTCCTTATGTTTATATATAGTTCTACTTATATATATATATATATATATATATATATATATATATATATATATATATATATATATGCCAAATTCACCTACATATACAATTATCATTATATATATATATTCATAATTCTTATTATAATTGTCATTTGTTTACACACACACGCACATTATATATATTATATATATATATATAATATATATATATATATATATATATATATATATAATGAGAATTATACTAATATATAGATATCATCTAGATTAATGCGGAAAATTGAAGAAGATATTAAGAGAGATAAGTTCGTTTTTTCTTGTTGCTGATGTTTTGTTTTTGTTGTTTTTTGGTTTTGTTTTTTTTTTTTCATTTCTATTTCTTTCTTCTTTTTCCTTTTTTTTTTTAACACAAATACAAAATACCAAGTAAGTACGGACACCGATTGACCTTTTGAATATTATTCAAAGAATCATGTACGAAATCTTCTATTCTGGGAACTAAATGCCATATCACGTACGCGCAAGCGCACAAAATGTGTCCGCGCTCCGATTTGCACACACCTACGTACCGTCCTTTGGACGTGTGTGCGTACAAGGCGAATTGCAGGTTGCTATTAATAACCAGGGCAACGGTGATGTTTTAACCATCGTAAATAGTGAGGTGATGGTGACGAATATAACTGGACGTGACGTTGAGCGGTTAAAGCAGATACAACGAGGATGGGGAGAATAAGTGAATGGAAACTTTTTTTTTAAATTTTTTATGAAGAGTCAAGTCTCGTTCTGGACGAGATTTAGACGTTCCATTTCCTACTTTGTGAGGAGCACGTACCAGGTGCTTGGTAAGATGTTTTTTAAGATATGTTGACCCTTGTTAGGTTATTTATGTCCATTTAGTAATTATGGACTCCAATTATATATGCTCCAAAATACATATACACAATCATTTTAAATAGGTAAATACTTCCTACCTATTTGCAATATCAATGCTGTAAGAGCTAATCTATCAATAAAATTCAGTCATTTTAAACAGGTAAATACATCGTACCTTTTCCCATTATCAGTGTTTTGAGAGTCATGTTTTAATAATGTTCCCAATCTTTTCTAACACATAAACACTTCATAATTATTTGTAATATCAATGCTTTAAGAGCCAATATATATTTTTTTAAGTTCACAATCATTTGAATAGGTAAATACTTCATATTTAGTTGTAATATTAATGTTTTTAAGAACCAATGTATTAATGAAGTTCATCGTCATTTTAAACAGGTTAAACAATTCATACTTAGTTGTAATATCAATGATTTAAGAACCAATGTATCAATAAAGTTTACAATCATTTTTTAACTCTTCATACTTAGTTGTAATATCAATGTTTTTAGAGTCAACGTATTAAAGAAAAGTTCGTAATCTTTTTAAACAGTACCAAATACTTCATACGTAATCGCAATATCAACGTTTTAAGATTCAATGTATTTATAAAGTTCACAATCTATTCTAACAGGTAAAATACTTTATATTTAGTTGCAATATTAATGCTTTAAATAGCCAATGTATTAATACAGTTCACAATCATTTTAAACATTATCTTAAACATATCTATTTGACCAATAGACATGGCCCTAAAAGTTACTACCACTTCTAATCAGTCTGTGTCTTGGCGTAATGACAACTAAGTGTTGACTCCAGACATCAGAACTCCAGAATTTTGGCCACCGAACCAATTTAGTGTTATAGACAGGATACCATACGATATGTTTATTCAATCAAGGTATGCATGGATAGGATCGAGAGATTAAGTCTTTTTCTATCTTTGTTGCCACTTTTAACTGGTAGATTTTGCAGTATCAGCAGATCATAGGGCAAAGTAGAAAATAAACGAGAAGTTAGACAAATACATGGACCTTGCCAGAGAAACTGTGGAATATGCGGGTGAAAGCGATACCAATTGTAAATGATGCACTTGGAACGGTTCCCAAGAGTTTAGAAAACAGTCTAAAGGAAGAATTGAGACCATCCTGACAAAAGCATTAAGATAGGCTAGAATACTCAGAAGAGTCCTGGAGACATGAGGAAACTTGTCACTAAAACTCCAAATAATAATAATTATTATTATTATTCACTCCTTTTGAATTTTTCACATCAGCGTCAGCTGATGGTATTTCACTGGAGTCTGAGTGACAACAAGTCTCCTCAAGTCTCCAGGACTCTTCTGAGTATTATGGAAGATTGCAACAGTGCAGTATTCTGGATGGTCTCAATTCTTCCTCGGATTTCCAGATTTTTCCAGTCTTTTTTCCAAGCTTTTGAGACTGTTCCAAGTGCACCAACCACAACTGGTATCACTTTGACTTTCATATTCCATAGCTTTTTCAGTTCTCTGGCAAGGTCAAGATATTTGTCCATCTTTTCGTTTTCCTTCATCTTTACCCTGTGATCTGCTGGAACTGCAAAATCCACCAGTTGACAAGTTCTTTCTTTTTTGTAAATCAACACTAGGTCTGGTCTTCTTGCTGGGATAACGTGAACCGTTTTTATCTCAAAGTCCCAGAGAATCTTATACGTTTCATTCTCAAGAACAGATTCTGGTTTATGCATATACCATTTTGTTGTATGGTCAAAATTTAATTTTTTGCATAATTCCCAGTGGATCACCTTCCTAACTCAGTCGTGCCTAGTTTTGTATTCCCGTTGTGCTAGTTTAGTACATTCGCTTAGTACATGGTTTACAGTCTTATCTCTATTACCGCATAGACTACATTTACTATTTTGTTGGGTCTTATCAATTTTTACTTTGATATAGTTTGTCCTTATGGCATTATTTTGTGCAGCAATTATTAGTGATTCAGTTTCTCTTTTAAGGTTTCCTTTTCTTACCATGTCCAAAGTCTTTTCATGTGCAACCTCTCCGATTTGCCGTTTAAAAGTGTCCATATAATTGTTTTTTCTTCCCATTTTTGTTTTCTAGTTTTTTGTGTTTTTCTGTTGTTTGTCCATATATTATTATTATTATTAATTATTATTATTATTTTATCCTTGAGAGTTTTTCACACCAGCTAACGCTAGTGGTCTTTCACAGGTATCTGAATAACAGCATGTCTCCAGTACTCTCCGGGTATTCTAGCCGATCTTAACAATGCTGTTGTCGGTTTCCTCTGATTTTCAACTCTCCAGTCTGTGCTCAAACTTTTGTTAAGCGTTCCAAGGGCACCAATTACAATTGGTTTCACTTTCACCCACATATTCCACAGTGTTCGTTCTCTGGCAAGTTTATATTATTATACTTAGTTTTGGAATGGCATGACCAAATGTGAAAGGTGAAAGGAACTTGTATATGAAAAATGTTGTACGCGAATTTTCCAGGTGCACTTTTCTTCTTCTTCTTCTTCTTTCTTCTTCTTCTTATATTATTATTATTATTATTATTATTATTATTATATAGCATTAACCAAGTAGGCTAATGGCAAGTTTTAATTTCATGTGGCTAATGGATTACTTCTATTATTATCTACTAAAAATGCCTGAACTTTAAATATTTTCAATGGCCGCGACATGCTATTCGAAAGTTATGAGAATATTAAATTATACGGCACAAAAGGGGCAAGACATCTGTCTATATAAGTATTATGTCTATTTTGAGAACTTTACTCTGGCATTGAAGACCAATTATTGATAGAATAAAAGTATTCATAAAAAAAATTGAAGTATTGAAGGGTTTAGAAGTGTTAAAACAGACAATTCTGTTTGAGTTAAATATTGAAACATTTAAATAAAAAAGTGATAAAGAGATTTAATGAGCGGCATGAACGGGACAAAAAGGAAATAAAAGTCGACAGACAGAAATAAGAAAAACAAATAAGTTGAGATGACCCAGATAAACTAATTCAACTAAGATTTTCTCTCTCTCTCTCTCTCACTCTCTCTCTGCATTTTTCACGTTTTCTATCAATGTATCTTATCAGACTTTATTATATACTTTACACTCATTCTCTTTTCATTTTCATTCGTTACTTAATATATATAGTATATATATATATATATATTATATATATATATATATATATATATATATAAAAACGGATGAAATGAAAAAAGAGATTATATTATATATATGAACATATGTATATAATTTATATATATATATATATATATATAATATAATATATATATATATAATAATATTTAAATATACATATTATCATTTATTATATTATCATATATATATATATTATATATTATATATATATATATATATTCATAATATATATATTTATATTCATATATATATTATATAATTATATATATATATATATCATTCATATACATATATTATCATATATATAATATAAACTATTCATAATATATATTGTTTCGTATATATTTTATATATATTCATAATACATATATATATTATTCATATATATATACTATACATATGTATATTATATTTTTCGTATATATTTATATATGTATTCATATACATATATATATATATATATATATATATATATATATATATATATATATTCCTATATTATATTATTTATTCATATATATATATATATATAAACTAATAACACAAAGTCTGTTCAAAGTCTCTACCAATCCATTTGATTTGCGGCCATTTTGAATAGCATGAAAACAAATATTTTTTCTAAATTGAAATAATCTTTGCTATAAAGCAAATCTCACGATCTTATGTTTATTTATAACTAAGAGTTTCATTTTAAAACAAAACTTTTCATAATACTTTATTTATTTATATATATATATATATATATATTATATATATATATAATATATATATATTATATATATATATATAATAAGTAAATACTAAACAAATGTTTTCCTACTACTTAAATGTTAACAACACAAATCTTTCTACAACTTTTATATATATATATATATATATATATATAATATATATATATATATATATATATAATATGTGTGTGGTGTGTGTGTGTGTGTGTGTGTGTGTGGTGTGTACAAGTGTTAAATATAGACCGTGGATAAAATCACTCAGTGAAACCTTTTTAAAAACGTTTCCAACCCGAACGGTAGTCACAAGCCTTTTAGCATTACTGCCAGTTTCACGATGAGGAAAATCGATCGTCAGACATATACATATACATTAAGGCTGGAGGAAGTGTCCCCTCCCAGATAGAACGGGGGCAATGGACGACACACAATGAAAATTTGTCCAATTATTTCCTGTTGATATTTAACAGCTGACCATAATAGTCCATTTGTCTTCATTTTCGGAAACACTACGCCCGGTACCGACTTGCTTTAACTCTTAGTTCACTTATGATAAAGAAAAAAACTCCTGACAGAAGAAACTGGCCATGTGTCGTTGCTCATTAGGTATTACCGCTGACTTAACCCGGTCAGCTCGAGTTCGAGCGCGTAGCAGACATATTCAGCTGGTCTGAATACCGGTAATTTATGAGGAAGACCGTCCCGGTCTCCTGCCTCAAAACTTGCTACCGGGTGAATGCTGAAAAACCAACCCATCTACGATTGAAATTGGTGGCCGAAGCAGTGTCACTTGAAAGTAAACAACCAATTGGGGGCGTTTTGTTTTGGTAATGGTAAAAACACACCAAGCTTGGAAACATTATATTAAAGCCGCAGAGAAATATGTCCGTATACGAGGCGACTAAAGAAGAAGTGGTGGTTTTTATATACTGTACATCAAAACATTACTAAAAAAGCACCGAAACTAAAGCAGAACCCATTACTCTATATAAAAATCTACATCTTCAGTCATTCTTTTTTTTTTTGGGGGGGGGGGGGCCATTTCCTATAATGGATACATTTCTCTGTTGTCTTAATGTTATGTTTCCCATAAACGTTTGATATGTTTACTTGAAATCATTGCCAAATAGTTCAATCTGTAAAAAGTATAAATAACATTGATTTAGCTTTCCCTCACTCTTTTTCTTTCTTTCTTTCCTTATTTTTCATTTCATGTTTGATAGAAACAGATTAGCGTAATCGCTTCTGCACCTCACCCCCTCTCTTTTATCTTCCCCTACTCTCTTTCTATTTTATTATATTTTTCTATGTGGCGTGTGCTTTTCTTTCCCTTTAATTCTTTATAATAAAATCAGCAAAATTTAGCTGTGACGACGACACTCATAAGAAATTAGAACTCGGCTGATAAGCAACACCAGATAATCAGAATTTGCATTTAATCTTGGATGATTTGGACACCAGTGTTTTTTTTATTAGATTATTCTGGCTTGATTTTTTTTTTTTTTGACTGTTTAAAATCAAAACAATTTGCACATTTTATCATCCATATTTTTCATTCTGTCATCCATGTTGACCATTAGCGCGGCATTTCCTTTCAGACATTTTAGTGTTTTATCATTACCGCGGCATTTTAGTGTTTTAACAAATTACGCGGCATTTTTAGTGTTTTAATATTACGCGGCATTTTAGTGTTTTACCATTACGCGGCATTTAGTGTTTTTATCATTACCCGCGGCATTTTAGTGTTTTATCATTACCAGCCGGCATTTTAGTGTTTTACCACTTAGCGCGGCAGGCATTTAGTGTTTATCATTACCGCGGCATTTTAGTGTTTATCATTACCGCGGCATTTTAGTGTTTTTTACCATTACCGGCGGATTTTAAGTGTTTGACCATTACCGCGGCATTTTAGTGTTTTACCATTAACTGCGGGCGGCATTTCTTTCAGACATGTCTCTTTCTTGCTGTAATTTCAAGGCTGGTTATTAATAAAAGTGTGTTCAGACATATTTAGGTACAGTCTGTCGACTGGCTTAGAATAATGCTGATTGTATTCTCAGTATAGAGGTAAGACCCATTATGGAGGCGCGTGGGGAGCGCGTGGTCTAATTGGTTAAAGTCGTAGGAAATGGACTTCGTCAACGCGAGTTCAATTCACTGGACGAAAGCTGTTGGCATTTCACATAGCGCTAGTACCCTTGGGAAAAGGTATGAATCCAATTCTCTCGCTCCAGCTATGGGTAAATAGGCGGGGCAGACTGGACTCTTTAAACCATGGCTAGGTAACCAGTCTAGGAGAAGGAAAACTCTGAATTAAAACCTGTTAAACTAAACTCCGCTTAAGAAATTGACCTTGTGGTCGCATCCCTGCTTCGTGCGGGGGGGGGGGGTGTAAATACTATATGGAGGCGCGTGATATAATGGTTAGAGTCGTAGGAGATGGACGCGTCGACCCGAGTTCAAATCCCAGTCAGAGGTTATTTGCTTTCTCATGGCGCTAATACCTTGGAAAGGTATGAATCCATATATTCTCCCTCCTCAGCTATGGGTAAAATAGTGGGACAGACTGGTTTTTTAAACCTTGGTAGGTAACCAGTTTAGTGTAGAAGGAAAACTCTGAATTTGAAAAAACCTGAGGTCAGTTGTTGTGTAGGGTTGTGCACAATTCTTCTCTGTCGGCTGTGCGGATGGCCTCACACAAGCCTCCACCACTATAAACAAACCAGCGTAGAGTTGTTTCATTCTGGATGAACACTCAGGCGTCGAAATCGACGAGAGGGTATCCTGTGTAGAACATAAACTGCATTCAGTAGCAAGGCTCGGATTTTTTTAGATGGATAATCTAGTATCCCCACAGAAAATCCATAGTGTTAATTAACAACGAAGTAAGGACTTAACAGCTTGTATTGCCATCAGATGAAGTCCAGTTTAATTTTTGGCCATTCCAGCGGCACCACAAAGTGAAAAAGAAAGAATCGAAAAAGACAGATATTAAACCTTGCCAGGAGTAAACAAACACACAACTGTGAACGTGGGATGTGAAGCGTGATATCAATTGTTGTTGGCGTGCCCTTCAAAACGGTCCAGGGATTTGGAAAAGGATCAACTGGAAAGAATTGGAAACCAGAGGAAGATTCAGCACGCATACAAACCAACAGCATTGTTAAGATGACGCAGAAATACTCAGAGAAAGTCATCTCGAGAACTAAGAGACTTGCTGTCACTTAGAACTCCCATATGAAACTAGTGTGCCAGACTAAGCAAATTAAAATCTCAGAAAAAAAAAGTA
>CM042137.1:104109592-104123831 GCA_023376005.1 Doryteuthis pealeii | reverse complement strand
ATTCTTTCTACAACTTTTATAATATATATATATATATATATATATATATATATATATATATATATATATATACATGTGTGTGTGTGTGTGTGTGTGGTGTGTGTGTTTGTGTATGTACAAGTGTTTAATATAGACCGTGTATAAAATCACTCAGTGAAACCTTTTTTAAAAACGTTTCCAACCGAACGGTAGTCACAAGCCTTTTAGCATTACTGCCAGTTTCACAGTGAGGAAAATCGATCGTCAGACATATACATATACATTAAGGCTGGAGGAAGTGTCCCCTCCCAGATAGAACTGCCCAATGGACGACACACAATGAAAATTTGTCCAATTATTTCCTGTTGATATTTAAACAGCTGACCATAATAGTCCATTTGTCTTCATTTTCGGAAACACTACGCCCGGTACCGACTTGCTTTAAACTCTTAGTTCACTTATGATAAAGAAAAAACTCCTGACAGAAGAAACTGGCCATGTGTCGTTGCTCATTAGGTATTACCGCTGACTTAACCCGGTCAGCTCGAGTTCGAGCGCGGTAGCAGACATATTCAGCTGGTCTGAATACCGGTAATTTATGAGGAAGACCGTCCCGGTCTCCTGCCTCAAAACTTGCTACCGGTGAATGCTGAAAAACCAACCTATCTACGATTGAAATTGGTGGCCGAAGCAGTGTCACTTGAAAGTAAACAACCAACTTGGGGGCGTTTTGTTTGGTAATGGTAAAACCACACCAAGCTTGGAAACATTATATTAAAGCCGCAGAGAAATATGTCCGTTATACGAGGCGACTAAAGAAGAAGTGGTGGGTTTATATAACTGTACATTACAAAACATTACTAAAAAGCACCGAAACTAAAGCAGAAAACATTACTCTATATAAAAATCTACATCTTCAGTCATTCTTTTTTTTTTGGGGGGGGGCCATTTCCTATAATGGATACATTTCTCTGTTGTCTTAATGTATGTTCCCATAAACGTTTGATATGTTTACTTTGAAATCAATTGCCAAATAGTTCAATCTGTAAAAAGTATAATAACATTTGATTTTGCTTTCCCTCACTCTTTTTTCTTTCTTTCTTTCCTTCTTTTCATTTCATGTTGATAGAAACAGATTAGCGTTAACGCTTCTGCACGCTCACCCCCTCTCTTTTATCTTCCCCTATTTCTCTTTCTTTATTTCTTATATTTTTCTATGTGGCGTGTGCTTTTTTCTTCCCTTTAATTCTTTATAATAAAATCAGCAAAATTTAGCTGTGACGACGACACTCATAAGAAATTAGAACTCGGCTGATAAGCAACACCAGATAATCAGAATTTGCATTTAATCTTGGATGATTTGGACACCAGTGTTTTTTATTAGATTATTCTGGCTTGATTTTTTTTTTTTTGACTGTTTAAAATCAAAACAATTTTTGCACATTTTATCATCCATATTTTCATTCTGTCATCCATGTTTGACCATTAGCGCGGCATTTCCTTTCAGACATTTTAGTGTTTTATCATTACCACGGCATTTTAGTGTTTTACCATTACCGCGGCATTTTAGTGTTTTACCATTACCGCGGCATTTAGTGTTTTATCATTACCGCGGCATTTTGTGTTTTACCATTACTGCGGCATTTTAGTATTTTCATTACCGCGGCATTTTATGTTTTATCATTACCGCGGCATTTTAGTGTTTTACCATTACTGCGCATTTTGTGTATTGACCATTAGCGCGTTTAGTGTTTTATCATTACCGCGGCATTTTAGTGTTTTACATTACCGTGGCATTTTATGTTTTATCATACCGCGGCATTTTAGTGTTTTACCATTACTGCCGGCATTTTAGTATTTTATCATTACCGCGGCATTTTAGTGTTTTACCATTACTGCGGCATTTTAGTGTTTGACCATTACGCGGCATTTAGTGTTTTACCATTACGCGGATTTTAGTGTTATCATTACCCGGCATTTTATGTTTTACCATTACTGCGCCATTTTAGTGTTTGACCATAGCGCGGCATTTTAGTGTTTATCATTACTTTTAGGTGTTTTACCATTTTACCGCGCATTTTAGTGTTTTATCATTACGCGGCATTTTTAGTGTTTACCATTACTGATTTTAGTTTTATCATTACCGCGGCATTTAGTGTTTTACCATTAACGCGGCATTTTAGTGTTTTACCATTACTGCGGCTTTTTAGTGTTTGACCATTAACGCGGCATTTCCTTTCAGACATGTCTCTTTCTTCTGTAATTTCAAGCTGGTTATTAATAAAAGTGTGTTCAGACATATTTAGGTACAGTCCTGTCGACTGGGCTTAGTATATGCTGATTGTATTCTCAGTATAGAGGTAAGACCCTATATGGAGGCGCGTGAGGAAGCGCGTGGTCTAATGGTTAAAGTCGTAGGAAATGGACTCGTCAACGCGAGTTCAATTTCTGGACGAAGCTGTTGGCATTTCACATAGCGCTAGTACCCTTGGGAAAGATATGAATCCAATTCTCCCTCCAGCTATGGGTAAATAGCGGGGCAGACTGGACTCTTTAACCATGGCTGGGTAACCAGTCTAGGAGAAGGAAAACTCTGAATTCAAACCTGTTAAACTCCGCTTAAGAAATTGACCTTGTGTCGCATCCTGCTCGTGCGGAGGGGTTGGTAAATACATATATGGAGGCGCGTGATATAATGGTTAGAGCCGTAGGAAATGGAAGCGTCGACCCGAGTTCAAATCCTAGTCAAGTCTATTTGCATTTCTCATAGCGCTAATACCCTTGGGAAAGGTATGAATCCATATATTCTCCCTACAGCTATGGGTAAAATAGTGGGACAGACTGGGTTTTTAAACCTTAGATAGGTAACCAGTTTAGTAGAAGGAAAACTCTGAATTTGGAAAAAACCTGAGGTCAGTTGTTGATAGGGTTGTGCACCAATTCTTTGCTATCGGCTGTGCGGATGGTCCAACACAAGCCTCCACCACTATAAACAAAACACTGTGTAGGTTGTTCATTGGATGAACACTCAGGCGTCGAAATCGACGAGAGGTAATCCTGTGTAGAACACTAAACTGCATTCAGTAGCGAGGCTCCGGATTTTTTTTAGATGGCCAGAAGACCTAGTGTTAATTAACAAGAGGACTTAACAGCTTGTGGATTTTGCCATTCCAGCTGACCATAATAGTCCATTTGTCTTCATTTTCGGAACCATTCCAGCGGACCACAAAGTGAAAAAGAAAGAAATCGAAAGGATATTTAAACCTTGCCAGAGAACCAAAACAAACTGTGGAACGTGAGGATGAAGGTGATATCAATTGTTGTTGGCGCCCTTCAAACGGTCCCAAGGATTTGGAAAGGATACTGGAAGAATTGGAAACCAGAGGAAGAATCCAGACCATACAAACCACAGCATTGTTAAGATCGACGAGAATACTCAGAAGAGTCATCGAGATCTGAGGAGACTTGCTGTCACTTAGACCCCCATTGAAACTAGTGTGCCAGACTAAGCAAATTAAATCCTCGGAAAAGGGTAAGGTTATCCTGCAAGCTATTGAAAGTTAGATCCTTAATGAAACAACCCATTCTTGTGGCCTTGTGACTTTGCGCCAGACTTATCAAATCTATGTCAGTACCTACCGAAAAGAACAGCACAAAAGTCTGTTGTTTCATTCCCTAAAATGAATTAAAGTAGTTTAAACTTGACGACCCAACAGGAAAAAAAGTTCAAGTATATATCACTACATAGATATTGTTTATGGTACGTCGACTCCGATATAATAGACATATCGTACTAAAATTGTTGTTTTGTTTTTGTCACAGGCTTTTGTAATTAACATATTTATTGTTAACCAGAGACAGGCTCACGGTTGCTAAAGCTTGACTGAGCAAACTTGTCTCATAAACCTTCGTGCTAATGTCGTGAGTTCGATTCTCACTGTGCACACAAAAATTGTAGTCTTGTGCCAGACTAGGCAGAACTTCGTAAATATTTTACTCGTATTGCTTCTCACCTTAACTCTTTGTCTACTTTAAGCCGCTCACGGCGGCTCTGTTTCCACGCATACCACACCCAAGCAAAGTACAAAAACTGATGGCTAGTCCATTATAATTGAGTAGAAGGACTCAGATTACAATAGTAATAGGACTTTATTTGAATAGAATGAGTTCCGAAGTGAATAGACAGCGAACTTTGAAATATTCCATTATACAGGTTTTTAAAAAATACCAACAAAATTTTGTATATGCGTGGGGGAAATGTGGTAGGCAAAGAGTTAATACAGGCCTTCAATAAGCAGTGGCTGGTGACCAGGGATTGTTCCCTCAGACAATGCCCCGTCTGTGCTAAAACGGATTAGGTGACCCTTACCTGTGGTAACATAATGTCACATGAGGTCAAGTTTTTAAGCAGGACCGTTAACATGTACATCAGGATGAGGATCCTGAGTTCGAAAAGAAGATTCCCAAGTCCGAGAAAGTTCCCGAGTCCGACAAGAAACACATGAAGAAGGCCGTAGGGCACATCGGCCGAAATGTTGTACAGATAACAATGAAGATGAGGACAATAGTCCGAATAATCCAAATAATATTAAATCCTGTCAGGACGAACCAACCAAATTTGAGTTTTTCTTCACAGCCAAATATCCTAATACTAACTGGGTGTAGAGAGATCGGGTACATTATAATTACTAGCAACAGAAAACACCATCCGGGCGTCGTAAAAATTAATTTTTGAAAGACATTGCCTGAGAGGGTGGGAGTTAAAAATTCAATGTCAGAGGGTTTGTATCATAAGTAAGCAAAATCCTCATATTTATTAAAGGGGTAAAAATAAAATAAAACTATTTGAAATGAAAACTGAGCCCTGTCGCTCTCAAATAAAATGTTACGTGCATGTAATAATCAAACAATTATTTTGAATATTTTCCACATCAATTTTACACAAAATCGTAGGTATTTATTTATTTGTAAACTTTTTAGTTAACTTCTTGTTACTGTAAAAAAAAGGGACGAAAGTAAAAAAAAAACAATTTTTTAAATTGCTTACTTAAATTTTGGGTGTGTATAGCATAAGAATATTGTGACGTAAGCTGTGACGTAGAGCTATGACGTAGATTTTGTTACAGACAGATCAATACATACAGTTAAAATGGCCTTTGTTTCTACATTCGTTAATGATATTAGGTATGACATTAAAGATTGCTTATATAATAGCATCATTGATCAGCTCTTTCAGCATTCCTCTTTAGGGGCATCACCTTACCTTTTAAAGTGCAATGGGGGGGGGGTTCTGCCTGAGTTGAAACCTAATCCCTGAAGCTGATTGGTATATTTGATATATCCCTCAGGTGTGCGTAGCGTAACGGTTATATTCCATATCACTTCTTAAGTGAAATGTATAAAAGCAAAGTTGGCGGAGTGGCCAATTGTCGATATCAGCGGAGGGCGATCCCCTTTTCGCTAGCGCTAGACTAAGGAGAATCTTTTATTGAGGTGGAGCGCCATACCTACCGTCAGCTTCCCTCTTTGCCTCACAGATCAGATAACCCAATGTGTTACTCATGCGCTGAGTTGGTGGAGACTGGTATCGAACCAGGAACCTTGCGATTCCTAGGCGGGTGCTCTACCGACTGAGCTAAATCTTCGAAAAACTACGCATTGGATCTTGCGAGTGATGGGTACGTAATAGCTAAACTAGTAAAGACCATGGTTATTTAACTAGTAAGCTGATATTAACCGAGTTATTTCTAATTCAAAACAAAAGTCTGACATATAAGCCCTACCAATGTACTTGTAAAATACTCATTGTTAAACTACTTACTCTTAGCAGTCGTAACAGAGGGCGTTTGTGGCGTAAAGGTCATCGTCGTATGGAAATAGAATCAGCGATCCGAGTTCAAATCCTGGGCAAGGCTGCTTGCGTTTCATTTTGCGCTAATGCCCTTGGGATATGGATGAACCCATATGTTCTCCACCCCCTAACTATGAGTATGTATTTGTTTTGTATTCAGATATGAATAAATAGTAGGATAGAGTGGGTTCTTTAGCCTTGGTTAGGCAACCAGTCTATGAGAAGGAATACTCAAACCAGCTGTAGTCAGCTTAACAAAGAGACCTTATGTCGCATCATGTTCGTAGCGAAGGGTGGTTGGTTTGGTTGGTTGGTTGGTTGGTTGGTTGGTTGGATTTTACGGCATGTCAACTTTTGGGTTATTTTATGCCGAAGACGTTTTTGTTTTATTCATTCTTGTTCCTTTTTTTTTTTCAAACAATTCGTTTTAAAACATTTTTAACTCGTTTTTTATCTATTCCCACCATAAACAGTACCCTAATAGATACTACCAATCTGGGTCAGGGATGAGCTTGTAGTAATAACGATGAAGGTGTACTCCACACTCCCCAGAGCTCCAAAATTAGAACTTCACTTTTAGATGCAGTTTAACGTCATACTCAATATACTGACCCTCAGCCACCGCCTTCTAGCACATATATGATAAAAAGGGCCGAAGAAATCATACAGGTGTTAGGGTTTGGCGTGACCAGCCGAATGATCGGGGCGGGCTTCTCCGACCGTCTAGCCTAAGTAAGGGCCAAAGTGGACTGTTGCGTGTCATGGACTGCTCAGCCACCAAGATTCCGTCCTTAAACATCACAGCCAACAGGTGGCTCCATTGAGGGGGGGGGCATTTTTACCCCTCTGCTAAGGGACAGTCGGTTTATTTTTCGGCCCCATCCGACAGAGCGAGCGAGAGTGGGTAAATACATTCTTATTGTATCTCCAATAACTGGGAGATAGGAATATATAAGACGGGTAATTTTAAAGGTATGTCATGATATCTGCGGCAAAGACTGTGGAAAAATAGTCTTTTTTTTTAATCCGGAGTTTTCATAAAAGCTTCTGTAGTCCTGCGTACGTATCCCCCATATTAAATCGTTGACCTTGTGTCAAAAATTTGTTATTGTTGGGTTGCAAATAAACGGTGATTTACTCCAGGGTAAATCGGCTAAAAGTTAATCATGCTTTGTTTCACTGTCTACCTGTCTGCCTTGTTATCCTTTTGTGGGTTAACAAAAAAGAAAACCTAGAAGCGCAGACAAAAGAAAGGTATTCTTATCCGCTTTTACACAAGGAACTGACAGTTCAATATTTATGTGCTGTTCCTCAGCTATGGCTTCATTCCAAACATCCTCTCATCCGTGTAAATTAAAATATTAATTCGGACTTTTGAACAGTGTCTGGTTAACAGCAAAGATTTCATTGATTTTTTATATATAAGATAACTTTTATTGATCTATTTTTTTATCTTTATGCTTTTTTATTATTTTTATTTTTTATTTTTTTGCTTTTTGTTATTGCTTGTTTTTTGGGTTTTTTTCCCTTGTATTAAGTAAATAAAAAGATAATAAATAAAAGTCGAGTGTCTACAGTTACAAAGTACAGCAAAAAATGTTGTGGTTCAGATTCGCGCCAAGTAGGAAACATGTGAGAATTACATTATGATTAGCATAGGGCACCTCACGTAGTGTAATGGTTAACAAGGTGGATTAGCAGACCATTGTTAGTGGGTTCAATTAACACTGAGTGCCCCGTACGCCCGGCCGTGTGTCACAACTAAGCTAAGCTTAGTAAATAACTATACAAATAAAGGACAGGGCACTTCGCGTAGTATAATGTTTAACAAGATGTATTAGCAGACCTTTATTAATGAGTTCGATTCTTACTGAGTGCCCCATATTTCTGCCCGTGTGTCACAACTAAATTAATATTAATAGATAACTATACAAAAAGAGGTTCATGCACCACATGTGCTGTGATGGTTTGCAAGGTGAATTAGTAGACCATTATTAGTGAGTTCGATTCTCACTGAGTGTCCTGTACTTCCGGTAGTGTGCCACAACTTAGTTAAGCTTGGTAAATAACTATACAAAAAGAGGACAGGGCACCTCATGTAGTGTAATGGTTAGCAAGGTGGATTAGCAGATCATTGTTAGTGAGTTCGATTCTCACTGAGTGTCCTGTACTTCCGGTAGTGTGCCACAAATAAGCTAAACTTAGTAAATAGCTGTACAAAAAGAGAGGTCCATACACCACACGTGTTGTAATGATTAGCAAGGTAGATTAGCAGATCAGTGTTAGGGTGTTCGATTCTGATTTTCGTAAAAGAGTTTCAATTTTTTCTTTTTTTTTTTTCTTTTTTTTTTTCATGGAATAAATTTCTTACAGAATAAAAGAAATAATTTTTAAAGTGATTCTTCCTATTAAAATTTTGCTCCGAATTTCATTTTTGTAAAATGATTTCGTCGATCTGAATTTTAGAAAACAAAATTTCTTTGAGAATATACAACAGATGCCGTATAACAGATACATGCGTAAATATCACAGTCATTTTTAACGGGTATTATGCTTGTATATACACAGATATATACACACACATACATACATTGCACTTACAAACACACACATACATGCATACACATAAACATATGTGCACTCACACACACACATTATATATATATATATATATATATATATATATATATGAGAAGTAAATACACAAACGATGTGTTTATGATATGGCTTTTTTTAGCCGACAATTTTTTGGGGGAGGATATGTGCTTAATTGAAATCGTGCCTAATTTTGAAAGTTAATTAATTAATAATTAATCAATTAGGCGGGCATACCTATTTAAATATAAGGCTAAACAAATCGAGAAAAATCAATCTGTATGTACATTTCGGCCTATTAGGCCTCATCAGCAGAGCTATAGATAGGAAGACCGCCTTGTGCGTGATTCGAAACCCGATATATATATATATATATATATAAAGAGTACTCAACATCAGTGATAGAGCATATATATGGTCCGATTATGGTATAGGTAAGAAATTGACAGTCAGTAAGCAATATATAGAGAGAAGGACTCACCAAGCAATATATATATAGAGACAGATTGACAGACTGAGAAAACGAGAGAGAGGGGGGAGAGAGAAATGTCCCCTCTTCTATATCGGCATGTGCCATAAATTTCTACCATTTTAAGAAGGATTTTTGAAAAACAACCAACACAGAGCGAATTACATAAATAAATTGCATAAAGTTGAATATTTGAACATTTACTTTAAACCAAAAGTGTTTTCTGGTGTATTTGGATAAATACGGTACAACACAGTGTTGCCAATAATTGAGCGTGGTTTTTTTTTGTGTTTTTTTTTTTGGGGGGGGGCTATTTTTTGACTTCGTTTTTGTAATCTTCTATATCTGTACTCCTCTTACATTAAATGCCAAAAAAAAAATAAATAAAAAAATAAACGCTGCTAAAACCATTGCAATAAAGCCGTAGACACAATGACATTTTTTCTCTATCCTTATCTTTAAACAACCCTCTTATCCTCTCTCTCTCTCTCTCTCTCTCTCTCTCTCTCTCTCTCTCTCTCTCTCTCTCTCTCTCTCTCTCTCTCTCTCTCTCTCTAATTCACCTACACACATACAGAGAGAGAGAGAGAGAGAGATTTACCAAACTTAGTTTCGAGTGGCATGACCCAATGTGAAGGGTGAAGGAACTTAAATAATGAAAATGTTGAATGCAAGTTTTTTCCAGGTTTTTTATCATCATCATCATCATCATCATTATCATCATAATCATCATCATCATCATCATCGAGGTACCGATGTGATTTTGGCTTGCTAAAGTAAAATTTCTTTCTTTCGTTTAAATTTTTTTTTTTACTTCTATTGTTTACATATTAATTAAGTATTAGCAGATCCCGTAGAAACTCCACGCAACGAAAAAAAAAATATGAGAAACTATCTAAGCAAGAAGGATGTATACAACTATCTATCCTCACTAAGTATCATAAAGTCGTCGGGGTGGCCTAAAGTCGATATCAGCCAATCAGCGAGGGGGTCTATCCCCTTTTCACTGGAGCTAGACCAAGGAGATCGTTTTTTTGCGTCTGAGGTGGGGCGCCACACGTACCATCAGCTCCTTACTTTACCGCACAGATCACTAAGCTACTCATATCTGAGTTGGCGAGGACCGGTATCGAACTTGGAACCTTACAGTTTCTATCCGAACGCTCTACCGACTGAGCTAACACGGCCCTATAAACAATAATTAAAAATTGTTGGACTTTTCAGGATTCTATATATTTAGTAATTTTGTATAACTTGACTCTGACGAAAACAACTCTTACTTACTCAACAGACACTCACACACACACACACACACACTCATATATATATATATATATATATATATATATATATATATATATATATATATATACAAGTTTTGTTGAACTGTACAGACAATTCTTGTCGGACGAGTTTTTGGTTGATCCTTTCTAATTTTCGGGCCATCTTTTTGGTGTCGAGGTGGAACTGGTGGACTGTTACACCAGTTCCACTGACTCAACCAAAAACTCGTCCGACAAGAATTGTCTGTACAGTTCAACAAAACTTGTATAAAAGAAAAAATGCTGCCAAAATACACTTATTTTATATATATATATATATATATATATATATATGTGTGTGTGTGTGTGTGTGTGTGTGTGTGTGTGTTGATATATATATACCTCTTTGTGTATATATATATATATGCATGCGTTTATATAACGCTCTACCGACTGAGCAACATAAATTAGTGTATTTTGGTTTGCTAATGTTGAGAAGATATTTATGTACTTGAAATATGGGGAAAGGGTTCTGCTCGTATAGTGAAAAGGTATTTTGTCAAATCCCAAATGACGAGACAACGATTGGCTCAAGAAAGTTAAACTAACAGGATATTTGTTTAAAGGTGAAAGTCAAGGCAGAGACGCAGATATGTACGCGTCTTGCGTTCCTGACGCATAAAATCTAAAAGGACGCAGTAAATCATATCCATGCGTTCCAATGTTTTTCTTTTTTTTCTCCCCCCCCCCAATTTCAAACTAACTGTAAATACATTTCAATAGTTTCTTAGAAACGAATTACACAGAATAGGTTACAAGGTAGGAGTTAGACGCCTTTAGTTGGGACCCACACATTTTCCCGGAGATTTATTTAAAGCAAATTTGTGCGTCCCAGGACGCACTAAATCAAAACGCTATCAACATCACTGTCAAGGGAGACAATTAGCATCCGAAGAAAAAAAAACAATTGGAGCGTGTTCGTGCTAGTTACGAACGCGACCCACATAGAAATCCATATTGAAGTCAGGTTTGTAGTCACAAATTCCACGCTAGACTGTTTAAAAAAAATGCGGAAATGGTTGAAGACGATTCCCTACAAACTGCAGTTATTGCAAAGTCTAAGGCGTTAGGACGAAACGGCACGTGCAGAACTGCTGCAGCTTTGTGAGGAGGAAGCTGTGGATTATGGAACGTGTCGTTTTCCGCAAAAGGGTCCAGTATAAATTACAGGCGCTCCTGGCGTAACGGTTATCGTCCTAGTCAATGGATTCGGCGAGCAAAGTTAAAATCCTGGACGAGGCTCTTTGCGTTTTGCGTTTTGCGTTTTGCGTCACGCTAATGCTCTTGAAAAAGGCACAAATCCATCTGTTCTTCCCATCCCCTCTCCAGCTATGAGTAAATAGTAGTGGAGGCTGGGTTCTTTAGTCTTTATCAGGCAACATGTCTAGGTAAACTCAAGTCGCTTAAAAAAAAATTGACCTTGTGTTACATCCTGCCTGTGGAGTAGAGACTGTAAATTACAGAATTTTTTAACATTTTGATATTTTCAACATGTGAGTTGATGAATTAGTGTTAATATTCAAAGATTAAAATCTCGTCTTTTTAGGTGGTTTAATTTGTCACAGAGTCTATAAGACGTAATAAATAAATAAATATATATATATATATATATATATATATATATATATATATATTATATATTAAATTTTTACTTGAAGGCACTTACAACGCATGTATCGCATATGGTATATACCGCTGATGAGACTTAATAAAGTCGAAACAGTCTGTACGGTATTCTACACACCGAGCCATCCTTTGCCGGGATTACACTTGTCAAGTTCATTTTCTATAAGAAAAAGTATCGAATTTTATGCGATACATGCGTTGTAAGTGCCTTCAAGTAAAAATTTAATATATACTTTATTCAGCAACGTTTCTAAATAAACAAACATCCAAAAATCTTATATATATATATATATATATATATATATATATATATATATATATCGAAATACGGTGTGCGTGGATGACTATTATATGCTCCAAAAACCCGGTAGAGCTCTCTAGAAGCGACTTTAATTGACTTTCACCGCCAGCGTAATAAAGCAAGGCTCGTCTGTTGTTTACAGACTTGAGCTCTCTGGTGATCGTAAAATATATACACCGATGTATGTATTTATCAGCAAAAAAATACTTCCACCCAGATATTAAAAAGATGGCCAGACAGTTAGAAAGGTTCGATCAAAAACTCGTCAGACAATAATTGTCCATTGAATTCAACAAAACATACTTAAAAGAAAAAAATTCTGCCAATATTATATATATATATATATATATATATATATAGAGAGAGAGAGAGAGAGGGGGAGAGAGAGAGAGAGAGAGAGAGAGTTTGCTATATGTATCAGTAGAGAGTGCTCAATATCATTGATAGAGCATATATATCTAAGTTAGGGTAGCAAATATATGAACTCAACGGTACTTACTAACTGACAGTTTCTCGCCTATGATATTGGTTGTCAAATTGCATAGGCAATAAACTGTCAGCTACCAAGCACCGTTGACTTCATGCCTTCTCTACCTTAACTTTATGTATATATATATATATATATATATATATATATATGTGTTGTGTGTGTGTGTGTGTGTGTGTGTGTGTGTGTGTGAAGAGAAATGGAAGTGAATCCGACGGTTAATATGGTGATAAAATGAAAAATCCGGGTCTCTGTTTAATTGTATTGAAAATGGAGATGGTGCTTGATTCTTTTTATTGTGAATTCTAACTAACAATTTGGATTCTTTAAAATTAAACGAATGTATATATATATATATATATATATATATATATATATATGTGTGTGTGTGTGTGTGTGTGTGTGTGTGTGTGTGTGTGTGTGTGGTGTGTGTATGTGTGTGTGTGTGTGTGTGTGTGGTATCGAATACAGGCCTTGTATAATATTTGATGACTATGCAATAAGAACAAACTATAGGAAATTTTAAACTAGCCGGCATATGGCAAGATATTAGTATCTTTAAAGTTAATAACTTTAATACAATCTTGAAACCAGCTGTGTCTAACTCGTGAGCAAATCACTTAAGCTCCAATGCTTATTTTGGTCAGTATGTTAATACACTTTTGAAATTCTAAAGAGAAAAAAAGAGAGACATGTGTGAACTATTTATTATTACTGTAACGGAAAGAGAGAGAAGTATCATGGCCAGTGTTCCTTGTTAAGGACAGCGATGGCGCAGTCGCAAGCAAGAACAAATTATGCCGCACAGCAAAAGTTCCATGCCGCGCACGAATTTTAAAATTTTAGGAAAAATAAGTTCGGCACATCTAAACCAGCTAGGTCCTGTTTACAAAAAATTAAAAAATAGGAAAAGAAATTGCGCTAATTTTTTGTTTCTTTGTATTCAGACCTTGTTACGATTTTTTGTGTCCATTTTTAGACTTCAAGTGAGAGCACTTTACAGTAGAGTTCCCTTGTGTTAAGCAGAGGCTGATCTTTAGTGAAGAATCCTTTGGTTGTTCTTTGGTGTCCCTTGGTGTTGGGGTAAAATCCTTTGGTTCTTCCTTGGTGTTCCTTAGTGTTGATTGGAATCCTTTGGTTGAGCAAAGTCCTTGGTTGCAGCAATGGCGAATACGTGCAAATGAACGGCTTTCCAGATCGGCGATTAAATAGTTAACTAACCACGTATTCGAGCTGTCGCAGAGTCTATAAGTTTAAGTGGTGGACTTTAGAACGCCTTATATGTCTAAATATTCCAACAGACCTTTCAATATTCAGGTAATTTTTCCGATTTAAAAAAATATCAATTTTATTTGGCTTTAAATGGCGGGGGTCATAATTACAATATAAATGCAATGTCGAAATGATCTCTGTTTTTGCGATATGTAGGTATTTATTTATGTAGGCATTTATTTGGTTCGCTTATTGGCCAAAGTGTGACATAAGGTCGGTTTAGTGAGGGGAATCGAAACTGCCAAACAATAATTGCTTATTTCCATCGACATTTCGCTTCTGGGGCGCCTCAGGCACCGGGCAATAAACACAGCCCTTACTCCTTTTAGACGAGAGG
>CM042137.1:104094592-104104592 GCA_023376005.1 Doryteuthis pealeii | reverse complement strand
CATAGGACGACGTCGCTTATGAGTTCGTCCTCGCTTCTCCAGCAGTGTCCAGCATGTCTTTTTCGTCTCACTTAGATGGTTTTATGATAGGAGGCAAGTGGCTGTACAGCTGCTTCCTTGTGGGTGTGTTTCCACGATTTGTTTAAGATCGCACACAGCATTCTTGAGCAGCTCCCGTCTAGCTTATTCCCAAGGCGCTTCGTTAAGGTCCAAGTGGTGCAGCCATATAATAGCACAAAAGAAGACATCTCTGCAGTCGACGGTAAGCCTCTAAAGCCAGTAGAACAATTCACGAATTTAGGTAGTAATATCTCATCTACAGAAAGCGATTTTAATGCACGTATAGGGAAGGCATGGTCTGCTATAAACAGATTATCAGTTACATGGAAATCAGATCTCACTGACAAGTTATACTACATAGAAATAAAAAAAGGTTTATACAAATTTATTCAGCATAGAAAAAACATCATTCAGTTATTATGCAATTAACGTACATAAAGAAACAAGAAAAAAGAAGTAGAACAAAAGAAAATCAAAAGGTAAATATTAAAAAGATCAATTATTATACCTGTACTGAGAAAGATCAAACAAAAACCTAGTCAAGCACTATACAGTCACTATATACAAGGTGTGTCAAAAAAGTATCCAGCTTTTTTGTACTTTTTGACACACCTTGTATTCTAAAAAATTAACGTTCCATTCGTTTTTCATTTCTATCTTGGTAAAGACAGCTTCAATCTCGATACTTTTTTGACACACCTTGTATTCTGAAAAAAATTAACGTTCCATTCATTGTTCGTTTCTATCTTGGTAAATACAGCATCAATCTCGATACTTTTTTGACACACCTTGTATTCTGAAAAAAATTAACGTTCCATTCATTGTTCGTTTCTATCTTAGTAAATACAGCTTCAATCTCGATACTTCTATGATATACCTTGTATTCTGAAAAAAGATTAACGTCCCATTTATTGTTCGTTTATATCTTGGTAAATACAGCTTCAATCTCGATACTTTTTTGACACACCTTGTATAAATTAGAAATGTTACAAAACAATTTTGATTACGGTCAAGTCACGCTAGATCACCGAAGTTAAGCAGTGTTGAGCCTGTTTAGATACTTGATTGGATTACCACTTAAACAACAACAAGTACTGTAAGCAACTTGAGTCATTTGTTTATCAAAATGACATGATTCAGCATTAGATGACCCGAAAATGAGTTGATATGCTACAAAACAACCAAAATATTTTTGAGCATCATAGATTGAGTATTTCAGGTCAAGTTTCGAAGTAATCCAAACTAAATGGTGTAAAGGAAATGCCAATTCAAAGAGTCCACAAAGAATGTGTACTTTTCTTAGATGTTTTTATGAGGTTAAACTTATACAGTCAAAAGTGTGTCGAAAACGAAAATAATACTACATAACAACATTTGCTAAGGCTTATGGCAATCTCGTAAATTTAGATCAGAGCAGCTGATTTTGTAAACAAAAATACAAGGATGCATTGTGATTCTTTAAAGGGGGGTAAGTTTGAGTTGCAAAAAAGTATCGAGATTGAAGCTGTATTTACCAAGATATAAACGAACAATGAATGGAACGTTAATTTTTTTTTTTTTTAGAATACAAAGTGTGTTATAAAAGTATCGAGATTGAAGCAGTATTTACCAATATAGAAATGAAAAATGAATAGAACGTTAATTTTTTTCAGCATACAAAGTGTATCATAAAAGTATCGAGATTGAAGCTGTATTTACTAAGATAGAAATAAAAAAAATGAATGGAATGTTAATTATTTTTAGAATACAAGGTGTGTCAAAAAGTACAAAAAAGCTGGATACTTTTTTGACACACCTTGTATATAGTGACTGTATCGAGCTTGGCTAGGTTTTTGTTTGATCTTTCTGAGTACAGGTATAATAATTGATCTTTTTAATATTTACCTTCTAAGTTTTGTTTAACGGCATATTAGCCTCTGTGGGTCATTTAATGCCAGAAAAGGTTATGTACAATGTTTTTAGAATTCGCGAATTCATGCCTTACGATTTCGAACTCTGTGATGATGCCGCAGAAGCAACCAACATTTTTTTGTTGTGCGAAAGGTGAAGGGACAGTAACCAGATGGTTCAAGAAATTTCGCTCAGGCTGCAAGAATCCTGATGATCAGGCAACATCAGGTAGGCCTAAAACTGTGGATTCTGAGGTTTCCAAGCCATGAACTCAAATTCGCAAAATAGCATTTGGAGAGTATTAAGCAATTCCACATCACACAGTT
Source organism: Doryteuthis pealeii (assembly GCA_023376005.1). Taxonomy (NCBI): domain Eukaryota; kingdom Metazoa; phylum Mollusca; class Cephalopoda; order Myopsida; family Loliginidae; genus Doryteuthis; species Doryteuthis pealeii. Next base: position 104,102,316 of record CM042137.1, on the reverse strand, counting down.
CAATGTGCTTCGTCACCTTCAGGGTCTCGACAAAAGTCTAGTAGTTTGTATATAAATGTGGCGTCAGTGAAGTTTCGACAAACCAAAGAACTAAGCACCTTCTAAAGCCGCGAGCTATTCAATCATGAAAAGATTTCTTTTTTTATTTAACTTTTCCCTATTCACAATCTGATATAAATCCTTTTCGAAACCACGATATATCAAAGCACTCACAGCCTTTTAATAAAGATAGACATTTCAAGTTAACTTTTTCGATGTTTTTAAAAACTGATCTTATCTTTTAGAAACACATTTAAGTGTTGCTTCTTGTGTGTTTCGCGTTAGATTCTTTCTTTCTTTCTTTCTTTCTTTTTCTTCTTCTTCTTCTTCTTCTTCTTCTTCTTAAATAATAGATTTCTATCGGAATAACATTGAAAAGTATAGTTTTCTCGTTTCTTGCATCGTTCACATCTATTTCTATTAATAATAGAGATTCGCTATCTATCTGTCTGTAACCGAAACTACGCCACTGCTTACGTCAGAATATCCAAAATCGTTAAAACATAGAATAAAGAACAATCTTTTTATCTATCTTTTTTTTTAAATTCAATTTTAATATTAATAGAATAAATAAAAGCTGTTCCTTATAATTCAACATTTGAATTATTTGCATTGTAATAATAACAATTTGAATAAAATAAACTATGAAATTGATTTAAAAGTTGTACAGTTATTTTAAATGGAAAAAAATATATGCGAAATTGTAATCAATTTTTCAAATTATTTTTACTCTAGCCCTGTTTTCAGTAAGAAAAATTAACTAAAATGTTTACAAATAAATAAATACCTACGATTTTGTGTAAAATCTATGTATGATAATTTATTCAATTAATTATTGATAGATGTAAGCAATGTTTCATTTGCGCGGGGAAGGGGACAGAATTAACTATTTTAGATTGGGGTTTTTTTGGGGGGGGGAGTTCACTCCTTTAATAAATTTGATGACTTTTACTTACTTATGATACAAACCCTCGACATTGAACTTTTAACTCACACCTCCCTCAGTCAATATCTTTTAAAAAATTAAATTTTGCACCGCCCACAGGGCGTTTTCTTTTGCTAGTGCATATAAAGAATAAAAGGGAAATTAAAGAAATCTTCATCCATCTTTCATATTAATGTTCATATACTGTAATCCTAGACATACTTGAAAAATAAATAACATGGGTAATATTAAATATCTTCAAGTAGGAAATGATTTCCTGTGGGTAACAGATATTTTACAAGTAAGTGATTGTGGTAGGGGTTTTGGTCAGATTTGTGAGTAGAGTTGATTTTTGTTTGTTTGTTTTTTGGGGGGGTTAACAGGTTTGAATTCAGAGTTTTCCTTCTCCTGGACTGGTTACCACTCAGAGAGACAGCTATCCAAGTGTTCATCTGAAGCCCGTACAATAGATCTAGCACGTGATATCATCTCTGAAAATTATCACAAAAAATGTATTATCTTCTCAGACTCGCTCTCGGTCCTACTATCTTTAAGAATTTTTTAAAAAATGGAAGACCTCTCATCATTAAACTCCTGAATAGATTAGACCCGAATGTCTAACTCTAAGGCGTTCTGATATGCTGGATCCCAAGCCATGTAGGAGTGAGGGGGAATGAAAGAGCTGACTCTGCCACCTAAATCGGCTCTAGATTTGATCCCCGACAAGTTCAAAGAGTCATATACTGACTTGAAACCTAAAATTAATAGATTCCTCATACAAAATGGCAACAACGCTGGAATAACAACATCCACAATAAACTCTTCCTAATCAAACTCACTTTGAGAACTGGAGACAAACTTTGACATAAACCCAGACGGGTTGATATGGCGTTAAAATCAATCAACCACCAAGTTCCTAGACGAGGCTGTGCGTATATCACATAGCCCTAATATGTATTTGTCAAAACCGCTTCGCAATGAGCAGGATGTGACACAAGGCCAATTTTAAGCATACTTTAACGGGTTTGAATTTAGAGTTTTCCTTCTCCTAGAATGGTCGTCATTCCAAGGTTAGAGAGACAGCTGTGTGCATATCGCATAATAGTAATATTTATTTGACAACCCCTTCACGAGAGGATGTGACACAAGGCCAATTTTAAAGCGGAGTTTAACTGGTTTGAATTCAGTTTTCCTTCTCCTAGACCGGTTAATATACTAAGGTTAAAGATCCCAATCTGCTCTACTATTTTGACCGGAAATTTTTTGGATACATTTTTTTTTCACAACATCGCCCAGGATTTGAACTCGGGTCAGCTGACTCCATTTCCAACGACAATAACCATTACACAACGCGCCACTCCTTGTTTAGCATTACAAACATTCGGAATTCATTGAGATGATTAGTAGGAAGTTGGCGCGTGGTTTAGAGTCTAGACAATGGACTCATCGACCCGAGTTCAAATCCGCGACGAAGCCACAGTTCAGATAGCGCTAACACCTTAGAAAATATGATCCAACTATCTATCCCTCCAGCTTATCTGAACTGTGGCTTCGTCCAGGATTTGAACTCGGGTCATGAGTCATGTTCCTACGACTCTAACCACCGCACTTTCCTTACTAATCATCTCAATGAATTCCGGAATGTTGTAATGCTAACAAGGAGTGGCCGCTGTTGTTGTTAATGGTTAATTGTTCGTTGAAATGGATCGTCAGCTACCCGAGTTCAAAATCCTGGGCGATCTGTTGTGAAAAAAAAATATTGTATCCAAAAAATTTTCCGGTCAAAAGTAGATAGAGCAGATTGGATCTTTTAAACCTAGTATATTAACCGGTCTAGGAGAAGGGAAAAACGGAATTCAAAAACCAGTTAACTCCGCTTTAAAAATTGGCCTTGTGCACATCCTGCTCCAGTGCGAAGGGTTTGCAAAATAAATATTACTATTATGCGATATGCACACAAGCTGTCTCTCTTAACCTTGGAATGACGACCATTCTAGGAGAAGGAAAACTCTAAATTCAAACCCGTTAAGTATGCTTAAAAATTGGCCTTGTACATCCTGCTCATGCGAAAGCGGTTGACCAAAATACATATTAGGGCTATGTGATATACGCACAGCCTCGTCTAGAAACTTGGTTGGTTGATGAATTTTAACGCCCATATCAACCCGTCTGGGGTTTCGTCTAAAGTTTGTCTCCAGGTCTCTCAAATGAGTTTGATTAGGAAGAGTTTATTGTGGATGTTTAGTTTATTCCACGTTGTTGCCATTTTGTATGAGCGAATTATTAATTTTAGGTTTCAAGTCAGATATGGACTCTTGAACCTATGTCGGGGATCAAATCTAGGACCGATTTAGGTGCAGAGTCAGCTCTTTCATTCCCCTCACTGCCTACATGCTTGGGATCCAGCATATCAGAATCGCCTTAGAGTTAGACATCGGGTCTAATCTATTCAGGAGTTTAATGATTGAGAGGTCTTCCATTTTAAAAAATTCTTAAAGATAGATAGGACCGAGAGCGAGTCTGGAATAGATACATTTTGTGATAAATTTCCAGAGATGATATCACTGCTAGATCTATTGTACGGGCTCAGAAATGAACACTTGCGATAGCTGTCTCTCTGATGGTAAACCAGTCCAGGAGAAGAAAAACTCTGAATGCAAACCTAGTTTAACCCCCCAAAAAACAAACAAACAAAAAATCAACTCTACTCACCAAATCTGACCACAAACCCCTACCACCAATCACTTACTGTAAAATATCTGTTAACCCAACAGGAAATCATTTCCTCTTGAAGATATTTCGAATATACCCATGTATTTATTTTCAAGTATGTCTAGATTACAGCTATCTATGAACATTAAATATGAAAGATGGAGAAGATTTCTTTAATTTCCCTTTTATTCTTTATATGCACTAAGCAATAGAAAACGCCCTGTGGGCGATGCAAAAGTTTAATTTTTTAAAAGATATTGACTGAGGAGGTGTGAGTTAAAAGTTCAATGTCCGCAGGTTTGTATTCATAAGTAAGTTAAAAATCATCAAATTTATTACAAGGATGTGAACTCCCCCCCCCAAAAAAACCCCAATCTAAAAATAGTTAATTCTGTCCCCTTCCCCCGCTAATATTGAAACATTGCTTACATCTATCAATAATTAATTGAATAATTATTCATAGCATAGATTTACACAGAAATCTACGAATTTATTTATTTACAACATTTAGTTAACTTTTTCTTACTGAAAACAGGCATTTAGAGTAAAAAATAATTAAAAATTGATTACAAATTTCGCATATATTTTTTCCATTTAAAAATAACTGTACAACTTTTAAATCAATCATAGTGTATTTATTCAATTGTTGATTATTACCAATGCAAATAATGTCAATGTTGAATTCATAAGGAACAGCTTTTATTTATTCTATAATATTAAAATTGAATTTAAAAAAAAAGATAATAACAAAAGATTTGTTCTTTATTCTATGGTTTAACAGATTTTGTATATTCTGACGTAAGCAGTGGCGTAAGTTTCGTTATGAACAGATAGAAGCGAACTCTATTGATTATAGAAATAATGCTGAACGATGCAAGAAACGAGAAAAAACGTATACTTGTCAATGTTATTCCGATAGAAATTCTATAATTTAAGAAGAAGAAGAAGAAGAAGAAGAAGAAGAAAAAGAAAAGAAAGAAAGCAAGAAAGAATCATAACGCGAAACACCACCAAGAAGCAACACTTAAATGTGTTTCTAAAAAGATAAGATCAGTTTTTAAAAACATCGAAAAAGTTAACTTGAATGTCTATCTTTATAAAAGCTTGAGTGCTTTGATAATATCGTGGTTTCCGAAAAGGATTTATAATCGATTTGAATAGGGAAACGTATATAAAAAAAGAAATCTTTCATGATGAATAGCTGCGCGGCTTTTAGAAGATGCCTTAGTTCTTTGTTTGTCGAAACTTCACTACGCTCCACATTTATATACAAACACTAACCTTTTGTCGAGACCCTGAAGGGTGACGAAGCACATTTGAACTGTGTGATGTTTGGAATTGCTTAATACTCTCCAAATGCTATTTTTGCAATTGCAGTTCATGGTTGGAAACACACCTCCAGAATCCACCATTGTAGGCCTACCTGAGTGGCCTGATCATCAGGATTCTTGCAGCCTGAGCGAAAATGGCTTGAACCATCTGGTTTACTTGTCCCTTCACCTTTCGCACAACAAAAAAATGTTGGTTGCCTTCTGCCCCGGCCATCCATCACAGAGTTTCGAAAATCGTAAGGCAATGGAATTTTCGGCGAATTCTAAAAAAACATTGTATCATAACCTTTTCTTGCATTAAATAGACCCACAGAGGCTAATATGCCGTTAAACAAAAACTTAGAAGAGGTAATATTAAAAAGATCAATTATTATAACCCTGTACTCAGAAAAGAATAAACAAAAACCTAGCCAAGCTCGATACAGTCACTATCATACAAAGGCTGCTGTCAAAAAAAGTTAATCCAGCTTTTTTGTACTTTTTGACACACCTTCTGTATTACTAAAAATAATTCAACATTCCATTCATTTTTTTTAATTTCTATCTTAGTAAATAACAGGCTTCAATCCGATCACTTTTATGATTACACTTTGTATTCTGAAAAAAAAATTAATACGTTCTATTCATTTTTCATTTCTATATTGCTAAATACTCCTTCAATCTCATACTTTAAACACACTTTGTATTCTAAAAAAAAAAAAAATTAACGTTCCATTCATTTGTTCTTTAGTATCTGGTAAATACAGCTTCAATCTCGATTTACTTTTTTGCAACTCAAACTTACCCCCCTTTAAAGAATCACAATGCATCCTTAGTTATTTTTGTTTACAACATCAGGCTGCTCTGATCTAAATTTACGAGATTGCCAGTAAGCCTTAAGCAAATGTTGTTATGTAGTATTATTTTCGTTTATCGACACACTTTTTGACTGTATGAAGTTTAACCTCCATAAAAACATCTTAAGAAAAGTACACATTCTTTGTGACTCTTTGAAGTGGCATTTCCTTTACACCATTTAGTTGATTACTTCGAAACTGGACCTGAAATACTCAATCTATTATGACTCAAAAAATATTTTGGTTGTTTTGTAGCATATCAACTCATTTCGGGGGGTCATCTAATGCTGAGAATCATGTCATTTGATAAACAAATGACTCAAGTTGCTTACAGTGACTTGTTTTGCTTTAAGTGGTAATCCAATCAAGTATCTAAACAGGCTCAACACTGCTTAACTTCGGTGATCGAGCGTGACTTGACCGTAATCAAAATTGTTTTGTACATTTCTAATTTATACAAGGTTGTCAAAAAAAGTATCGAGATTGAAGCTGTACTTTACACAAGATATAAACGAACAATAAATGGCGACGTTAATCTTTTTTCAGTAATACAAGGGTATTATCATAGAAGTATCCGAGATTGAAGCTGTTATTACTAAGATAGAAAGACGAACAATGAAGTGCGGAACGTAATTTTTTTTCCAAATGGGAATACCAAGAAATGTTTATATGTCCCATGTCAAAAAAGTATACCGAGATTGATGCTTATTACCAAGATAGAAACGCAACAATGAATTGGAACGTTAATTTTTTTTCAGAATACAAGGCTTGTGTCAAAAAATAGTATCGACGATTGAAAGCTGGCTTTACCAAATAGAAATAAAAAACGAATGGAACCGTTAATTTTTAGAATACAAGTGCTGTCAAAAAAGTACAAAAAGCTGGTGATACTTTTTGACACCACCTGCTAAATATAGTGACGTATATATGTCTTACTATGGGTTTTTGTTGCATCTTTCTCCAATATACAAGGTATAATAACTTGACCTTATTTAATATCCTTACCTTTTGAGTTTCATTTTTGTTCTACTTCCTTTTTTTCTTGTCTTCTTTTATGTTAGTTAATTGCATAATAAGCTGAATGATGTTTTTCTATTGCTGAATAAATTTGCGTCATAAAACCTTTTTTATTCTATTAGTATAACTTGTCAGTGAGATCTGATTTTCCATGCTAACTGATAATCTGTCCTATAGTCAGGACCATGCCTTGCCCTATTACGTGCCATTACAAAATCGCTTTCTGTAGATGAGATATATCTACCTAAATTCGTGAAAATTTTCTACTGGCTTTTAGAGCTTACCGTCGACTGCCAGCGATGTCTTCTTTTGTGCTAGATCTATATGGCTGCCCACGCTTGGACCCTTAACGACAAGCGCCTTGGGAATAACGCTAGACGCAGTTGAGCTGCTCAAGAATGCTGTTGCGAACTCTTAAACAAATCCGTGGAAACAACACCCCACAAGAAGCAGCCTGTACAGCCACTTGCCTCCTAATCATACAAACCATCTACAGTGAGACGAAAAAGACATTGTGGACACTTGCTGGAGAAAGCGAGCGACCCAACTCATAAAGCGACGTCGCCTATTGTAAACCACACAATGGACACACCAGTATTGCGCCGTCCAGCAAATTACCTACTTTGACCAAACTCTGCGCGGATACTGGATGCTGCGCAGAGAACTACCCCGAAGACAACGAATCTATAGGACGGATGGGGAGAGAATTGTTATGGATATCGTGCTACTAGCGCGACGTTATAATGATGAGGATGATATTGGATAAATCTATGTGTTTGTCGTTTTGTTGTAGCTCTAAAATCCGGAATTATTAGAGTGTTTTCAAATCTCTTTATGTTCTCCATGATGTACATAAATCATCCC
>CM042137.1:104065293-104094492 GCA_023376005.1 Doryteuthis pealeii | reverse complement strand
ACAACAGAGCCAAATGTATCCATTATAGGAAATGGCCCCCCCCCAAAAAAAAAAGAATGACTGAAGATGTAGATTTTTATATAGGAAAAGAATGTTTTCTGCCGTTAGTTTCCGGTGCTTTTTACGTGAATGTTTGTAATGCTACATGTAATAAAAACCCACACTTCTTGTCTTTAGTCGCCTCGATATAACGGACATACTTTCTCTGCGGCTTTATATCAATGTTTCCAAAGCTTGTGCTGGTTTTACCATTACCAAACAAAAACGCCCCCAAGTTGGTTGTTTACTTTTCAAATGACCACTGCTTCGGCCACCAATTTCAATCGTAGATAGGTTGGTTTTTCAGCATCTCACGGTAGCAAGTTTGAGGCAGGAGAGGGACGGTCTTCCTCATAAAATTACCGTATTCAGACCAGCTGGAATTTGTCTGCTACCGCGCTCTGAACTCGCAGCTGACCGGGCGTTAAGTCAGCGGTAATACCTTTAATGAGCAACGACACATGGCCGAGTTTCTTCTGTCAGGATTTTCTTTACATAAGTTGAACTAAGAGTTAAGCAAGTCGGTACCGGGCGTTGTTTCCGAAAATGAAGACAAATGGCACTATTATGGTCAGCTGGTTTAATATCAACAGGAAATAATTGGACAAATTCATTGTGTGTCGTCATTGGGCCCGTTTCTATCTGGAGAGGGGACACTTCCTCCAGCCTTAAGTATATTATATGTCTGACATCGATTTCCTCATTCGTGAAACTGGCAGTAATGCTAAAAGCTTGTGCGCACTACCGTTTCGTTGTGAAACGTTTTTAAAAGGATTCACTGATCTAGTTGATTTTATCCACGGTCTATATTAAACCACTTGTACATACACAACTACACAGCACACACACACACACACACACACATTGAATATTATACATATATTATACTATAGTATTATTTATGAATATATATTATATTATACATATATATAAAGTTGTAGAAAGATGTTTGTTGTTAACATAAAGTTAGTAGGAAAAACATTTGTTTTTAGTATTTACTACTATATACTTATATATATATATATACTATATATACATACTACTAATATATATTATATATATAAATAACAGTATTTATGAAAAGGTTTTATTTTAAAATGATAACTCTTAGTTATATTAAAGACATTAAGATCGTGAGATTTGCTTATGTATAGCAAAGATTAATTTCAATTAGAAAAATATGTTCATCTATTTCAAAATGCCGCAAATCAAATGGACTTGAACAACTTGTTGTTATTAGTTTATATATAATATATATGAATTAAAAAATATATATATTAGGAATATATGTACATATATGTATATATAGTATATATAGTATATATAAATATATATATATATAGTATATAAATAATATAAATATATACGAAAAATAATATACATATGTATAGAATATATATGAATAATATATATATGTATATGAATAATATATATAAAATATATACGAAACATTATATATGAATAAGTATATATATATATGAATTAATATATGTATATGAATGATATATATTATATGATATATATATGCAATAATATATATATATATATGAATATAATACTATATATATACATATGAATAATTATATATATATATATATATAATATATATATATTTATATGATAATATATATAAATGAATAATATGTCTATATTTAATATATATATATATATATATATAATAATATATATATATATATAAATTATTATACATTATTCATATATATAATATAATTCTCTTTTTCATTTCATTCGTACTTATATACTACTATAATATATTTATATATATAGTATATATGATATAATATTACTATATATATATATATATATATATATAAGTAACAATATGAAAATGAAAGAGAATGAGTGTAAAGTATTATAATTAAAGTCTGAATTAAGATACATGATAGACAAACGTGAAAGCAGGGACGAGAGGAGAGAAGAGAGAAGAGAGAGAGGAGAGAGATAGAAGAGAGAAAGAGAAAGAGAGAAAATCTTAGCCCGTTGAATTAGTTTATCTGGCCATCTAACTTCATTTGTTTTTCTGTTATTTGCTGTCTTGTCGACTTTATTCCTTTGTCCCGTTCATGCCTCTCATTAAATCTTGCTTTATCATTTTTTATTTAAATGTTTCAATATTTAACTTCTGCAAACAGAATTGTCTGTTTTAACACTTCTAAACCCTTCAATTACTTCAAATCTTTATGAATACTTTATTCTATCAAATAATGGTCTTCAATGCAGAGTTTAAAGTTCTCTAAAAATAGACCATAATACTTATATACGACAGATGTCTTGCCCTTTTTTTCGTATAATTTACATTATTCTCAATAACTTTCGAAATAGCATGTCGCGGCCATTGAAACTATTAAAGTTTTCAGGCATTTTTAGTAGATAATAATAGAATAACCATTAGCCACATGAATTAAAACTTAGCCATTAGGCCTACTTTAAGCTATAATAATAATAATAATAATAATATAAAATAATAATAATAATAAAAGAAGAAGAAGGAGAAGAAAAGAAGAAAAGTGACCTGCGAAAATTCGCGTACAACATTTCAATATACAAGTTCCTTTCACCTTCAATTGGGGTTCATGCCATTCAAACTAAGTTAATAATATAAAACTTGCATAGAACGAAACACTGTGATATTGGCGTGAAAGTGTTGAAACCAATTGTAGTTGGCTGCCCTTGGAACGCTTAAAACAAAAGTTTTGAGAACAAAGACTGGAAGAGTTGAAAATCAGGAGGAAGAACCGACAACAGCATTGTTAATGATCGGCTAGAAATACCCGAAAGAGCATGGAGACATGCTGTATTCAGCATTACCTGTGAAAGACATAGCGTAGCTGGTGTTGAAAAACTCTCAGGATTAAATAATAATAATAATAATACATAATAATAATAATAAAATTATGGACAAACAGAAAAACAACAAATAACTAGAAACAAAAATGCGGAAGAGAACAAAACTGGGACACTTAAACGGCAATTCGGAGGGTGCACATGAAAAGACTTGGACATGCTAGAAAAAGGAAACCTTTCAAAAGAGAAACTGAATCACTAATAATTGCTGCACAAAATAATGCCACAATAAAAAAAAAAATACAAAAAAAAAAAAAAAAAAAAAAAAAAAAAAAAAAAAAAAAAAAAAAAAAAAAAAAAAAAAAAAAAAAAAAAAACAAACAAAACGGACAAACTATATCAAAGTTAAAATTATAAGACCCAACAAATAGTATAATGTCAGTCTATGCGTGGTAATAGAGATAAGACTGTAAACCATGTACTAAGCGAATGTACTAAACTAGCACAACGGGAATACAAAATAGGCACGACTGTTAGGAAGGGTGATCACTGGAATTATGCAAAAAATTTAATTTGACCATACAAACAAAAATGTATATGCAAACCAGAATCTGTTCTTTGAGAATGAACGTATAAGATCTTCTCTGGGACTGAGATAAAAAATCGGTTCACGTTACCAGCAAGAAGACCAGACCGTAGTGTTGATTACAAAAAGAAAGAACTTGTCAACTTGGTGGATTTTGCAGTTCCAGCAGGATCCAGAGAAAGATGAGGAAACGAAAAGATGGACAAATATCTTGACCTCTGCCATGAGAACTGAAAAAGCTTATGGGAATTATAAAGTCAAAGTGATACCAGTTGTGGTTGGTTGCACTGGAACAGTCTCAAAAGCTTGGAAAAAAGACTGGAAATCTGGAAATCCGAGGATAGAATTGAGACCATCCAGAAACTGCACTGTTGCAATCTTCCATAATACTCAGACAGAGTTCCTGGAGACTTGAGCAGACTTGTTTGTCACTCAGACTCCTAAATACCATTCAGCTGACGCTGATGTGAATAAACTCAAAAGGGTGAATAATAATAATATAATTATTATTATTTGGAGTTTTAGTGACAAGTTCCCTCCCATGTCTCCAGGAACTCGTCTGAGTATTCTAGCCCTATCTTAATGCTTTTTGTAGGATGGTCTCAATTCTTCCTTTAGACTGTTTCTAAATCTTGGGAACCGTCCAAGTTGCATCATTTTCCAATTGGTATCACTTTCACCCGCATATATCCACAGTTTCTTGGCAAGGCCTGTATTTGTCTAACTTCTCGTTTATTTTCTACTTCTGCCATGATCTGCTGATACTGCAAAATCTACAGTTAAAGTCGGCACAAAGATAGCGAAAAAGGACTTAATCTTCTCGACTCCTATCCATGCATCACCTTATTGAGATAAAATATCGTTAGGTATCACTGCTCATAACACTAAATGGTTCCGGTTGGCTCAAATTCTGGAGTTTATGTCTGGAGGTTCAACACTTATTGTCATTACGCCAAGACACAGACTGATAGAAGTGGTAGTAACTATTAGGCATATGTCTATTGTCAAATAGATATGTTTAGATAACTGTTAAAATGATTGTGAACTGTATGTAATACATTGGCTATTCTTAAAGCGCATTAATATTGCAACTAAATATAAATATTACCTGTTAGAATAGATTGTGAAACTTTATAAATACATTGAATCTTAAAAGCGTTGATAATTGCGATTAACGATAGTATTTGGTACTGTTTAAAAGATTACGAAACATTTTCTTTAATACGTTGACTCTAAAAACATTGATATTTGCACTAGTATGAGAGTAAAAATGAATTGTAAACTTTTTGATACATTGGTTCTTAAATCATTGATATTACAATAAGTAGGATATTGTCTTACCTGTTTAAATAGACGGTGAACTTCTTAATACATTGGTTCTTAAACATTAATATACAACTTAATATGAAGTTATTTACCTATTCAAAAATGATTGTGAACTTAAAAAATATATTCGGCCTTAAAGCATTGATATTACAATAATTATGAAGTGTTTATGTGTTAGAAGATTGGGAACATTATTAAAACATTGATCTCAAACAACTGATAATGAAAAAAGGTACGATGTATTTTAACCTGTTTAAATGACTGAATTTTATTGAATAGATTAGCTCTATACAGCATGTGATATTGCAAATAGGTAGAAGTATTTACCTATTTGAAAAAAAAATGATTGTGTATATGTTTTTGGAGCATATATAATTGGAGTCCATAATTACTAATGGACATAAATAACCTAACAGGTCAACATATCTTAAAAGAAACATCTTACCACAAGCACCTGGTACGTGCTTTCCTGCACAAAGTTAGGGGAAATGGAACCGTCTAATCTCGTCAGAACGAGACTTGTCTGTCATAAAAATAAAAAAAAAAGTTTCCATTCACTTATTCTCCCCATCCTCGTTGTATCTGCTTTAACCGCTCAACGTCACGTCAGTTTATATCGCACCAATCACCCTCACTATTTACGATGGTTAAAACATCAACCGGGTTGCCCGCTGGTTATTAATAGGCAAAACTGCAATTCCGCCTTGTACGCACACACGCCAAAGGACGGTACGTAGGTGTTGTGCAAATCGGGAGCGCGACACATTTGGTGCGCTTTGGCGCGTACGTGATTCATGGCATTTAGTTCCAGAATTAGAGATTTCGTACATTTGATTCTTTGAATAATATTCAAAAGGTCAATACGGTGTCCGTTACTTACTTTTGGTATTTTGTATTTGTGTTAAAAAAAAAAAAGGAAAAAGAAGAAAGAATAGAAATGAAAAAAAAAACAAAACACAAAAAACAACAAAACAACATCAGCAACAGAAGCAAACGAACTTATCTCTCTTAATTATCTCTCTCAATTTTTCCCGCATTAATCTAGATGATATCTATATATTAGGTATATTCTCATTATATATATATATAATATATATATATCTATACTACATTTATATAATGTGCGTGTGTTGTGTGTGTAAACAATGAAATTATAATAAGGAATTTGAATATATATATATATGATAATTGTAAATATTAGGCATGAATTTGGCATGATATATATATATATATATAATCTTTATATTTATAAAGGTAGAACTATATATAAATCATAAGGAGAAATGTATATATTATATATACCACATTAATATATATATATATATATAAAGCTTATATATATATATAATCATATATAATATAGTATAAATGTGTGTGTGTGTGTGTGTCTGTGTGTGTAAACAAATTGAAATTATAATGAGAATTAAATATATATATATAATGATAATTTTAATGCATATAATGTAGGAGAATTTCGCATATATATATATAGTATATATAATATATATATTAATATATAGTTATATGAGTACAGTAGCACTATATATAAGCATAAGGAAAATGTATATTATATATATTTACACATTAACGATAAGTAGAACTATTAATACAACATAATGAGAAATATATATATAATTATATATATATTATATAATATATATATATATATAAAGTAATTTTTCTATAACTGCGGTTACATGCAATGTTATGCAATCTTCAAGACGGTAGATAAACTGCTCTGCTCTTTTAGCATGAGCATCAAATTGTTCACATTCATTTCTCCATTATATATATATATATACTATATATATGATATATATTATATTAATATATACTATTGAAAAAAGACAACTTACTGTTACTCGCTGTAATCTTTTTCTGTAGCAAGTGTTCATATTGAAAATAAGCATTTTATTTATATTGAATCATCAAATACAAATGCTATTTGATGATAGCTGAGATCTTAGAAGTAGAAATTCTGTTGATATTTTTAGGCCACTTCTTCACTGACATATTTCACTTCCATCGTCACTGGAATAAATGTTGCCTCTCTTCGGGCAAGAGGTGAGATGCAAACAATTCAACGTACGAGGATGAATCTAATTTGTGAAGAAGTGGCCAACGACAGTCACAGAATTTTACGGGGCAGGGATTCCATGCTCCCATTTTGAAGTGAAATTTGCTATGAGAGAACGGTGACTCTATGAGGAGAAGTAGGGATTGATCCACAGAAAACCAGTATCATTTTGATGTATGATACATGTTCCTGTGTTGGTAATGTATACCTGTCCTAAACAAAATGGATTTACTTTTTTGACTCACCCTCGTACATAATCAGAATTCTTAATTAATTCTAATAGACTTATCAAAGATTGCTGCTATTTCACACAGAAATGGTTCATGTATCATTGGAATAAAAAGTAAAGTCGTCGGGGTGGCCTAAAGCTCGGTATCAGCCAGTGCAGCGAGGGAGTCTATCCTCTTTTCACTAGCGCTAAGACAAGGAGATTGTTCCTTAGCGGTCGGAGGTGGAGCGTGTCACACCTACCATCAGCTGCTTATTTAACCGCAGCAGATCCCTGTGGCTACTAATAGTTGAGTTGGCGAGGGCCGGTTTTGAACTAGGGCCTTGTGGTTTCTAGCCGAACGCTCTACTGACTGAGCTATTCGGGCCCTACATCATTGGATATTACTAACTGTTAATATTGAGTGGGATGCGACTAAACATCCTAGCCTAGTAGTCTCGACCCCCCGCCCGCCCCCCCCAATTTTATCGAGCATATCAATTCTGTCAAAAAACAGTTGGTTGGCTGGTTGGTTGGTTGGTTTATTTTACGGTATGGGTTTATTTTATGCTGATGAACGTTATTGTTTATTTATTTTGGCAGTGCATTAAAATTAAAAAAAAAATTAAACACATTTTTTAAGACACATCTTTTTATCAAATTTAACACCCATAGGACCTAACTGAGTCAGAGTGGACCTGGGAGTAATGGCAATGAAAGAGTACTCCACACTTTCCAGAGCTTCCGAGAATTGCAACCTCACTACCTAGATACAGTTTAAACCAAATAAGTTAACGTCATACTCAGGACGCTAGACCGCTCAGCCACCGCCTCCTAGTACCGGTTTCATCAATAATATTAAAGGAACTGAAGTTGCTAAGTACAGAAGCAATAGGGTTATACTCATATATAATATTATTTACCAACCCCTCACACAGCAGGATTGACAGAAGGTCAATTTTGTTAAGGGCTGTGCACGTTTACACATGGTTTGAATTCAGAGTCCTTCTGAGCTGGAACAGTTTGTCTTTACCAAGGTTGAAGATCCAGTCTGCCCTACTATTTAACCCTAGCTGGAGGGAGTATAGTTGTGATCATACCTTTCCAAGGTTCGCCGGCTATGTTACAATCGATATAAGTTACTAGGGCTTGACGTGAGCCATCCGATTATGAAGGGTTACTCCCATTCCTCCCACAGGGCTCCAGAAGATTGGAACCACACCCACTAGATACTAGTTACGTCAACACACAGGATATATTCAATAACACTGAATAACTGTTGAAATCTGTTTCTTAAGTAAGTCGACGGCGGCGGTCGTAAAGTCGATAGATCGAGCCAGACCGCAAAGGAGGTCTATCCCTTTTCAATATGCTAGACCAAAGAGATTGTTTTTGTCGTCTGAGGTGGATGCGCCACACCTAGACCATAAGCTCTTACTTACCGGAAAATCCTCTGCTAGCTCATACAACTGAGTTGGCGATGGCCGGTATCGAACTGGATTTGTTTGTGGTTTCCTAGCCCAACGCTCTACCGACTTGAGCTAACCCCGGCTATTATTGTCTTGAAGCTGCCGAATCCATTGACTAGCAGGAGCTGTGGATATACTACAGTATAGTAGTATTAAAATGATTTTTCTGTGTGCATGTCCTTTTTGTTCCCTTTCTTTTTCTTTATAAAAAAACGGAATGGATATTAATTTATATTGCTGGAGGTGACGACACTAATAAGTAAAATAAGAAATCGGCGATTTACTTACACGAGCTCAGATGACCCTTGTGCTAACTATCATACGCTGAGTTGGCGAGGGCCGGTATGCGAACCCGGAGCCTCGAGTATCCTAGTCTCCGAGGCGTTCTAATTCCAGTGACTGAACTAAACGATTAAACTTTTGTGTCAAAGGTCGTCCACTAATTAATTATTTTCATCTCATGTTGAGTCATACGTATAGCTTAGACGCCTTCTATTATGTTAATAAAAGCAGTAAGATTCCTATGTGTGCAGAAAGATTTAAAAAAAAATAAAATCGCGATGTTTACATTCAGTTGATTGATATAGAGGCACGCTTTTAAGTTGTTTAATAGATTCAAAAACAAAATGTTTGATAGCAGTCATTTATTTTATCTATTTTTTTTTATTCTATATTCTTATTCTAATTCAATGTGCGTGAAACACGTGAAATTCGTAACTCATAGAATTCTGAATAATTTATTCTCATTTCTGAGAGACACACATCGTCACACGGTCATGAAAATTCAGACAGATGTGACGATAAGATCCTCCAAAAAGATGTATGATTCGTTTTTGTTTTTCCAAATGAAGCTCATGAACGTAAACGTAGTGACGTCACATGACCGAGAACACATGATAGACGGTTGAGAAAAATTAACTGTTGAATATAATGGTTATGTTTATTGTATTTATTTATTCATTTATCTTTTTACAAACTTGGCTCATCTTGCTTATTTAAATACATTTTTTATGTGCTATTAGACTAAGCGATCAACAGAGGCGCACTTAGCGTAACGTTGAAAATGAAAACGGGCGAACCGAGTTGCATAATCCTGGACGAGTTTGTGGGACCGTTTACTTTGCGCTAATATCCTTGGGAAAGGTATAAATCTATCTTTTGTCCGCTTCCCTAAGCAAACGTGTGGACGAGTCACCATCGTTCCGACCCCGTTACATACCATTACACCTAGCACCTCCAACATATTATATAAGCTATATATATATATATATATAATATATTATATATATATATATATATATGTTGTGTTAAACTGTACAGACAGTTCTTGTCGACGAGTTTTTGTTCGATCCTTTCTGTACTTAAACACACATGCTTAGAAGAAAATGCTGCAAAATACACTTAATATATATAGGATATACTATAGTATATATATTATAATAATTATTATATAATATATATATATTGGAGGATATGTCTTAGTTGAAAGGCTCCGTCCTAATTTTGAAAAATTAGTTAGTTAATAATTAATGATTTTAGGCGGGCATATATGTTCAAATGTAAGGCTAACGAATCGAGAAATGTCAATCCCTACTATTCGATGAAATTCTCTCTCGATTCCGTTTACGCCTTACATTTGAACATATATGCCGCCTAAAAATTCAGTTAATTTTAACTAATTAATTTTCACCAAATTAGGTACGATTCAATTAAGCACATATCCTCACAAAAATTGTCGGCTTAAAGCCATAATAAAAATAAACACATTTGTTTGTTACTTCGGCTGAGAAACCACAAGGTTCCTAGTTCGATACCCGGTCCTCACAAACTCAGCGTATTGAGTAGCAACAGGGATCTGTGCGGTAAAGTAAGGAGCTGATGGTAGGTGTGGCGCTCGCCTCAGACGCCAAAAAAATTCCTTGGTCTAGCGCTATTGAAAAGATCAGACTGCCTCGCTGACGGTTGATACGCTTTAGGCCGAACACCGACGACTTTACATTTTTTTACTTTATATAAGTAATAGTATACTATATATATATATATATATATAATATAATATATATAAACTTTGCATACTTTTAAGCCGCTCACCATATCTTCGCATACCACTACCCAAGAAAGAAGAAAAACTGATGCTCATAGTTTCATTATAATTGAGCAGAAGGATTTCGGAATTACCATTAATGAATAATATGATTTTGACAAGAATGAGTTCTGAGATAATAGAACATTGGGAAGTACCGATATACATGTTAAAAAAACACGAGGATCAAGTAGATTCATATCTTCCCAATGTATTGCTGCAGGCCCGGCGCGGGCACCGGAAGTGTCCCACGCCGCCCTGGTCTATCTTCCAAAAGAAATTCGATATACTCGTTTCAGTCTGAGTTTTCGTAGACCATTTTGATTGTGCTGTAGTGGGTAGCAAGACAATGTATCACAAAATTTTGAAATACAATGGTATTGCCTTGAGATTTAAGAATGTAAAATTCGTTTCGCTCGTAACTCTATTTACTCGCATATCAATTTAATTTTCCCCATCGAAATAACTGAAATGCATTTTGGGTTACTTTATTTCAAAATAAGAAAAAAGTAGCGCTGTATGTATGTCCCTCACCCTCAGCGCAATAAAAATAAAAACCTTTATTTTTAGGATTTCTATATAAGAAAAAAATTACATTAAAAACATAATAAAATTAGAATGTAATCTGAATAATGTGCTGTGTTTTTATTGAATTTAAAACGGATGTAAAAAAACAGGGGAAGACTCTGATGCATGATTTTTATAAAATCGAAAAATATTGTTCATATTAGCTATGATAATGATATACATAGGTTTCATTTTTACAGCATTTTGTGTTTTTCATATCCTTTATTATCTATACTTATATATATATATATGATATATATATTAAATATATATATGATATATATATATAATCGAGCAATTAGGCCGAGAACACCTGTTAGTATCAACAAGCGCCGGTGTCTTCAATGTCTCCGCTCCACTTATATATTATGACCGCAACTCAATATAATAAGATGCCACCCCCCCCCCCAAAAAAAACCCCCAAAACAAACCAGTCAGTCTACATTCCTCTGAAGAAGGAGAGTCAAGTCTCTGAAATATTAGAATGAAATAAACGAAATTTAACATCCCACAAACTGAGTTCTTATATATTTAACATTCATGGCGATGTTAAATTTCAGTTTTATTTCGATTCTAATATTTCAGAGACCTTGACTCTCCTTCTTCAGAGGAATGTAGACTGACTGGTTTGTTTTGGGTTTTTTTTTTGGGGGGGGGTTTGGCATCTTTATATTTGAGGTTGCGGTCATATATATATAGGGTAGCGGAGACATGAAGACACCGGCGCTTAGTGACTAACAGTTTCTCCCTATGTATTATATATATATATATATATATTATATATATAAATATATATATATATAAGTATAGATAAAAGGATATGAAAACACAAAATGCTGTTAAAATGAAAATATGTTATATCATATTCATAGCTAATATTGAACAATATTTCGATTTATAAAAATCATCATCAGAGCTTGTTTTTAATCCGTTTTTAATCAATAAAAACACAGCACATTATTCATTACATTCTATTTTATTATGTTTTTTTAATGTAATTTTTCTTATTTAGAAATCGTAAAAAACTAAAGGTGTTTTTTTTTTTGCGTGAGGGTGAGGGCATACAATACAGCGCTACTTTTTTCTTATTTGAAATAAAGTAACCAAAATGGCATTTCAGTTTATTTCGATGGGGAAAATTAATTTGATATGCGAGTAAATAGAGTTACGAGCGGAACGAATTACATTCTTAACTCAAGATACCATTGTATTTCAAATTTTTGATTACATGTTTTGCTACCCACTACAGCACAATCAAAATGTCTACGAAACTTCAGACTGAAACGAGGTATATCAATTTCTTTGGATAGACCAATGAATATCATTTGGGAAAGATATGAATCTATTGAATCCTCGTGTTTTTAACTGTATCATCGGATACTTCAATGTTCTATTCATCTCAGAACTCATTCTATTCAAAATCATATTATTATTAATGTAATCCGAATCCTTCTGCTCAATTATAATGAACTAAGCATCAGTTTTTCTTCTTTTCTTGGGTGTGGTATGCGAAGATATGTGAGCGGCTTAAAGTATGCAAAGTGTTATATATATATATATATATATATATATATAATATATATATATATATATATAAAGTAAAAAAAGTAAAGTCGTCGGGGCGGCCTAAAGTCGGTATCAACCAGTCAGCGAGGCAGTCTATCCCCTTTTCAATAGCGCTAGACCAAGGAGATTTTTTTGGCGTCTGAGGTGGAGCGCCACACCTACCATCAGCTCCTTACTTTACCGCACAGATCCCTGTGCTACTCAATACGCTGAGTTTGTGAGGACCGGTATCGAACTAGGAACCTTGTGGTTTCTAGCCGAAAGTAAACAAACAAATGTGTTTATTTTTATATGGCTTTAAGCCGACAATTTTTGGAGGATATGTGCTTAATTGAAGTCGTACCTAATTTTGAAAATTAATTAGTTAATAATTAATGAATTTTAGGCGGGCATATATGTTCAAATGTAAGGCTAAACGAATCGAGAAAATGTCAATCGAAATGTAGGGATTGACATTTTCTCTCGATTCGTTTAGCCTTACATTTGAACATATATGCCCGCCTAATTCATTAATTATTAACTAATTAATTTCAAAATTAGGTACGACTTCAACTAAGCACATATCCTCCAAAGTATATATATATATATATATATATATATATATATATATATATTTATATATATATATTAAAGTGTATTTTGGCAATTTTTCTTTTAAGCATGTTGTGTTAAACTGTACAGAAAGGATCGACAAAAACTCGTCCGACAAGAACTGTCTGTACAGTTTAACAACATATATATATATATAATATATATATATATATATATATATATATATATATATATAGGTTGGAGGTGCTAGGTGTAATGGTTAGGGTGGGAAATGGACTCGTCACATTGCTTAGGGAAGGGACAAAAGATAGATTTATACCTTTCCCAAGGATATTAGCGCAAAGTGAAACGTCCACAAACTCGTCCAGGATTTGAACTCGGTTCGCCGTTTTCATTTTCAACGTTACGCTAAGTGCGCCTCTGTTGATCGTCTTAGTTAATAGCATAAAAAATGTATTTAAATAAGCAAGAGAGGCCAAGTTTGTAAAAAGATAAATGAATAAATAAATAAATAAAATAACCATTATTTCACAGTAATTTTTCTCACCGTCTATCATGTGTTCTCGGTCATGTGACGTCACTACGTTTACGTTTTCATTGAGTCATTTGAAAAAAAAAACGAATCAGACATCTTTTTGGAGGATCTTATCGTCACATCTGTCTGAATTTATGACCGTGTGGAGATGTGTGTCTGTCAGCAAATGAGAATTAATTATCAGAATTCTATGAGTTACGAATTTTCACGTTTTCACGCACATGAATTAGAATAAGAAATAGAATAAAAAAAAATAGATAAAATAAATGACTGCTATGCAAACATTTTGTTTTTGTAATTAAACAACTTAAAAGTGCTTATAATATCAACTGAAGTCATCGCGATTTTATTTTTTTTTTAAATCTTTCACACATTGGAATCTTTCACTGCTTTTTTATTAAATAAAAAGGTATCAAGCTATACATGACTCAACATGAGATAAAATTAAATTAATTAGTGGACGACCTTTCACAAATGTTAATCGTTTAGTTCAGTCGGTAGAGCTCGGGACTAGGAACCTCGAGGTTCCGGGTTCGATACCGGCCCTCGCCAACTCAGCGTATGAGTAGCACAGGGATCTGTGCGGTAAAGTAAATCGCCGATTTCTTATTTCTTATTAGTGTCGTCACCTCAGCAATATAAATAATAGACCATTCCGTTTTTATTATAAAGAAAGAAAGGGAACAAAAAGGACATGCTACACAGAAAAATCATTTTAAACTATCATACTGTAGTATATCCACAGCTCCTGCTAGTCAATGGGATTCTGCAGCTTCAAGAATAATAGGCCGGGTTAGCTCAGTCGGTAGAGCGTTGGGCTAGAAACCACAAAATCCTTAGTTCGATACCGGCCATCGCCAACTCAGTGTATGAGTAGCAGAGGGATTTTCCGGTAAAGTAAGGAGCTTATGGTAGGTGTGGCGCTCCACCTCAGACGACAAAACAATCTCTTTGGTCTAGCACTATTGAAAAGGGGATAGACTCCTTTGCGGTCTGGCTGATATCGACTTTAGACCGCCCCGTCGACTTACTTAAGAAACAGATTTCAACAGTTATTCAAGTGTATTGATATATCCTGTGTGTGACGTTAAACTGTATCTAGTGGTGTGGTTCCAATTCTGGAGCCCTGTGGGATGCGGAGTAACCCTCCGATTAATCGGATGGTCACGTCAAGCCCTAGTACTTATATGATTGTAACATAGCGCGAATACCCTTGGAAAAGGTATGAATCCAACTATACTCCCTCCAGCTATGGGTAAATAGTAGGGCAGACTGGACTCTTCAACCTTGGTAAAGCAAACTGTCCAGGAGAAGGAAAACTCTGAATTCAAACCTGTTAAACTCCGCTTAACAAATTGACCTTGTGTCACATCCTGCTCGTGTGGAGGGGTTGGTAAATATATATATATGAGTATAACCCTATGCTCTTATAGCAAACCTTCAGTCCTTTATATTATTGAGGTACTAGGAGGCGGTGGCTGAGGGTCTTAGCGTCCTGAGTATGACGTTAAACTTTATTTGTTAAACTGTATCTAGTAGTGAGGTTGCAATTCTGAAGCTCTGGAAAGTGTGGAGTACTCTTTCATTGCCATTACTCCCAGGTCCACTCTGACTCAGTTAAGGTCCTATGGGTTAAATTGATAAAAAAGATGTGTCTTAAAAAATGTGTTTAATTTTTTTTTTAATTTTAATGCACTGCAAAATAAATAAAACAATAACGTTATCAGCATAAAATAACCCATACCGTAAAATAAACCAACCAACCAACCAGCCAACCAATTGTTTTTGACAGAATTGATATCGATAAAATTGGGGGGGGGTTGGGGGGTCGAGACTACTAGGTAGGATGTTTAGTCGCATCCCACTCAATATTAACATTAGTATATCCAATGATGTAGGGCCGGATTAGCTCAGTCAGTAGAGCGTTCGGCTAGAAACCACAAGGCTCCTAGTTCAAAACCGGCCCTCGCCAACTCAACGTATTAGTAGCACAGGGATCTGTGCGGTAAAATAAGCAGCTGATGGTAGGTGTGACGCTCCACCTCCGACGCTAAGAACAATCTCCTTGGTCTAGCGCTAGTGAAAAGAGGATAGACTCCCTCGCTGACTGGCTGATACCGACTTTAGGCCACCCCGACGACTTTACTTTTTTATATCCAATGATACATTAACCATTTCTGTGTGAATAGCAGCAATCTTTGATAAGTCTATTTAGGAATTAATTAAGAATTCTGATTAGTACGAGGGTGAGTCAAAAAGTAAATCCATTTTGTTTAGGACAGGTATAATTACCAACACAGGAACATGTATCATACATCAAAATGATACTGGTTTTCTGTGGATCACATCCCTACTTCTCCTCATAGTCACCGTTTCTCTCAATAGCAATGTTCCACCTTCAAATGGGAGCATGAATCCCTGCCCCGTAAAATTCTGTTGACTGTTCTTTGAGCCACTTCTTCACAATAGATTTCACTTCCTCGTTACTTGAATAATGTTTGCATCTCAAACCCTCTTGCCGAAGAGAGGCAAACATTATTCCAGTGACGAGGAAGTGAAATATGTAGTGAAGAAGTGGCTAAAAAAATAGTCAACAGAATTCTACTTCTAAAATCTCACTACATCAAATAGCATTTTTTGTATTTGATATTCAATATAAATAAAATAGCCTTATTTTCAATATTGAACACTGCTACAGAAAAGATTACAAGAGAACAGTAAGTTGTCTTTTTTTTTCAATAGTATATATATATATATATATATATATATAATATATATATTATATATAATGGAGATGAATGTGAAAATTTGATGCTCAATGCTAAAAGAGCAGAGCAGGTTTATCTTTTACCGTCTGAAGATTGCATAACATGCATGAAACCGCAGTTATAGAAAATTAACTTTATATATATATATATATATATATATATATATATATATATATATATTTCTCCTTATGTTTATATATAGTTCTACTTATGTTAATGTGTATATATATATATATACATTTCTCCTTATGTTTATATATAGTTCTACTTATATATATATATATATATAATATATATATATATATATTATATATATGCCAAATTCTCCTACATATATGCATAAAATTATCATTATATATATATATTTATAATTCTCATTATAATTGTCATTTGTTTACACACCAGACACACACACACACACACATTATATATATATATATATATATATATATATATATATATATATATATATATTTAATGTGTATATATATATATATACATTTCTCCTTATGTTTATATATTCTACTATATATATATATATATATATATATATATATATATATATATATATGCCAAATTCACCTACATATACAATTATCATTATATATATATATTCATAATTCTTATTATAATTGTCATTTGTTTACACACACACACACACGCACATTATATATATATATATATATATATATATATATATATATATATAATAATGAGAATTATACTAATATATAGATATCATCTAGATTAATGCGGAAAATTGAAGAAGATATTAAGAGAGATAAGTTCGTTTTTTCTTGTTGCTGATGTTTTGTTTTTGTTGTTTTTTGGTTTTGTTTTTTTTTTTTCATTTCTATTTCTTTCTTCTTTTTCCTTTTTTTTTTTTAACACAAATACAAAATACCAAGTAAGTACGGACACCGATTGACCTTTTGAATATTATTCAAAGAATCATGTACGAAATCTTCTATTCTGGAACTAAATGCCATATCACGTACGCGCAAGCGCACAAATGTGTCGCGCTCCGATTTGCACACACCTACGTACCGTCCTTTGGACGTGTGTGCGTACAAGGCGAATTGCAGGTTGCTATTAATAACCAGGGCAACGGTGATGTTTTAACCATCGTAAATAGTGAGGTGATGGTGACGAATATAACTGGACGTGACGTTGAGCGGTTAAAGCAGATACAACGAGGATGGGGAGAATAAGTGAATGGAAACTTTTTTTTTTTAATTTTTATGAAGAGTCAAGTCTCGTTCTGGACGAGATTTAGACGTTCCATTTCCTACTTTGTGAGGAGCACGTACCAGGTGCTTGGTAAGATGTTTTTTTAAGATATGTTGACCCTTGTTAGGTTATTTATGTCCATTTAGTAATTATGGACTCCAATTATATATGCTCCAAAATACATATACACAATCATTTTAAATAGGTAAATACTTCCTACCTATTTGCAATATCAATGCTGTAAGAGCTAATCTATCAATAAAATTCAGTCATTTTAAACAGGTAAATACATCGTACCTTTTTCCATTATCAGTGTTTTGAGAGTCAATGTTTTAATAATGTTCCCAATCTTTTCTAACACATAAACACTTCATAATTATTTGTAATATCAATGCTTTAAGAGCCAATATATATTTTTTTAAGTTCACAATCATTTTGAATAGGTAAATACTTCATATTTAGTTGTAATATTAATGTTTTAAGAACCAATGTATTAATGAAGTTCACCGTCATTTTAAACAGGTAAACAATTCATACTTAGTTGTAATATCAATGATTTAAGAACCAATGTATCAATAAAGTTTACAATCATTTTTAACTCTTCATACTTAGTTGTAATATCAATGTTTTTAGAGTCAACGTATTAAAGAAAAGTTCGTAATCTTTTTAAACAGTACCAAATACTTCATACGTAATCGCAATATCAACGTTTTAAGATTCAATGTATTTATAAAGTTCACAATCTATTCTAACAGGTAAATACTTTATATTTAGTTGCAATATTAATGCTTTAATAGCCAATGTATTAATACAGTTCACAATCATTTTAAACATTATCTTAAACATATCTATTTGACCAATAGACATAGCCCTAAAAGTTACTACCACTTCTAATCAGTCTGTGTCTTGGCGTAATGACAACTAAGTGTTGACTCCAGACATCAGAACTCCAGAATTTTGGCCACCGGAACCAATTTAGTGTTATAGACAGGATACCATACGATATGTTTATTCAATCAAGGTATGCATGGATAGGATCGAGAGATTAAGTCTTTTTCTATCTTTGTTGCCACTTTTAACTGGTAGATTTTGCAGTATCAGCAGATCATAGGGCAAAGTAGAAAATAAACGAGAAGTTAGACAAATACATGGACCTTGCCAGAGAAACTGTGGAATATGCGGGTGAAAGTGATACCAATTGTAAATGATGCACTTGGAACGGTTCCCAAGAGTTTAGAAAACAGTCTAAAGGAAGAATTGAGACCATCCTGACAAAAGCATTAAGATAGGCTAGAATACTCAGAAGAGTCCTGGAGACATGAGGAAACTTGTCACTAAAACTCCAAATAATAATAATTATTATTATTATTCACTCCTTTTGAATTTTTCACATCAGCGTCAGCTGATGGTATTTCACTGGAGTCTGAGTGACAACAAGTCTCCTCAAGTCTCCAGGACTCTTCTGAGTATTATGGAAGATTGCAACAGTGCAGTATTCTGGATGGTCTCAATTCTTCCTCGGATTTCCAGATTTTCCAGTCTTTTTTCCAAGCTTTTTGAGACTGTTCCAAGTGCACCAACCACAACTGGTATCACTTTGACTTTCATATTCCATAGCTTTTTCAGTTCTCTGGCAAGGTCAAGATATTTGTCCATCTTTTCGTTTTCCTTCATCTTTACCCTGTGATCTGCTGGAACTGCAAAATCCACCAGTTGACAAGTTCTTTCTTTTTTGTAAATCAACACTAGGTCTGGTCTTCTTGCTGGGATAACGTGAACCGTTTTTATCTCAAAGTCCCAGAGAATCTTATACGTTTCATTCTCAAGAACAGATTCTGGTTTATGCATATACCATTTTGTTGTATGGTCAAAATTTAATTTTTTGCATAATTCCCAGTGGATCACCTTCCTAACCAGTCGTGCCTAGTTTTGTATTCCCGTTGTGCTAGTTTAGTACATTCGCTTAGTACATGGTTTACAGTCTTATCTCTATTACCGCATAGACTACATTTACTATTTTGTTGGGTCTTATCAATTTTTACTTTGATATAGTTTGTCCTTATGGCATTATTTTGTGCAGCAATTATTAGTGATTCAGTTTCTCTTTTAAGGTTTCCTTTTCTTAACCATGTCCAAGTCTTTTCATGTGCAACCTCTCCGATTTGCCGTTTAAAGTGTCCATATAATTGTTTTTCTTCCCATTTTTGTTTTCTAGTTTTTGTTGTTTTTCTGTTTGTCCATATATTATTATTATTATTATTATTATTATTATTTTATCCTTGAGAGTTTTTCACACCAGCTAACGCTAGTGGTCTTTCACAGGTATCTGAATAACAGCATGTCTCCAGTACTCTTTCCGGGTATTCTAGCCGATCTTAACAATGCTGTTGTCGGTTCTTCCTCTGATTTTCAACTCCTCCAGTCTGTGCTCAAAACTTTTGTTAAGCGTTCCAAGGGCACCAATTACAATTGGTTTCACTTTCACCCACATATTCCACAGTGTTTCGTTCTCTGGCAAGTTTATATTATTATACTTAGTTTTGAATGGCATGACCCAATGTGAAAGGTGAAGGAACTTGTATATTGAAAATGTTGTACGCGAATTTTCCAGGTGCACTTTTCTTCTTCTTCTTCTTCTTCTTCTTCTTATTATTATTATTATTATTATTATTATTATTATTATTATAGCATTAACCAAGTAGGCTAATGGCAAGTTTTAATTCATGTGGCTAATGGATTACTTCTATTATTATCTACTAAAAATGCCTGAACTTTAAATATTTTCAATGGCCGCGACATGCTATTCGAAAGTTATGAGAATATTAAATTATACGCACAAAAAAGGGCAAGACATCTGTCTATATAAGTATTATGGTCTATTTTTAGAGAACTTTACTCTGGCATTGAAGACCAATTATTTGATAGAATAAAAGTATTCATAAAAAAATTGAAGTATTGAAGGGTTTAGAAGTGTTAAAACAGACAATTCTGTTTGAGTTAAATATTGAAACATTTAAATAAAAAGTGATAAAGAGATTTAATGAGCGGCATGAACGGGACAAAAAGGAATAAAAGTCGACAGACAGAAATAAAGAAAAACAAATAAGTTGAGATGACCAGATAAACTAATTCAACTAAGATTTTCTCTCTCTCTCTCTCTCACTCTCTCTCTGCATTTTTCACGTTTTTCTATCAATGTATCTTATTCAGACTTTATTATATACTTTACACTCATTCTCTTTTTCATTTTCATTCGTTACTTATATATATATATATATATATATATATATATATATATATATATATATATATATATATATAAAGTAACGGATGAAATGAAAAAAGAGAATTATATTATATATATGAACATATGTATATAATTTATATATATATATATATATATATATATATATATATATATATATATATATTATATACATATTATTCATTTATATATTATTCATATATATATATATATATATATATATATATATATATATATTATATATATATATTTATTATTCATATATATATATATATTTTTATATATATATATATATATCATTCATACATATATTATTCATATATATATATATACTATTCATATATATATTTGTTTCGTATATATTTATATATATTATTCATATACATATATATATTATTCATATATATATACTATACATATGTATATATATTTTTCGTATATATTTATATATGTTATTCATATACATATATATATATATATATATATATATATATATATATATATATATTCCTATATATATATTATTTATTCATATATATATATATATAAACTAATAACAAAAGTCTGTTCAAGTCTCTATTTGATTTGCGGCCATTTTGAATAGCATGAAAACAAATATTTTTTCTAAATTGAAATAATCTTTGCTATAAAGCAAATCTCACGATCTTATGTTTATTATATAACTAAGAGTTTCATTTTTAAAACAAAACTTTTCATAATACTTTATTTATTATATATATATATATATATATATATATATATATATATATATATATATATATATATATATATATAGTAAATACTAAAACAAATGTTTTCCTACTACTTTAAATGTTAACACAAAATCTTTCTACAACTTTATATATATATATATATATATATATATATATATATATAATATATATATATATATATATATGTGTGTGTGTGTGTGTGTGTGTGTGTGTGTGTGTGTGTGTGTACAAGTGTTAAATATAGACCGTGGATAAAATCACTCAGTGAAACCTTTTTAAAAACGTTTCCAACCGAACGGTAGTCACAAGCCTTTTAGCATTACTGCCAGTTTCACGATGAGGAAAATCGATCGTCAGACATATACATATACATTAAGGCTGGAGGAAGTGTCCCCTCCCAGATAGAACGGGGCCCAATGGACGACACACAATGAAAATTTGTCCAATTATTTCCTGTTGATATTTAACAGCTGACCATAATAGTCCATTTGTCTTCATTTTCGGAAACACTACGCCCGGTACCGACTTGCTTTAACTCTTAGTTCACTTATGATAAAGAAAAAAACTCCTGACAGAAGAAACTGGCCATGTGTCGTTGCTCATTAGGTATTACCGCTGACTTAACCCGGTCAGCTCGAGTTCGAGCGCGGTAGCAGACATATTCAGCTGGTCTGAATACCGGTAATTTATGAGGAAGACCGTCCCGGTCTCCTGCCTCAAAACTTGCTACCGGTGAATGCTGAAAAACCAACCCATCTACGATTGAAATTGGTGGCCGAAGCAGTGTCACTTGAAAGTAAACAACCAACTTGGGGGCGTTTTGTTTTGGTAATGGTAAAACAACACCAAGCTTGGAAACATTATATTAAAGCCGCAGAGAAATATGTCCGTTATACGAGGCGACTAAAGAAGAAGTGGTGGGTTTTATATACTGTACATTACAAAACATTACTAAAAAGCACCGAAACTAAAGCAGAAAACATTACTCTATATAAAAATCTACATCTTCAGTCATTCTTTTTTTTTGGGGGGGGGGCCATTTCCTATAATGGATACATTTCTCTGTTGTCTTAATGTTATGTTTCCCATAAACGTTTGATATGTTTACTTGAAATCAATTGCCAAATAGTTCAATCTGTAAAAAGTATAATAACATTGATTTAGCTTTCCCTCACTCTTTTTCTTTCTTTCTTTCCTTATTTTTCATTTCATGTTTGATAGAAACAGATTAGCGTAATCGCTTCTGCACGCTCACCCCCTCTCTTTATCTTCCCCTATCTCTTTCTTTATTTCTTATTATATTTTTCTATGTGGCGTGTGCTTTTTCTTCCCTTTAATTCTTTATAATAAAATCAGCAAAATTTAGCTGTGACGACGACACTCATAAGAAATTAGAACTCGGCTGATAAGCAACACCAGATAATCAGAATTTGCATTTAATCTTGGATGATTTGGACACCAGTGTTTTTTATTAGATTATTCTGGCTTGATTTTTTTTTTTTTTGACTGTTTAAAATCAAAACAATTTTTGCACATTTTATCATCCATATTTTCATTCTGTCATCCATGTTTGACCATTAGCGCGGCATTTCCTTTCAGACATTTTAGTGTTTTATCATTACCGCGGCATTTTAGTGTTTTACCATTACCGCGGCATTTTAGTGTTTTATCATTACCGCGGCATTTTAGTGTTTTAGCGGCATTCATTACCGCGGCATTTTAGTGTTTTAGCGGCATTTTAGTGTTTTATCATTACCGCGGCATTTTAGTGTTTTACATTACCGCGGCATTTTACCATTACCGCGGCATTTTAGTGTTTGACCATTACCGCGGCATTTTAGTGTTTTACCATTAACGCGGCATTTCCTTTCAGACATGTCTCTTTCTTCTGTAATTTCAAGCTGGTTATTAATAAAAGTGTGTTCAGACATATTTAGGTACAGTCCTGTCGACTGGGCTTAGAATATGCTGATTGTATTCTCAGTATAGAGGTAAGACCCTATATGGAGGCGCGTGAGGAAGCGCGTGGTCTAATGGTTAAAGTCGTAGGAAATGGACTCGTCAACGCGAGTTCAATTCCTGGACGAAGCTGTTGGCATTTCACATAGCGCTAGTACCCTTGGGAAAGGTATGAATCCAATTCTCCCTCCAGCTATGGGTAAATAGCGGGGCAGACTGGACTCTTTAACCATGGCTAGGTAACCAGTCTAGGAGAAGGAAAACTCTGAATTCAAACCTGTTAAACTCCGCTTAAGAAATTGACCTTGTGTCGCATCCTGCTCGTGCGGGGGGGGGGGGGTAAATACATATATGGAGGCGCGTGATATAATGGTTAGAGTCGTAGGAAATGGACGCGTCGACCCGAGTTCAAATCCAAGTCAAGGTTATTTGCTTTTCTCATAGCGCTAATACCCTTGGGAAAGGTATGAATCCATATATTCTCCCTCCAGCTATGGGTAAAATAGTGGGACAGACTGGTTTTTTAAACCTTGGATAGGTAACCAGTTTAGTAGAAGGAAAACTCTGAATTTGGAAAAAACCTGAGGTCAGTTGTTGATAGGGTTGTGCACCAATTCTTTCCTGTCGGCTGTGCGGATGGTCCAACACAAGCCTCCACCACTATAAACAAAACACTGCGTAGGTTGTTCATTGGATGAACACTCAGGCGTCGAAATCGACGAGAGAGGTATCCTGTGTAGAACACTAAACTGCATTCAGTAGCAAGGCTCCGGATTTTTTTTAGATGGATAATCTAATCCCGACCAGAAGACCTAGTGTTAATTAACAAGAAGAGGACTTAACAGCTCGTGGATTTTGCCATTCCAGCGGACCACAAAGTGAAAAAGAAAGAAATCGAAAGGATATTTAGACCTTGCCAGAGAACCAAAACAAACTGTGGAACGTGGATGAAGGTGATATCAATTGTTGTTGGCGCCCTTCAAACGGTCCCAAGGATTTGGAAAGGATACTGGAAGAATTGGAAACCAGAGGAAGAATCCAGACCATACAAACCACAGCATTGTTAAGATCGACGAGAATACTCAGAAAAGTCATCGAGACCTGATGAGACTTGCTGTCACTTAGACCCCCATTGAAACTAGTGTGCCAGACTAAGCAAATTAAATCCTCAGAAAAAAAAGTAAGGTTATCTTGCAAGCCATTGAAAGTTAGATCCTTAATGAAACAACCCATTCTTGTGGCCTTGTGACTTTGCGCCAGACTTATCAAATCTATGTCAGTACCTACCGAAAAGAACAGCACAAAAGTCTGTTGTTTCATTCCCTAAAATGAATTAAAGTGGTTTAAACTTGACGACCCAACAGGAAAAAAAGTTCAAGTATATATCACTACATAGATATTGTTTATGGTACGTCGACTCCGATATAATAGACATATCGTACTAAAATTGTTGTTTTGTTTTTGTCACAGGCTTTTGTAATTATCATGTTTATTGTTAGCAAGAGACAGGCTCACGGTTGCTAAAGCTTGACTGGGCAAACTTGTCTCATAAACCTTCGTGCTAATGTCGTGAGTTCGATTCTCACTGTGCACACAAAAATTGTAGTCTTGTGCCAGACTAGGCAGAACTTCGTAAATATTTTACTCGTATTGCTTCTTACCTTAACTCTTTGTCTACTTTAAGCCGCTCATGGCGGCTCAGTTTCCACGCATACCACACCCAAGCAAAGTACAAAAACTGATGGCTAGTTCTTTATAATTGAGTAGAAGGATTCAGATTACAATAATAATAGGACTTTATTTGAATAGAATGAGTTCCAAAGTGAATAGACAGCGAACTTTGAAATATTCCATTATACAGGTTAAAAAAAAAATACCAACAAAATTTTGTATATGCGTGGGGGAAATATGGTAGGCAAAGAGTTAATACAGGCCTTCAATAAGCAGTGGCTGGTGACCAGGGATCGTTCCCTCAGACAATGCCCCGTCTGTGCTAAAACGGATAAGGTGATCCTTACCTGTGGTAACAGAATGTCACATGAGGTCAAGTTTTTAAGCAGGACCGTTAACATGTACATCAGGCTGAGGATCCTGAGTTCGAAAAGAAGGTTCCCAAGTCTGAGAAAGTTCCCGAGTCCGACAAGAAACACATGAAGAAGGCCGGAGGGCACATCGGCCGAAACGTTGTACAGATAACAATGAAGATGAGGACAATAGTCCGAATAATCCAAATAATACTAAATCCTGTCAGAACGAACCAACCAAATTTGAGTTTTTCTTCACAGCTGAATATCCTAATACTAACTGGACGTAGAGAGACCGAGTGTATTATAATTATTTCTTTTAGCGTGAAATCTGAGTGACTTTAGAATTGGTAAATGTAGAAATAAATCAATGCATACATAGTTAATATGGCTTTTGTTTCTACATTCGTTAATGATACTAGATGCAAAATAAAAAAAAAATACCCTCCGGGCGATGTAAAAATAGATTTTTGAAACATATTGCCTAAGGGGTGGGAGTAAAAAAAATTCAATATCAGCGAGTTTGTACCCTAAGTATGTAAAATCATCAAATTCATTAAAGGATTAAAAATAAAACAATTTGGAATGTAAACTTTAAATATGTATTAAAATAAAACAAACTATATATAGATAGATAATACTAGTCGTGTATTTATTAAAACTTGTTTTAAAAAACAATGAGGACTGTCTGATGTTTCATGTTCAAATTTTGAGTGTATTTATTCTATGTTATGACGATTTTGGGTAATGTGACGTAAGCAGTGACGTAATTTTTGTTACAGACAAAAACCGGAAGCGAATCACCATTATTAATAGATTAGGTATGACATTAAAGATTGCTTATATAATGGCATCATTGATCAGCTCTTTCGGCATTCCTCTTTAGGGGCATCCCACTGACCTTACCTTTTAAAGTGCAATGGGGAGGTTCTGCCTGAGTAGAAACCTAATCCCTGAAGCTGATTGGTATACTTGATATATCCCTCAGGTGTGCGTAGCGTAACGGCTATATTCCATATCACTTCTTAAGTGAAATGAATGAAAGCAAAGTTGTCGGAGTGGCCTATTGACGGTATCAGCCGGACAGCGAGGGAGCATATCCCCTTTTCGCTAGTGTTACACTAGGGATAATTTTTTACTGAGGTGGAGCACCACACCTACCGTCAGCTTCCCTCTTTGCCTCACAGATCAGATAACCCAATCTGTGCTACTCATGCGCTGAGTTGGTGGAGACTGGTATCGAACCAGGAACCTTGCGATTCCTAGGCGGGTGCTCTACCGACTGAGCTAAATCTTCGAAAAACTACGCATTGGATCCTGCGAGTGATGGGTACGTAATAGCTAGACTAGTAAAGACCATGGTTATTTAACTAGTAAGCTGATATTAACCGAGTTATTTCTAATTCAAAACAAAAGTCTGACATATAAGCCCTACCAATGTACTTGTAAAATACTCATTGTTAAACTACTTACTCTTAGCAGTCGTAACAGAAGGCGTTTGTGGCGTAAAGGTCATTGTCGTATGGAAATTGAATCAGTTCAAATCCCGGGAAAGGCTGCTTGCGTTTCATTTTGCGCTAATGCCCTTGGGATATGGATGAACCCATATGTTCACTACTCCTTAGCTATGAGTATGTATTTGTTTTGAATTCAGCTATGAGTAAATAGTAGGATAGACTGGGTTCTTTAGCTTTGGTTAGGCAACCAGTCTATGAGAAGGAAAACTCAAACCAGCTGTAGTCAGCTTGACAAATAGACCTTATGTCGCATCATGTTCGTAGCGAAGGGTGGTTGGTTTGGTTGGTTGGTTGGTTGAATTTTACAGCATGTCAACCTTTGGGTTATTTTATGCCCAAGACGTTTTTGTTTTATTTATTCTTGTTCATTTTTTTTTCAAACAATTCGTTTTAAAACATTTTTAAACTCGTTTTTTTTATCTATTCCCACCATAAACAGTACCCTAATAGATACTACCAATCTGGGTCAGGGATGAGCTTGTAGTAATAACGATGAAGGAGTACTCCACACTCCCCAGAGCTTCAAAATTAGAACTTCATCTTTAGATGTAGTTTAACGTCATACCCAGGATACTGACCCTCAGTCACCGCCTTCTAGCACATATATGATAATAAGGACCGGAGAAACTATACAGGTGTTAGGGTTTGACGTGACCAGCCGATTGATCGGGGCGGGCTTCTCCAAGTAAGTAAGGGCCAAAGTGGGCTGTTGCGTGTCATGGACTGCTCAGCCACCAAGATTCCGTCCTTAAACATCACAGCCAACAGGTAGCCCCATTGAGGGGGGCATTTTACCCCTCTGCTAAGGGACAGTCGGTTTATTTTTCTGCCCCATCCGACAGAGCGAGCGAGAGTGGGTAAATACATTCTTATTGTATCTCCAATAACTGGGAGATAGGAATATATAAGACGAGTAATTTTAAAGGTATGTCATGATATCTGCGGCAAAGACTGTGGAAAAATAGTCTTTTTTTTTTAATCTGGGGTTTTCATAAAAGCTCCTGTAGTCCTGTGTACGTATCCCCCATATTAAATCGTTGACCTTGTGTCAAAGATTTGTTATTGTTGGGTTGCAAATAAACGGTGATTTACTCCAGGGTAAATCGGCTAAAAGTTAATCATGCTTTGTTTCACTGTCTACCTGTCTGCCTTGTTATCCTTTTGTGGGTTAACAAAAAAGAAAACCTAGAAGCGCAGACAAAAGAAAGGTATTCTTATCCGCTTTTACACAAGGAACTGACAGTTCAATATTTATGTGCTGTTCCTCAGCTATGGCTTCATTCCAAACATTCTCTCATCCGTGTAAATTAAAATATTAATTCGGACTTTTGAACAGTGTCTGGTTAACAGCAAAGATTTCATTGATTTTTTATATATAAGATAACTTTTATTGATCTATTTTTTTTTTTATCTTTATGCTTTTTTTATTATTTTTATTTTTTATTTTTTTGCTTTTTGTTGTTGCTTGTTTTTTGGGGTTTTTTCCCTTGTATTAAGTAAATAAAAAGATAATAAATAAAAGTCGAGTGTCTACAGTTACAAAGTACAGCAAAAAAGTTGTGGTTCAGATTCGCGCCAAGTAGGAAACATGTGAGAATTACATTATGATTAGCATAGGGCACCTCACGTAGTGTAATGGTTAACAAGGTGGATTAGCAGACCATTGTTAGTGAGTTCAATTAACACTGAGTGCCCCGTACGCCCGGCCGTGTGTCACAACTAAGCTAAGCTTAGTAAATAACTATACAAATAAAGGACAGGGCACCTCACGTAGTGTAATGGTTAACAAGGTGGATTAGCAGACCATTGTTAGTGAGTTCGATTCTTACTGAGTGCCCCATATTTCTGCCCGTGTGTCACAACTAAATTAAAATCAATAGATAACTATA
>CM042137.1:104057793-104062793 GCA_023376005.1 Doryteuthis pealeii | reverse complement strand
GCTCTACCGACTAAGCTAACACCGCCCTATAAACAATAATTAAAAATTGTTGGACTTTTGAGGATTCTATATATTTAGTAATTTTGTATAACTTGACTCTGACGAAAACAACTCTTACTTACTCAACACACACACACACACACACACACATATATATATATGTGTGTGTGTGTGTGTATGTGTGTGTGTTGATTATATATATATATATATATATATATATATATATATATATATATATATATATATATATATATATATATATATATATATATATATATATATATATATATATATATATATATATATATATATATATATATATATATATGGTGGACTCTCCTATCGAGAACGATAGATGAGGGTCAGCAGTGAGTGATTTGATTCTTCCCATGTTGTGCATGCTGTCAAGAAGACATTTTATATTTCCTCGAGTGTGACAGCAGCCCAGCCCTGCTGCGAGCCATGACACACTGACAAACGAAATGATCCAATGCAGGAGTTAAATGTTTTTCTTTTAAAGTCATGCGGAGCCATTCCTTCCGATCCGATGCTAGATCTTCCCAAGCACTCAGGTCAATATCGAGACGTTTCAAATTGTCCTTCAATTTGTCCTTGTAGCGTAAGAGAGGACGTCCAATGGAACGCTTAGCATTTGGTAGTTGCCCGTATAAAATCTTCTTTGGAAGCCTGTTCTCATTCATACGGAAAACGTGACCAGCCCACCTGAGTTGAATCTTGGCTAGTAGGGTTTCGATGCCAGCAATATCACATCTTTTTAAAAGTGTGCTATTTTTTACTTTTTATTTATATACATATATATACATACACACATACATGCCTCTTTGTGTGTATATATATGCATGCGTTTATATAACGCTCTACCGACTGAGCAATATAAATTAGTGTATTTTGGTTAGCTGATGTTGAGAAGATATTTATGTACTTGAAATATGGGGAAACGATTCTGTTCGAATAGTGCAAAGGTATTTTGTCAAATCCCAAATGACGAGACAACGATTGGCTCAAGAAAGTTAAACTAACAGGATACTTGTTTAAAGGTGAAAGTCAAGGCAGAGATGCAGATATATACGCGTCTTGCGTCCCTGACGCATACAAATCTAAAAGAACGCAGTAAATCATATCCATGCGTTCCAATGTTTTTCTTTTTCTCTCCCCCCCACCCCACCATTTCAAACTAACTGTAAATACATTTCAATAGTTTCTTAGAAACGAATTACACAGGATAGGTTACAAGGTAGGAGTTAGACGTCTTTAGTTGGGACCCACACATTTTCCCGGAGATTCATTTAAAGCAAATTTGTGCGTCCCAGGACGCACTAAATCAAAACGCTATCAACATCACTGTCAAGGGAGACAATTAGCATCCGAAGAAAAAAAAACAATTGGAGCGTGTTCGTGCTAGTTACGAACGCGACCCACATAGAAATCCATATTGAAGTCAGGTTTGTAGTCACAAATTCCACGCTAGACTGTTTAAAAAAAATGCGGAAATGGTTGAAGACGATTCCCAACAAACTGCAGTTATTGCAAAGTCTAAGTCGTTAGGACGAAACGGCACGTGCAGAACTGCTGCAGCTTTGTGAGGAGGAAGCTGTGGATTATGGAACGTGTCGTTTTCAGCAAAAGGGTCCAGTATAAATTACAGGCGCTCCTGGCGTAACGGTTATCGTCCTAGTCAATGGATTCGGCGAGCAAAGTTAAAATCCTGGACGAGGCTCTTTGCGTTTTGCGTCACGCTAATGCTCTTGAAAAAGGCACAAATCCATCCGTTCTTCCCATCCCCTCTCCAGCTATGAGTAAATAGTGAAGGCTGGGTTCTTTAGTCTTTATCAGGCAACATGTCTAGGTAAACTCAAGTCGCTTAAAAATTGACCTTGTGTTACATCCTGCCTGTGGAGTGGAGACTGTAAATTACAAATTTTTTTAACATTTTGATATTTTCAACATGTGAGTTGATGAATTAGTGTTAATATTCAAAGATTAAAATCTCGTCTTTTTAGGTGGTTTAATTTGTCACAGAGTCTATAAGACGTAATAAATAAATATATATATATATATATATATATATATATATTATATAATATATATATATCGAAATACGGTATGTGTGGGTGACTATTATATGCTCCAAAAACCCGGTAGAGCTCTCTAGAAGCGACTTTAATTGACTTTCACCGCCAGCGTAATAAAACAAGTCTCGTCTGTTGTTTACAGACTTGAGCTCTCTGGTGATCGTAAAATATATACACCGATGTATGTATTTAACAGCTAAAACATTTCCACCCGGATATTAAAAAGATGGCCAGACAGTTAGGTTCGATCAAAAACTCGTCAGACAAGAATTGTCCGTTGAATTCAACAAAACATACTTAAAAGAAAAAATTCTGCCAATATATATATATATATATATATATAGGGAAAGAGGGAGAGAGAGAGAAAGAAAGAAAGAAAGAGAGAGAGTTTGCTATATATATATCAGTAAAGAGTGCTCAATATCATTGATAGAGCATATATATCTAAATTAGGGTAGCAAATATATGAACTCAACGGTGCTTACTAACTGACAGTTTCTCGCCTATGATATTGGTTGTCAAATTGCATAGGCAATAAACTGTCAGCTACCAAGCACCGTTGACTTCATGCCTTCTCCACCTTAACTTTATATATATATATATATGTGTGTGTGTGTGTGTGTGTGTGTGTGTGTGTGTGTGAAGAGAAATGGAAGTGAATCCGACGGTTTGTATGGTGATAAAAGGAAAAATCCGGGTCTCTGTTTAATTGTATTGAAAATGGAGATGGTGCTAGATTCTTTTTATTGTGAATTCTAACTAACAATTTGGATTCTTTAAAATTAAACGAATGTATATATATATTATATATATATATATATATATATATATATGTGTGTGTGTGTGTGTGTGTGTGTGTGTGTGTGTGTGTGGTATCGAATACAGGCCTTGGATATTATTTGATGACTATGCAATAAGAATAAACTATAGGAAATTTTAAACTAGCCGGCATATGGCAAGATATTAGTATCTTTAAAGTTAATAACTTTAATACAATCTTGAAACCAGCTGTGCCTAACTCGTGAGCAAATCACTTAAGCTCCAATGCTTATTTTGGTCAGTATGTTAATACACTTTTGAAATTCTAAAGAGAGAAAAAAAGAGAGACATGTGTGAACTATTTATTATTACTGTAACGGAAAGAGAGGGAAGTGTCATGCCCAGTGTTCCTTGTTAAGGATGGCGCAGTCGCAAGCAAGAACGAATTATGCCGCACAGCAAAAGTTCCATGCCGCGCACGAATTTTAAAATTTTAGGAAAAATAAGTTCGGCACATCTAAACCAGCTAGGTCCTGTTTAAAAAAATAAAAAAATAGGAAAAGAAATTGCGCTAATTTTTTGTTTCTTAGTATTCAGACCTTGTTACGATTTTTTGTTGCCATTTTTAGGCTTCAAGTGAGAGCACTTTACAGTGGAGGCTGATCTTTAGTGAAGAATCCTTTGGTTGTTCTTTGGTGTCCCTTGGTGTTGGGGTAAAATCCTTTGGTTCTTCCTTGGTGTTCCTTAGTGTTGATTAGAATCCTTTGGTTGAGCAAAGTCATTGGTTGCAGCAATGGCGAATACGTGCAAATGAACGGCTTTCCAGATCGGCGATTAAATAGTTAACTAACCACGTATTCGAGCTGTCGCAGAGTCTATAAGTTTAAGTGGTGGACTTTAGCACGCCTTATATGTCAAAATATTCCAACAGACCTTTCAATATTCAGGTAATTTTTCCGATTTAAAAAAATATCAATTTTATTTGGCTTTAAATGGCGGGAGTCATAATTACAATATATATGCAATGTCGAAATGATCTCTGATTTTGCGATATGTAGGTATTTATTTATGTAGGTTTTTATTTATGTAGGTATTTATTTGGTTCACTTCTTGGCCAAAGTGTGACGTAAGGTCGGTTTAGTGAGGGGAATCGAAACTGCCAAACAAAAATTGCTTATTTCCATCGACATTTCCCTTCTGGGGCGCCTCGTTCACCGGGCAATAAACACAGACCTTACTCCTTTTAGATGAGAGGGTAGGTGCTACCTGTGGGGAAGGCTCCCTGAAATTAAGCTGATAATCTCAATCACTCCCTGGTGAGAAACTAGGTACACGAGTTATCTTTCCTTAGTTTTAATTTTTAAATGTCGATTTTGAAATTATGTTCACATCATTGAAACGATTCGTAATAGTTATCTCTCAATCCTACTATTAGGGATTTTCATCATCCTCTTCCCACTCATAGGGGAATTAAAAATAAAAACAAGGGTAAGATAACCTGTGTACATGCATGTCAGAAAGTCAGCGATCGTTTAGACATTGTATTCATATTGTAAACAGGACCCCCCAAGTCACTGAAAACTAATATTTACCAAATCTGACAAATTACCCGAATAGGTAGGTTTTCTGAAAGCTAAGCAACAAAATAAGTCATTGAAAATCTTTACACATTTTTTTAGACGGGACCCATCTGGTTCAGATGTGCCAAAAGTTCAATAATAAACTTTATGACTGAACAAACATTTGTCATATTACACTTCCTCTGTTTTTTGTTTCATAAACTTGAACAAAAAATCGATGATCATCTAAAAAGTAAGAATATTAATAAGTATAGTTGTCTTCTTAAGTTACTGATATTTTAGTCCCATTTACAACATTTGTCGACCTTTTTTGAAAGCATTACTCCCAGGGAGCGGACTGAGGGTGACCTGGGCCCCTGGACAAAAATAGTTACTGAACCCCTAACCTCTTTTACTCTACCATCCATTCCATACTGATATGCACGATATCAATCAAAAAGTTATTTCCAAAACTCCATATATAAAAAAAATTGATTTTTAAAAAGAAAGAAAAATCTATTAAGGTGTTTATTTCTAATGTAATATACGTATATATAAGGGGCACTTATTGTAACGGTTATCGTCGTAG
>CM042137.1:104027793-104052793 GCA_023376005.1 Doryteuthis pealeii | reverse complement strand
AGTATCGAGACTGAAGCTGTATTTACCAAGATAGAAATGAAAAATGAATGGAACGTTAATTTTTTTTAAATTACAAGGTGTGTCAAAAAGTACAAAAAAGCTGGATACTTTTTGACACACCTTGTATATAGTGACTGTATCGAGTTTGGCTAGGTTTTTGTTTGATCTTTCTGAGTACAGGTATAATAATTGATCTTTTTAATATTTACCTTCTAAGTTTTGTTTAACGACATATTAACCTCTGTGGGTCATTTAATGCCAGAAAAGGTTATGTACAATGTTTTTAGAATTCGCGAATTCATGCCTTACGAGTTCGAACTCTGTGATGATGCCGCGGAAGCAACCAAATTTTTTTGTTGTGCGAAAGGTGAAGGGACAGTTGATTACAGTACAGTAACCAGATGGTTCAAGAAATTTCGCTCAGGCTGCAAGAATCCCGATGATCAGGCAACATCAGGTAGGCCTAAAACTGTGGATTCTGAGGTCTCCAAACCATGAACTCAAATTCGCAAAATAGCACTTGGAGAGTATTAAGCAATTCCACATCACACAGTTCAATGTGCTTCGTCACCTTCAGGGTCTCGACAAAAGTCTAGTAGTTTGTATATAAATGTGGCGTCAGTGAAGTTTCGACAAACCAAAGAACTAAGCACCTTCTAAAGCCGCGAGCTATTCAATCATGAAAAGATTTCTTTTTTTATTTAACTTTTCCCTATTCACAATCTGATAGAAATCCTTTTCGAAACCACAATATATCAAAGCACTCACAGCCTTTTAATAAAGATAGACATTTCAAGTTAACTTTTTCGATGTTTTTAAAAACTGATCTTATCTTTTAGAAACACATTTAAGTGTTGCTTCTTGTGTGTCTCGCGTTAGATTCTTTCTTTCTTTCTTTCTTTCTTTCTTTCTTTCTTCTTCTTCTTCTTCTTCTTCTTCTTCTTCTTCTTCTTCTTCTTCTTAAATAATAGATTTCTATCGGAATAACATTGAAAAGTATAGTTTTCTCGTTTCTTGCATCGTTCACATCTATTTCTATTGATAATAGAGATTCGTATCTATCTGTCTGTAACCGAAACTACGCCACTGCTTACGTCAGAATATCCAAAATCGTTAATACATAGAATAAAGAACAATCTTTTTATCTATCTTTTTTAAAAATTCAATTTTAATATTAATAGAATAAATAAAAGCTGTTCCTTATAATTCAACATTTGAATTATTTGCATTGTAATAATAACAATTTAAATAAATAAACTATGAAATTGATTTAAAAGTTGTACAGTTATTTTAAATGGAAAATATATATGCGAAATTTGTAATCAATTTTTCAAATTATTTTTTACTCTAGCCCTGTTTTCAGTAAGAAAAAGTTAACTAAAATGTTTACAAATAAATAAATACCTACGATTTTGTGTAAAATCTATGTATGATAATTATTCAATTAATTATTGATAGATGTAAGCAATATTTCATTTGCGCGGGGAAGGGGACAGAATTAACTATTTTAGATTGTTTTTTTTGGGGGGGGGGGAGTTCACTCCTTTAATAAATTTGATGACTTTTACTTACTTATGATACAAACCCTCGGACATTGAACTTTTAACTCACACCTCCCTCAGTCAATATCTTTTTAAAATTAAATTTTACACCACCCACAGGGCGTTTTCTTTTGCTAGTGCATATAAAGGATAAAAGGGAAATTAAAGAAATCTTCATCCATCTTTCATATTAATGTTCATATACTGTAATCCTAGACATACTCGAAAAATAAATAGCATGGGTAATATTAAATATCTTCAAGTAGGAAATGATTTCCTGTGGGTAACAGATATTTTACAAGTAAGTGATTGTGGTAGGGGTTTTGGTCAGATTTGTTAGTAGGGTTGATTTTTGTTTGTTTTTTTTTTTGTTTTTGTTTTTTTTTTTTTTTGCTTTTTTTTGGGGGGGGGTCTTGTTAACATTGATGCATTTGTCAACCCCTCCGTCGAGCAGGGTGTGACACAAGGCTAATTTTAAGCGTAGTTTAACAGGTTTGAATTCAGAGTTTTCCTTCTCCTAGACTGGTTACCACTCAGAGAGACAGCTATCCAAGTGTTCATCTGAAGCCCGTACAATAGATCTAGCACGTGATATCATCTCTGAAAATTATCACAAAAAATGTATTATCTTCTCAGACTCGCTCTCGGTCCTACTATCTTTAAGAATTTTTTAAAAAAAATGGAAGACCCTCTCATCATTAAACTCCTAATAGATTAGACCCTATGTCTAACTCTAAGGCGATTCTGATATGCTGGATCCCAAGCCATGTAGGAGTGAGGGGGAATGAAAGAGCTGACTCTGCACCTAAATCGGCTCTAGATTTGATCCCCGACAAGTTCAAGATTCCATATACTGACTTGAAACCTAAAATTAATAGATTCCTTCATACAAAATGGCAACAACGCTGGAATAACAACATCCACAATAAACTCTTCCTAATCAAACTCACTTTGAGAGACTGGAGACAAACTTTGACATAACCCCAGACGGGTTGATATGGCGTTAAAATCAATCAACCAACCAAGTTCCTAGACGAGGCTGTGCGTATATCACATAGCCCTAATATGTATTTGTCAAACCGCTTCGCATGAGCAGGATGTGACACAAGGCCAATTTTTAAGCATACTTTAACGGGTTTGAATTTAGAGTTTTCCTTCTCCTAGAATGGTCGTCATTCCAAGGTTAGAGAGACAGCAGTGTGCATATCGCATAATAGTAATATTTATTTGACAAACCCCTTCGCACGAGCAGGATGTGACACAAGGCCAATTTTAAAGCGGAGTTTAAACCGGTTTGAATTCAGTT
Organism: Doryteuthis pealeii; assembly: GCA_023376005.1. Taxonomy (NCBI): domain Eukaryota; kingdom Metazoa; phylum Mollusca; class Cephalopoda; order Myopsida; family Loliginidae; genus Doryteuthis; species Doryteuthis pealeii. Next base: position 104,049,946 of record CM042137.1, on the reverse strand, counting down.
TTCCTTCTCCTAGACCGGTTAATATACTAAGGTTAAAGATCCCAATCTGCTCTACTATTTTGATCGGAAATTTTTTGGATACATTTTTTTTTTCACAACATCGCCCAGGATTTGAACTCGGGTAGCTGACTCCATTTCCAACGACAATAACCATTACACAACGCGCCACTCCTTGTTAACATTGCAAACATTCCGGAATTCATTGAGATGATTAGTAGGAAGTGCGGTGGTTAGAGTCGTAGGAAACAGACTCATCGACCCGAGTTCAAATCCTGGACGAAGCCACAGTTCAGATAGCGCTAATACCCTTAGGAAAGGTATGAATCCAACTATTATCCCTCCAGCTATGGGTATATAGTAGAGGGCTCTTTAACCTTGTTTAGGCAACCAGTCTAGTAGAAGGAAAACTCTGAATTCAAACCTCTTAAATCCCCGCTTGGGGTGGTCACTACTATAATAGGTTCAGTCCTCCTTAATGATCTATTTCAATTTAATTTAAAGGTTTTAAAAGATTTACCTAGGTTTTACAATAATTTTTAAAAACATTTAATTAGCACTTAATGTAATACGCACCTTAAGCAATCTTTAATTATTTAACATATTTTTACATTTAATTTTTTATTTATATTTTAACAATTTTTTGATTTTTCCAAAACCAAAGATTTCTGGTATAATGAAATCATCAACCATTTGAATGGAAACGCTCACACCACGTGACGTTTCCTTTTTACATTTTCTTGCATTTTGGTTGCGGAGTTGAGCCGTCTAACATCGCAAATTAAGACTCACAAACTTTTTACTTGTTTTTTACACCATTCCTTTCGTATGAATCAATATTATTATTTTAAGCCCTGTTGATGGTTTATATTAAAACCGAAACGCTTTAACGTCGGCTATCGTAAGTCAATCTTTGACTTAATTTTGTTGTTTTTTCTAAACTATATACTTCTTTACGCTGTCGGATTTCATATCCATTTTTTCTTATTATTATTTAACATATATAAACGTTTTTTTAAGTGAGAAATGCGAATAAGATTTATGTCCCAAAATAAACCTAACTTTTCAGAAACAATTTTATTATTTTACAAGCAACTTAACAAATGTTTCTTCTTCAAAATAGATTGTAAACTAATTAATAACTAATAGATTTCTGACTAATTATCAACGGATTGCTAACTAATTAATAACCATAACAACCAAAATCGCAGTCAATATATGAAGTTAGTGGCAGGAAAAGCGCCTCAAGATCAAAACTAAAGGCAGTCCGCCATGAAGATAGATTTCTGAAGTGGAAAGAACACTTTAAGAATCTACTGGAAAACCTTCCTAAAATCACAGATAATATTACTAAAAAATCATTAATTGCCAACTAGTCATCGAGCTAGGACACTTGACAAAGAATGAATTCGACGAAGTCCTAAAAACAATCAAAATAAGAAAAGCCAAAGGCCTCGACAAGATAACCCCGCCCCGCCATCGAAGTATGGAAAATTAGAAAATTTGTCGACATACTTCTTATTATGCAATCCAGCGTATAAACAAAACTACAATAGAGAAATCGACAAAAGACTGCGTCCTCCCATCCCAAATAGATTCAAGATAGATTGTTAACTAATTAATAACTAATATATTTCTAACTAGTAATAGCTAATAAAGTGTTAACTAATTAACAACAGGCTGCTAACAACTAATAAACAATGAAAAGATTGCTAATAATAATTCGATGCGAATTTTAGAATAAAATATTACTTGATGCTACTTATTTTATCATTCTATGTCTTACTATTCATCTCACTGTAATAGGGTGTCGGTCGTCTCACAGCGCTTACCCACTCTCTTGGTAATCTTTGGATCCGTTTCTCCTACCTCTACGCACTTATACTCTCTCTCTCTCTCTCTCTCTCTCTCTCTCTCTCTCTCTCTCTCTCTCTCTCTCTCTCTCTCTGTTTTGGTCAGTTGTCGCGCAAAAAGGAACCTCTTTAATTTTAACGGCCGACCTTAAAGGAAAATTAGGTTAAATATTTATTCGGAATATTCATTAATTTATATGAGTTTTGAGTGTATCTGAGATCTCCAAACCAACTCGAAACCGTCTTGCATATGCCAAGCACAGTGTAAACCAGACAGTGTATAGATCGGTTGACTAACCAAGGCTAAAGAACCCAATCTGCCCTACTATTTACACATAGCTAGAGGAGAACGTAGGGAGCCACCCATTTCCCAAAAGCATTAACGCGAGGTGAAATGCAAACGACCTTGTCCAGGATTTGATCTCAGGTCACTGATTTCATTTCTTATGCTAATAACTGTTACATTAATTACAAATCATAAATTTGTAAAAAAATAAAAATAAAAATAAAAACTCTAGTGGCAGATGATATGACCAACCAAGGTCGAATGTCATTTCTTTAGAACTTGGAATATAACAGAAAAAATTATTAAGAAAAAAACGTATGGAAATCCTTAACTTTTTCCTCGTAAATTCCTACCATAAAATAAACTGAACCCTCATTTCATGTCCGTGTTTTTGCAATAAATGTTTTATTTTTCTTGCACCCGTTATTTTACAATACTAAATATATTTTCTTTATTTGTTAAAGAATAAAGAAAATATATTTAGTATTGTAAAATAACGGGTACAAAAAAAATAATACATTTATTGCAAAAACACGGACATAGAATGAGGGTTCAGTTTATTTTATGGTAGGAATTTAAGAAGAAAAAGTTAAGGATTACCAAAAGTATTTCGTCAAATGAACCGCTCTACTGACACCGAGATTTGGGATGGCAAAATGAAAACACGTGAGAAGAAGAAGAAGAAGAACAACAACAACAAACAACGACGACGACGACGACGTAGCTCGATTATCAAGTATTAATAAGGCATATGATTAAATTAAATGATTTCCCTGGAGCTCCGGAATTGTATTTGAGTTTCATATCTAAATATTATATTTATTTTATAATATAAATCAATAAGAGTCTCATTATGGTTATAGTTTTAGATACAAATACAAATGTGCGTGTTTATGTAGGGTTGGGAGAGACGGGGTAGATCAAAAAGTATCGAGACTGAAACTTTGAGTATTTTTATTTAATTTTTAACCCAAAAAAATTTTTATTTAATTTTTAACAAAACAAATTAACAACTTATAAAATAGATATTATTTGTTTGAATGTTTTAAGGCTTCCGATTACGACATGAAGACCCCAAGAATGTTCCCGAATTTGATAAGAAACACGTGAAAAGGCCGGAAGGCACATTGGCGAAAACGATGTGTATATAACAATAAAGACGAGGACAACAGACCGAAAATCTAACTAATACAAATTACTAAATAGAGCGATGATGTCAGGACGTGTGATTTATGCTGTCTAGATGTCTAGGCTTTCTCAAAACGAGTCATTACCAATTTAGAAAAATATTATAAAGCCAGTCTCGATACGTTTTGAACGAAATCTTTTTTTGGTCAGTTAGTTGGTTGGCTGATTGGTTGGTTGGTTGGTTGGTTAGTTGGTTGGATTTTACGGTATGCCAACCCTTGTTGGGTTATTTTATGCCGAAGACATTTTGTTTTATTAATTCTTGTTGGGTATTTAGTTTTTAAACACATTTTTAAATACTCATTTTTTATCTATTTAACCCATAAATGTGACTCTAACAGGTACTACCACTCCGGGTCAAGTGGAGTATTACATGTCATCGACTACTCATCCACCAGCATTGCGTTCTTAAGCATCACGGGTCGTCACCTATAGCTAACAGGTGGTCCCATTTGGAGGGAATATATCCCTCCGTAGAGGTGCAGTCGGTTTTATTCTACAGCCCAAGTCGACAGGACGGAATCTTTTTTGGTCAAACACAGGATTATGCAATTAGAACAATCTTGTACTTTTTTTCTGCTTCTTTCCTAAACTGAAAATGTGGTTAAATCGAACTTAACGGACCTAAATTCCACCATCCTATGTCACCCCGCCGAAAGAAAAAAAAATACCAAAAATCAGGGAAATAACTGAATTTAATGAAATTTTCAGTGTTGATATATTAATGAATAAAAGATATAATGAACCAGTTATTTTATTTCAAAACTTTTACATTTTTTCAGTTCAGTTAACTTTGAACCACGTATCTTTGAGGCGTAACACAGATTCTCAAAGATACGCCGTTCAAAGTTAACTGACCGGAAAAAATGTAAAAGTTTTTTTTTTTAAACTGTTGAATTTTGACAGGAAAACTATTTTTAATGACTATTATTACAAAATATTAGATTTCAAAGACCTGTTTACTTTTTTTTACGAAAGAGCGTGGCAAAAAAAATCCTTTATACATATTTTTGGACATCGATAATATCGAGATAAAAAAAAATTAATATTGTTTTTTTACACTAAAATTAAATATTCGTTCAATTTTGATAAAATTTTGTAGAATTATGTATGAGTGTATTCTTAAAAAATATTGTCGTCTGTCGTAACCTCCCCCACCCACCCCCAGCCCATTAGGCAATATCTTTCAAAAATTAATTTTTTACACCGCCCGGTGGGGTTCTTTCTTTTTGTTTTTCTTCTTTTTTTTTCTTTTTTTTTTTTTCTTTTTCTTTTTTTTTTTTTTTTTTTTTTTTTTTGCTAGTTTAATTAATTGTTCATTTTTGACTTTGTAAATACAGCTTCACGATATTTTTAAACACATTTTATATATACTAGCTAATATATGCACCCTCCGGGTGCACGTATTTAAGTTTTCATGCAATAAAATATTATATTAAATTAGAAAGACTAATGAAACTAAATAAGAATGCAGATAAAACTATTTGAAACATAGGGAGCTATAATAAAAAAAACAGAACAAGTGAAACTTACTCTGCAATCACTCCAGCCTTTCATTGCTAAATTTACCTAATTTAACAATTTAGTTAAAATAGGAAGTAAAGAATAAAATTACAGTTAATTCTTCTCGTTAATAAATTTCTTTTAAGATTTATTGAAGAGATCTTTGCTCATATTCATTAAGATAAAACTAAACAATTAGAAATCAATAATACTAAGCACATATTTATTAAAATCAAATGTTTAAAATCAATATGCAAATTAGCATTCTCGTTCACACTGTAAACCGCTATTTTGTTGTATACATAGATACAACTGCATGTTATTAGTTTGTAGATATTGTCAACCGTATTGATTATGTAAAACGATTTTATTAATAACTTAGGTTTAAAAAGAAATTAAATCATGAAAAGTGTTACGTAAATAACTATGGGAATTGTGATATGTGTAGTTATATAGTTTCGGTTACAGATAGAATACCACACAATCTCCATTATAATAATATATATATATATATATAAAGCATGATACTTTAGAAAACATACAGACGTTCTTACAACGTTCCCTATGAATGCTCAGTTGATTATTTAGAAGAGAAAAAAAAACGAAAATACTTTTGAGGCACGTAAATATTTTGAACTAGATACCTACGGTTTGGTTTTATTGTAAAGAGCCAGATATAGTCGGGAAGTGGTTAACGGACCAATCACTTAGTTCATCGATCGTAGGTAAGTCTGTTGCAAGGTGCGCCATTAATGAGTCTGCGTAAATATATCTTCAGTGAAAAATATCTATTTATGTAGGTAGATTAAGTATCTCCTTAAAACTTGCTTTCATTTCGGTGACTTTATAAACTGGCTGATCATAGGTGTCCACAGTTGGATCAGTCACCAAAACTACCTTTTATTTTTAACTTTTCCCCTCGTAGCCTGAACCAATAACTTCCCATTACACAAAAAAACAACAAACCCGAAAAGTATTCGCTCACATTCTTGACTGATTCACACTCGTCGACAAACGGCAAATTATCATATACCGAAACATGTTTGAATGGATTTTACGGCATGTCAATCCTTGTCGGGATACTTTATTATCATATACCGAAACATGTTCTGTAGAAAATATTTGTTGAATGAAACCAACTTCGATTCAAGACCAAATCCGGTTGGATGGATTTTACGACATGTCAACCCTTGTCGGGCTATTTTATGCCGAAGTCGTTTTGTTCTATTCATTCTTGTTGGGTATTCCGTTTTTAACTCCTTTTTTTAGACACATTTTTTAACTCATTTTGATCTACAAGGTGTGTCAAAAAAGTATCGAGATTGAAGCTATTTACCAAGATAGAAATGAAGAATGAATGGAACGTTATTATTTTAGAATACAGGGTGTGTAAAAAAGTACAAAAAATCTCGCTATTTTTTGACACACCTTGTATTTAAGCCATAGTTTGGGACCCTAAAGAGTACTACCACACCGGATCAGAATGTACCTGGGAGTAATGGCGAGGAAGGCGTACTTCACACTGCCCAGAGCTTCAGAATTGGAACTTCATCACTAGATGCAGTTTAACGTCAAATCCAGGACACTAAAATCCTCATTCACCGCCTCTATCAGGCATATGATAAAAAGGGTTTGCCATAAGGGCAATGGGGTCGGGACAATCATATAGGTGCTAGGGCTTGACGTGATCAGCTGATTGATTGGAGGAGGCCTCTCCGACCGTCCATCTTGCATGTTACCGGGTACTCAGCCACAAGGATTCCATCTTTGAGCATCACGGGTTGCTCTCCACGGCCAACAGTTGGGTCCATTTGGAGGATTTGACCCCTCTACAGAGGTGCAGTCGGCGTATTCTACAACTACAGCTGATAGGACGGACCAAATTCGGGGACTAACCAATAAAGAACGAATTTATCAGCAATATTCATCACATTTAAGTCGTAGTGACAGCACAGATTTCCATCTCTCTCTTTCTCTCTCTCTCTCTCTCTCTCTCTCTCTCTCTCTCTCTCTCTCTCTCTCTCATGTACACACACTCTCTCCTTTTTCTCTCTAATAAGCAATATTATATATCAGTATCTTTTTAAGTACGTAGTCTCATAATAATCAAGTCGTACTGACAGCTTTCCATATCTCTCTCTCTCTCTCTCTCTCTCTCTCTCTCTCTCTCTCTCTCTATCTATCTATCTATCTATCTATCTATCTAAAAAATAAATGGCCGGGGCACTTACTAACAGTAACCATTTCGAAGTAGTTATTGGTCTCTGGGGAAAAGTTGGTCAGTGATTCGACCTTCGTTGGGGTTGACCATCTGGTATTGGCGTGAAACTAATCTTGATATTTCATAGTTTTTTAGGATAAATTCTCAGATAACTCTCTCTCTCTCTCTCTCTCTCTCTCTCTCTCTCTCTCTCTCTCTCTCTCTCTCTCTCTCTCTCTCTCTCTCTCTCTCTCTCTTCATCATATCTTGTTTGTCTTACTTGGATGGTTTGTGTGATAGTAAGTGGCTTTCCCAAGAGAAATTAGCGCAAGTAAAACGCAAACCGCCTAATTCAAGATTTGAACTGAATCCGTTCTGGTGAGGTTAGAGAAAGATGCACTCGCACAATCCTGTGTTTCACCAAAAACTCCAGTTCTTAAATAATCGAGTCTCGCTTTATTTATGTATTTATTTCGAATCAACTCTGCCATACGAAGTCAAGTTGCTCACTGGTGCACGTCTTCATTTAAATTTCCCATTTTAAATGTGTTATGTTTTTAACATACAGATAAAAATAAGGAAGACTGAAATGATAATGCAAGACCAGGTTATTGTAAAATTAACAGGGTTTTATTTAACACAGGGTAGAGAATGCTTCTACCCTCAAGCGACTTAACAAGTTCAAAACGCTGCGTCCACACATAAACAAACGCCAATCCACAAGTAACATGGCGGAAAACCCACTTCCGGCTTTGACTGATCAAAGGGGCACAACTCTATTTTTGTTGTTCTTCCTAACAAAATGAAAATATATAAATTTTCAGGATTACACTTTTTAATCACGCCTTATACATATAAACATCTCTATTAATAATGGAGATTCGCTTCCGGTTTTGTCTGTAACAAAAACTACGTCACTGCTTACGTTACATTACCCAAAATCGTCATAACATAGAATGAATACACTCAAAATTTGAACATGCAACATTAGACAGTCCTCATTGCTTTTTAAAACAAGTTTTAATAAATACATGACTGGTATTACATATCTACATATAGTTTGTTTTATTTTAATACATATTTAAAGTTTACATTTCAGATTATTTTATTTTTTAATCCTTTAATGAATTTGATGATTTTACTTACTTAGGGTACAAACTCGCTGACATTGAATTTTTTACTCCCACCCCTCAGGCAATATGTTTCAAAAATCTATTTTACATCGCCCGGAGGGTGTTTTTTTATTTTGTACTAGTAGTATTTTAAGTATATTGTTCTAATGAAAATCGCCCTGCCCTTTTTTCCTGGGTTCCGGTCACATACAAACTGTTGTAACATTACAAGATTACTAAAGAAATAACCAAACGGAGGTTGGAAATGAAATGGAATCTTTATAACATTAAACATTTATAACATTAACAATATACAATACTCCCCAGCGGCGTAAAGAAGGTAAACCACTGCTAGTGGTATAAGACTATTCAGTCAGCACAATACTCCCGTATTTATGAGGATTGGGCATACCCATTAATGTTCATGGGTAAGGTATTTAATAGAAACATAATGAGAATTTTAGTAATATGTCGAAGTAGAATGACAGCCAACTTAAATATGTATTTATCCAACCCTTCCGTCACGGATAGGATGCGACACAAGGTCTTTTTTATTAAAACGGAGTACAGCTGGTTAGAATTCAGGGCACCAAGGAGCGAAGGGGCAAAAGTAGTGAAAAATTGAAGAGGTCTTAAATGAATCAATATATTATGGTTAATCGTGTTGTAATGGTTATCGTCGTTGGAAATGGACCCGACGATCCAAATTCAAATGTTCGATGATGTTTGCTTTTCACTTAGCGATGATACCGTTGGGATAGGTATGAATCCAACTATTCTCCCTCTTGTTATGGTGAATGATAGGGTAACACTGGGTGCTTTAATCTTGGTATGGAAATTGTTATAGGGGAAGAAAAACTCTGAATTCAAACATGTTAAGCACCATTCAAAAATCGACCTTGTAGTTAGAGTAAAGTCAGTGACGCTTGATTACTGTCGGTTTCTCGCCTATGTGATTTTCAAACCACTTGGTTTATATATATATATATATATATATATATATATATATATATGTGTGTGTGTGTGTGTGTGTGTGTGTGTGTGGTGTGCGTGCGTGTGTGTAAAATAGTGAAACATTTTTGAAAAAACACAGGTTCAAATAAAATGAGTGATATTTATTTAGCCAACGCTGCAATGTTTCAATCTGTTTAGTAGATCTATTTCAGGGTTTTTGTTGATATAAGGAAAAGTTAAATTTATTACAGAATAATAAGGAGACTGTGATAGTTGTTAATGATCAGTTTGTTTATATATATATATATATATATATATATATATATATATATATATATATATATATATATATATATATATATATATATATATAAATTATGACGTGAAGCCAAAATCTGCTGGAGTATTCAATAATGTACATTGATTTTCCCATCTTAATTTCTTTCATTTTGTTGGAGATTTTTTACAATATACATATATTTTCCAATATACATGCATACAATATATATATATATATATATATATATATATATATATATATATATATATATATACAAGGTGTGTCAAAAAAGTATCGCGATTTTTTGTACTTTTTGACACATCTTGTATTCTGAAAAAAAATTCATGTTCCATTAATTTTTCATATTCTATCTTGGTAAAGATAGATTCAAAATTGGCACTTATATGACACACTTTGTATTCTGAAAAAAATTAACGTTCCATTCATTGTTCATTTCTATCTTTGTAAACACAGCTTCAATCTCGATACTTTTATGACACACCTTGTACACACACATACACACACACACACACACACACACACACATATATATATATATATATATATATGTGTGTGTGTGTGTGTGTGTGTGTGTGTGTGTGTGTGTGTAGAGAGAGAGATAGAGATAGAAAGAGAGATAGAGACAGAGACAGAAACAGAGATTTGACATGAAACTTTAAAAACAAATGTTTTATTGCACATATTAAGGGATATTAAGGGACATATTATTGCACACTTAAGAGAACAATAATATCAAGGGACCCAAATAACTGAGATCTACACCTATTCTTTTCTGTGCTTAGGTTATATCTAGTTATATACTCTGGGTTTTTTTTTGGGGGGGGGTTGTTGTTTGTTTGTTTTGTTTTTGTTTTTTGTTTTTGTTTTTGTTTTAATTCTCGGCAAGCGCAATCCTTTTTTAAATTTTCGCCCCCACCTTTGTTTGTGTGTGTGTGTGTGTGTGTGTGTGTGTGTGTGTGTGTGTGTGTGTGTGTGTGTGTGTGTGTTTTGAATTTGTGGTGGGTGTGATAACGTGTCCTCTCTGAATCAATTCTTGAAATTCAACTCCAGCCTTCAAAACCATTCCTTTTTTTTCTTTCGACCTAAAAATCTCCCAAACCGCCCGTAGTACGCCTAAGAGATAAGAGTATTTACACAGACCGAATTAATCATTCATTTAGTTAGTCACGCCCTTCTAATTACACCAACGTTTCAAACGCTAAAATCTCCAGCGAAAATTCAATATGTTCATCACAGAAGACCTAATCAGATCGATATCGATTTAGACAAGAGCCAGATGTTAAATATCATCAACTTGTTACCTGATTCTGTGTGCATTGCTAAAAGTAAATTCGCCGAATAATAAAGGAATAAATTGCATTTCTATATAATTTTCTATATTTGCATTTTACCTGAAGACAACAAAAGATGGCACAATGTAGCGTGATTTTTATTAGCGCAATAACGTTAAAAAGTGAATAAATTAGAGAATAAAGCAATTTCCAATCCAATTTTAAAGATTAGAAATAACTAGATGATCTGTGATGGTAGGTGTGGCGCTCCACCTCAAACGCAAAAACAATATCCTTGGTCTAGCGCTAGTGAAAAGGGGATATACTCCCTCGCTATCTGGCTGATACCGACAATTTTACTTTATTTATTATTTCTATGATTCTCACGGGGTGGGAAAAAAAGAAGAAAAAAACGATCTGTGAACCAGTTTGGTTCTTATTGTAACAGCTGTCCATGATTATACTGATGCTTCTATTTTTCTACTTAAAAATGGGTGAATGATTCTAATTAGTCTTTCAAGGTTATATCTATTATACATATTTACCAAGCCCTCCGCGCGAGCAGGATGCGACACAAGGTCAATTTATCAAGCAGAGTTTATATCAATTATATCGAAAATTTAGATGATTAAAAATGACTTTCAGTGCAAATGCAGACCCCCACATACTTAGTTGCAGGTTGTACTGAAAATTGCTTTATTTTGTAAGTTAGATCGTTTAAATTGTATTACCCTGATTAGAAACTTGGTCTTATAAAGGGCCGTTTTATGGAAGTGCGTGGTGCAATGGTTAAAGTCATGGGAAATGGACTCGTCGCCCCGAGTTCAAATCCTGGACGTGTTAATTACATTTCACTTAGCGCTAATACCATTGGGAAAGGTATGAATCCTACTCTCCCTCCAGCTATGGGCAAATAGTAGGGCAGACTGGACTCTTTAACCATGGCTAGGTAACCAGTCTAGGAGAAGGAAAACTCTGAATTCAAACCTGTTAAACTCCTCTTAAGAAATTGACCTTGTGTCGCATCCTGCTCGTGCGGACGGGTTGGTAAATATATATATAAAGGGCCGTTTTTTACTGAGTCATCGAATCATCATGAGAATTTTAGCAATATAGAGACATGAAGATGACATATTGATAATCACATTTCAAGATAACATAGTGATTATCATATTTCAAGATGAATATTGCTTATCATATTTCTAATACATATTCAGTTATAATATTAATAAAACTATTAAAATCCTGTTGTCTATTTTATGTATAAAAATGCATTGCATTAAAAAGCCCAGGTAGTATAATAGTTAGGAAACTAGATTAACAGACCATTGTTAATGAGTTTGTTTCTCATTAAGTGTTCCATACTTCTGTCCTCGTAGCACAACTAAGCTTGTAGAATAAACATAATACTCACCTCCACGGGAAGGCTGTTACTAGCATCCAGTAACCAGGCAAAAAGAAAAGAGAACGTAACCGAATACACTCTGCACTTAATGCTTGAACACAATCTTTAACCTTGGTAAGGGCAACCAGATTAGGAGAAGAAAAATCCTATCAGCCAGCGTAACAGTGTAAGGTGAAGGCGTTAAAGCAGGGCCAGGAATACCTGAGGTTGTCCGACTTTATATTTAACCTCGTTTCAGTAAATTGGTGACATTTCTACCAAGCCGTATAGAACTTGACTTTTTTTTTAACAACATCGAGGTCGTAAAGAATGGGAGACCTGATGCATGAGCAACTGTTTATCTTCCTTAAAAAATTACCAACGGGCAGGTTGGTTGTTTTGTTTTGTTTTGTTTTGTTTTACGGCATATCAACCATTTTAGGGTCATTAGCTCAGTCGGTAGAGCGTTCGGCTAGAAACCACAAGGTTCCTAGTTCGATACCAGCCCATGCCAACTCAGCGTATGAGTAGCACAGGGAATTTGTGCGGTAAAGTAAGGAGCTGTGTGGCGCTCCACCTCAGACGCAAAAACAATCTCCTTGGTCTAGCGCTAGTGAAAAGAGGATAGACTCCTTCGCTGATTGGCTTATACCGACTTTAGGCCACCCGACGACTTTACTTTAATGCCGAATCATTTTGATAAACTTACAGTACAAACTGTTTCTTCAGTGGACACCCAATTAAGTATTAAACAGGCTCATCTAACCGGCCAAGGGAAGATCCATAGTCTCACCATTACATAACTATAACTATGATAAAAAATAAATGAATAATCAATAATCAATAAAAGTAAATAATAATTATAGATAGATAATGATATTATCATTATATATACATATATAAAGAGCAGTTTGTGTGTATGTATGTCCGGATGAAACTATGAAAATAAAACAATTAACGATAAATTAAATATATATATACATTCACTATCATCAGATCTTGCTTTTTTAAGCAAAAATAATGAAGATTTGATTTATATTCGTGAAGATAATTAGAAAATAAAATTTGAATTGTAACAGCATGGAATTCTTTTTTTCTTGCATTCTTTTCACAGTGGCTGGATCAACGCGAGGTATTTTTTCGTATGGATTTTAATAGGACATCCTGCGAGTATCCAACTCGCGATGCAACAATAATGGATCTGTGAGACTACCTTTTTTTTTTACTTCCCTCTACCCAGGCAATGTCGGGTAGCCGCTTCTAGTCTATTATAATAGATAATGATATAAAGATAAATAATGATAAATAAAAACAATGTAAACTCCATTCATTGTTTTTTTTACATTGCAAACATCGCGATAAAATCTGTCAGGTTGCAACTTGCCTTTTCCCTTGGACAACGGTGGGTAGTGGCTAAAGTGCTGGACTGCGACAGCGTAGTAAGCGAGTTCGAACTCCAGTTGTGCTATTACGCTCACTTTCAGATTAATACATTTGGGAAAAGATATGAACCCATCATGAGGGATTCAATAGTACCATTACTGTTCTTCTTTGGCATTAAATTACCCATAAAGGTTGATATGCCATTAGATAAAAGAAGCCAAACCAAATCATCCTTGGACAACATCGGTGTTGTGAAAAAGGGGAAGACCTGCTGCATGGGCAAGTGTCGTTTTTCCATACAATCATGCCTGAGATCCATACGCAGATCCATAGATTCGTCTGACTGGCGGACGCCATATTAGCAGCTTATATGAACGGAAGGCTTTTCTTTTATTTAACGTGAATATCAATTAAGCTTCTCTAGAAAAATAAAAAAATAAATGAATAAATAAAAAGTCAGTCATCACTGTGTCTTTTCGAGGGGGGGGGTGGAGGTAGATACGTGGATTCATATTTCTTTGTTCCACATTCTAAAAATTTGCCCAGCTCAGCATCCGTTTAAAAGAAACCTGTGTTAACAATAAGATTCACTGACGCATATGAATGTGACATTATCGTCAATGCACTTGTTAAACCAAGGCTTAAACAGCTTCATGGTGTTTATAACAAGATAAATGGACGTCATGTCTCGCATGTTTATACGCACAGCAGTGTATACACATCCGGGTATGGAGATAAGGCACAGAAAACATGCAGTTCACATAATATCTTGAATATATGATCCATATGTGAGCTAACTGCACAATTATCCTATCAATTGTCCCTATTTAAATGCATATGCAAGTTCTTCTTCTCTCCCCATCTCTCTCTCTCTCTTCTCTCTCTCTCTCTATATATATATATATATATATATATATATATATATATATATATATATATATATATATATATATATATATATAATATATATATATCTTATATATATATATATATATATATATATATATATATCTTATATATATATATATATATATATATCTTTATATATATATATATATTATATATATATATATATATATATATAATATATATATATATATATATATATATATATATATATATCTTTATATATATATATATATATATATATATATATATATATATATATATATATATATATATATATATATATATATCTTTATATTATATATATATATATATATATATATATATATATATATATATATATATATATATATATATATATATTAGCAAAAGTACCCGGTCCATGACCGGACTATATATAAAGATTGGCCCATAAATAGGTGAGATATTCCGAGCTGAACGGCTTAGACTGCGATTTTGTTCACTAAAATTAAACTAAACTGCTGGTATAACTATAATAGAAAGCAGGCAGCGAAGAATATTTTATTATCAGCATTTATTATATGGTATACGGACAGTTCCGCAAATCGGTTGGTTTTGGTTTAATTAATTAATTATATCCATTAATCAGTAAAAATCAATAACCAGATTTTTGCGTGTTTCTTAGTTAAAAGGGTTTTAAGGTGTATGCAAGATTTCGAATCTGAATGACCACTCGTTTCGGAGTTATACGTCGACACGTACATACCAAACTTCCCTTTATATATATAGATATGATATTTGTGGAAAAAGGTGACTTATCGGTGAAATTGGTCACAATGGTTAGTTGATACAAGTGTCACAATGATAAGACAGCGATATAACAAATATAAAGTGCTCAATACGTGAGTAGAGCAAATTTATCATAATAATGGTTCACAGTAATAATCTACTCGAGTTTCACCATAAGGATCTTCAGGGCTAAATCCACTGGATTAATCAAGATATTGATTAATTGCAGTCGATTGCAAAAAAATACACACGTGCAATCGACTGCAATTAATCATTATCTTGATTAATCCAGTGGATTAACCCTGAAGATCCTTATGGTGAAACCCGAGTAGGTTATTACTGTGTACCATTATTATAATAAATAAATAAATATATTTATTTATTTATTTATTATAATAATGGTACACTCATTCGTTTTGCTTTGTTTCTTTTTTTATTTTCTATATAAACATTAATATAAATATAATTTATTCAATATATATATATATATATATATATATATATATATATATATATATATATTATATATATGATTAAATATACATACAAAGTGGTTATTTTTTGCTAGAAATCATTTAGACACACACACACACACACACACACATATGTATATATATATATATATATATATATATATATATATATATATATATATATATATATATCCTGGAAGTAGCACCCCCACAAAAAAGTAGCTATACGGCCACTTACCTTCTAAGACACAAACCATCCATGTAAGACCAGCAAGACATGCTGAGAACTGCTGGAGAAATAAGCATGAACTCATAAGTGACGTTTTCCTATGAATTCATACACATGGATACACCAATGTTGGGCGACCAGCAAAAAATCATCAGAATGATGATGATGATGATGATTGTGTGTGTGTGTGTGTGTGTTTGTTTACCAAATCCCTCTGCATCAGGCATGACGTGACACAAGCATATATAAATATATATATATATATATATATATTATATATATATATTGTGTGTGTGTGTGTGTGTGTGTGTAAATATGTATGTATGTCTGTACGTGTGTGTGCGTATATGTGTGTAAAGTAAAGTCGACGGGGCGGCCTAAAGTCGGTATCAGCCAGTCAGCGAGGGAGTATATCCCCTTTTCAATAGCGCTAGACCAAGGAGATTGTTTTAGCGTCTGAGGTGGAGCGCCACACCTACCATCAGCTCCTTACTTTACCGCACAGATCATTGTGCTACTCATACGCTGAGTTGGCGGGGACCGGTATCGAACTAGGAACCTTGTGGTTTCTAGCCGAACGCTCTACCGACTGAGCTAATCTTCATGATGAAGTCGGCGTTAAAACGTTTCGGTTTTTATTAAACATTCATCAGGACATTAGTGTTGTCTTGAACAGTGATGGATTTTTTTTAATACTTGTGAAAAAAAAATTACATTCATCACTGTTTAGACAACACTTTTTCCATTCCTAATGTCCTGATGAAGGCATAATGAAAACCGAAAAAAGAGTATATAGATATTCTGTTATAACATACAACATTCAATTATATTTTGCAATGAAATTGAATTTTATGTGTAACTTTATGCTGACTTTATTCAATTTAAAAACGATTTATTAATAAACTAGAAGTGGCTACCCGGCGTCGCCTGGGTAGAAGAGGACAAAAACGTTAGTCTCGCAGATCCATTATTACTGAATCGTGAGTTAGGTCCTCGCAGGATTCCCCATTAAAATCCCTACGTAAAAAAAGACCTTGTGTTGATCCGGCCTGGTGAGGTGTCAGAAAAATAAAGAGCACAGACACTCTGAAAAGAAAAATCAGTGTCTATTTTAAAATATTAGATCCAAAATAAAAATCCATGTTGTTACTATTTAAATTTATTTTTTTAATTATCTTCACGAATATAAATCAAATCATTGTTTTCGCTCAAAAAGCCAAATATGGTGATAGTGAATGTGTATATATATTTACATTGTCGTTAATTGCTTTATTTTCTTAGTTTCCCCGGACATATATACACACCAACTGCCCTTTATATATGTATAGATTCATTTTGTTCCAAGGGCAAATATTCTTTAATATATTGTTATTTGGTTGAACATGCACACAGATCTCTACTTACTTTTCAACATATAAATTTATCTATCAATACACACGCTTGATTAGCCTAACGTTCACGCACGTGGAAATGTATATCATTCACATGGGTAAATTGACACAATTCATTTACTTATATACTGACGGTAAATAGAATTACAACGCTCGAAATATGTTTCGTGGCGGGATTACAATTAATGAACGTATATACAGATCAATACCTACACTGTTGGTGGGGCTTAGAATATGCTGACTGTATTCCCTGTATAGGGGTAAGGACACCCCTCATAAAAAAGGGGGGTTGTCCTGGTTTGACCCGGAGTGATATCCCCTGCAGAGGAGTAAGGACACCCCTCCTAAAAAAGGGGGTTGTCCTGGTTTGACCTGGCGTGGTATCCTCTGTAGATGGGTAAGGACACCCCTCCTAAAAAAAAGGGTTGTCCTGGTTTGACCCAGAGTGGTATCCCCTGCAGAGGGGTAAGGACACCCCTCCTAAAAAAGAGTTTTTGACCCGGAGTGGTCGTATCTGTTTGGGCCCCCTATCCAAATAGATCTGTTTGCAAATTATTCGTATTCGTAAGAAATATCTGGTGATATATAATTGTAAATTATGCGCTTGTGTGTAATGACTATCGTTGTAGAAAATGAACACGGTGACCCGAGTTCAAATCCGGGACGAGGCTATTTATATTTTACATGACGCTGATACTCTTGAGAAAGGTATGAAACTATTCTCCCTATAGCTTTGGTAAAAATAATAGGGCAAACTGGGATCTTTAACCTTGGTATGACAACCGGTCTAGGAGAAGGAATACTCTGAATTCAAACCTGTTAAACTCAAAAACTGACTTTGTTTCGCATCCTGCTCGTGAAGAGGAGTTAGGTAAATATATGTAACTGTAAATTATTTGAATTAAGAATAGTTACTTAATGCTATAATTGTTTACTAAGGATTATTATTAGTTACTTGAAACCATATAACTGTGCGAAAACAAATGACCATTATTGAATAGAAATAATTACTTGAAACTATATAATTATTACTATTAGATAGGAATACTTGAAAACATACAACTGTGTGTAAAAAGAAACACCTAAGAAACAAGTACACAAAGATGTAATATAAATTACAATGAACGTCATTCCCTAACCTCTAGACACAAAACACCCCTAGACGGTTCACATGCCATTAAAATCTATCAATCAATCAATCAAATCAGATCAATAGCCCAAATAAGAAATGTATAGATAGTACTCAAATCCCCTATTAATATACTGTATATCCTCCTTGGGCATTAATACAGGCTGATAATGATTATGTTTACAAATGAATACATGTACAGATTCACAAATAAGATGTATCAACAGTACTCAAATCCCCTATTAATATACTGTATATCCTCATTGGGCATTAATACAGGTAATGATATGCATACAGATCAATACATGTGCGGGTTCCCAAATAAAAGATGTATCAATAGTATTTAAATCCCCTATTAATGTACTGTATATCCTCATTGGGTATTAATACAGGCATATAATGATTATATATACTAATCAATACATGCACAGGTTCCCAAATAAGGAGTGTATCAACAGAAGTAAATCTCTATATTAGTACACTGTATATCCTCCTTGGGCGTCTGCTTTTGCCTGCATAGAAAACCGGTGTCGTGTTATGATTTTTACTACGTGACAAGATGGCAGAAGTTTTTGAGAATTTTATCAGAATATATACAATCTTACTGTACCCGGATCAAAATCCGTGTCATCGTTAAGAATGTTGCAATATCTTTTCCCGTCAATGTATTAGTCAATATCTTAGTATAATACTGTATTTAACGACATCCTTTTGGTTGTAGCATATCGACACGTGTTCAGTTTAACGAAGGGAGTGGGCACGCGCGTGCGTACACACCGAGTAAGTCTAAAACATGGCGGTCACCGTGACCTGTGTCACAAGTTCCGGGTAATTTATTTACAGTGCTTTCCTTAGCCCAACCCACGTTGCTTACAGTACCTGCTGCTCTTTCGTGATCCCCCATCTAAATTGTGGATAGGCTTGTCGATGCTTAACTTCAGTAATCTAATGCGAATCAATGCTTTTCGGCGGGGCATGACCATAAGTTAGACATTTAATACTTTTAGCATTTTTGTGGTGTGGGGGTATTTGGGGGGGTTCTTTTGATTTTGAGGGGTTGTTTTTGGTGGGGTTTTGTTTGATTTTTTTTTGGGGGGGGGGGCTGTTTTGTTTTTTTTACATTTGTTTTTTTTGTTTTTTTTTTGGCGGGGGCTTATGTGTGTAGGATAATAATAGAACAGGGGGGGTTCATCTGAGAATAAATAACATCAGGTAAAACGTATCATTCACAACTGCATGCGGAGAACAAAACGAAGACAAGGTGCGTAGGTATTTACCCAACCCGTTCGTCACGCGTAGGATGTGACACAAAGTCACAAGTATGGATTATCCGGCGAGGATCGAACTCGCTATTCAATAGTAATGGATCGGCTAGATTAGCTTGCTAGCTATTGCACAACGATGAGACGCCCTGAAGACTAGGTTTAGGTTTGGTTGTTTTACGGCATATCAACCCTTTTCAGGTAATTTAATACCGAACCAAGTTATTTTGATATCCAGTTGTTTACAGTAGCTGATGTTGCTTAAATGGGCACCCATTTAGCACTGAACAGGCTTTTCACTGCTTAACTTCTTTGATCTGAAGACTTGGTGTGCATACTTTTTAATATAACGTACTTTGTTTTCATTTTGTTCTTTTGACGTTCATTTTGTTCACGTGACGTTCAATATACGGCAATTGGCAAATATAATATATATATATATATATATATATATATATAATATAAGATATTACAGAGTGTATTGAAATAACCTACTCGAGTTTCACCATAAGGATCTTCAGGATTAATTCCAATGAATTAATCAAGATATTGATTAATTACATAAAATGCGTAAGTGAATATTGCAATTATGACCGTTGAAAACAGTTTCGCAGTGAAGTTGGGCGCTATGTAATTGATTGCGTCATTTCAAATGTTGAATGTCAAACGCGATATTGTTGGATCCTGAACGTGAATATTAACACACACACACACACACACACACCACACACACACACATATATATATATATATATATATATATATATATATATTATATATATATATATATATATATAGTGAGACCAATGTAGTATATAGATTTAAATGTCCCCTAGGAGATTGCAGTCTCCCAGAAAATGATGATACATACATTGGATTCACCTCAACCACATTGTCAAGGCGTCTAACCCTCCATTTAACAGACAATAGCTCTATTTCACAACACCTAAAATTACATTCATGCCCCACTCTAATTACCGAAATATTCTAACGGAAAATACACACATTCTGCACAAAGAAAAAAATAAACAAAAACTCCAAATACTAGAAGCTTTATACATAAAACAATACAAACCATCCTTAAACAAAATTAATTTCCAATACAGTACACACATTCTAAAATGCCTATAACACCTTTCTCACCAATTCTTCTCCTTCCAGCCTCCACATTAATATATATATATATATATATATATATATATATATATATATATATATATCTTTTCACGCTGAATTTATTTCTAAGTTTTCTCAATTTTAATGCATTTAAAATTTAGATTTGAAACTGATGTGAAACGAATTAATTTAGCGCGTTACCTTCTGCGATGAATTAGTGTTATTAGTTGTAAGTAAACTCACGTGTTTTGGCGTCTAGTTCTGGACAGTATGTCTAGAAAAGGCTAACGAAAACTTCGTTAAATCGAACTTAACGGACCTAAATTCCACCATCCTATGTCACCCAGCCGAAAGAAAAAAAATATCAAAAATCAGGGAATTGACCGAATTTAATGAAATTTTCAATGTTGATATATTAATGAATAAAAGATATAATGCACCAGTTATTTTATTTAAAAACTCTTACATTTTTTCAGGTCAGTTAACTTTGAACCACGTATCTTTCCGGTGTAACACAGATTCTCAAAGATACGCGGTTCAAAGTTATGTGACCTGAAAAAATGTAAGTTTTAAAATAAAATAACTGGTGCATTATATCTTTTATTCATTAATATATCAACACTGAAAATTTCATTAAATTCAGTTAATTCCCTGATTTTTGGTATTTTTTTTTCTTTCGGCGGGGTGACATACGATGGTGGAATGTAGGTCCGTTAAGTTCGATTTAACCAAGTTTTCGGACTATTAATTAAAAAAAGAGAGAATAAATGAATTCCTACTCCGGGTGCTTGGGAATTTCAGATTTCAAAAGTGAACTTACCTTTAATCAATCTGAAGGTGAGAAATAGCACTGAAATGTTGTTTGCGACTAGCTCAGTCGGTAGGAGCGTTCGATAAGGAACCAGAAGGTTCCGGGTTCGATTACCGACACTCGCCAACTCAGCGTATGAGTAGCACAGGGATATGTGTGGTAAAGTAAGGAGCTGATGGTATGTGTGGCGCTCCACCTCAGACGCTAAAATAATCTCATTGGTCTAGCAGTAGTGAAAAGGGGATTGACTCCTTCGCTGTCTGGCTGATATCGACTTTAGGCCAACCCGACGATTTCACTCTTACTTTCATAGACTGCGTGATTGTACAATTCATGAAGAAAGAAAGAAAGAAAGAAAGAAAGAAAGAAAGAAACCCACTGTGACTTTTTCAATGCTAGTAGGGTCAATGGAATGATGTATTCGTGAGATAGGACGGGAAACTGTTGTTTTTAGACGCAAGCGTGTCGAAATCAGCTCCCCTAAAGAATGAACAATAGTACACTATCTTTCTCGATTTATTTATTGCATCCAAGCAACCAGAAGAAAGCGGTGTTTTAAATGAAACAATAACAACAGCAACAGCAACGGCAACAACAACAACAACAACAATAATAATAATCAATAAGCAACTGAGATAGTGAACAGATACTCCA
>CM042137.1:104002793-104022793 GCA_023376005.1 Doryteuthis pealeii | reverse complement strand
TTAAGGCCACCCTGACGACTTTATAAACTGATGATATTTTCAAACTACCAATTGACCCAATTAGTAAAAAAAAAAAAAAAAAACATTCTATTCAGGCAAATCATTTGTTCTTTTTTGTTTGTTTTTTTTTATCGTCTTATTTGTTTTTTGTTTTTTGTTGTTTTTTTTTTTGTTTTGTTTTGAAGATTGACAATTTAAATTCTGTGCGATTAGTTAGGTCTTGTTGCAAAATGGGTTCTAGATGATTATTTTGTAAAGGTGTGATTAAAAAGATTCTCAGATTAATTGTTAGCATGGTTCATAACCTATTTGGGTCATCGGCTGTCATACTGAGTAGTTCCCCATTTATAGCATCAATAAGTGCAATGGAGGGGTACTTAGTGGTGCTCATCTCCTCTCCAAGTTATAGGTATTAACGTGCATCCTCGCGAGAGTAGGGTGCAATACAATGTCAACGGAGTTAGTCAGGCGTATATGAGGGTGGGGATAAAAATCTAAGCGTTTCGTTAGGGTCCAAGTGGTGCAGCCATACAGTAGCACTGACACGGCTACGGCTTGGAAGAATTCCCACTTTATCTTATCAGATTTTCATATTATCAATAATCTGTCTATATTCTGTCTTAACAACAGCAACCTTGAGCACTTTTTTTGATCTCCATCTTTCTAACACACGTGGGCACGCCGACAAAGTCAGAAAACAGCACTGCTCACGTGACTTTCGGAAACCATTTTTTCACGCTCAGAATTGCGGAGGCATGGAATAAGCTGCCCGCGTCTGTTGTAGGCTGCCAAAACACTGAATCTTTCAAAGCCTCCATGCTTCCTGTAGTCCGCCGACACTATACCTGATGCCCCTCTCCACACACATATGCATTACTACTGTAAACTGTTCATGTTCCTGACACTAACACATTATTCTGTGTACTTGACATGAGACTTTTATGAACTGTGGTGCACCTGAGCACTGTACACAATAAATTTCATTATTATATTATATTAGTCTACATGCTACTTTGGGGGTGCGTCAGGCATCATGTATTGACCCTGACATTGTCACTAAGTGGAATTGGAAGGTGTAGCCAGGGAGAGACGGTACCCTAGTAACAAGATGCAATTTAAGTTGTGACGAGTTATACAGGGTTACCTGGTACCATAAGCAAGAAATAACCACTTTACGATATATGTGTGGATGTGTCCCTTTTTAAGGATATGTATATGTGTATGTATATATTTGTGTGTATTACTTTAAGCACATGTGTAAATTGGGAGGTGTAGCCTGGAAGAGACTGCACCCTAGTAACTAGGGTTCGAAACAAGATGCAAGTTAAGTTATGACATGTTATACAGAATTACCTGGTACCACACATACACATACACATACACAGATATATATATATATATATATATATATATATATATATATATATATATATATATATATATATGGATGAACTTGCACAAAGGTGTCAAAATTTGGGTGACCCAGAAAAAACAGGACCCAAATTATTTATTCATTTTCCCATTAAACTAACCTTAAACCCTAACCCTAACCCCTAAGCTTAATTCTAACCCCTAACCCTAACCCTAAACCCCCCAATCAACAGTTTTATTACAAAATTTGTGGGTTCTGTTTTTTCTGGGTCACTGGTATACAGGGTGACAAAAAAAAACAGAACCCAAATTATTTATTCATTTTCCCATTAAACTAACCCTAAACTCCAATCCCAACTCTAACCCTAATCCTAACCCTAACCCTAACCCTAACCCTAGTTAAAATTAACAGTTTTATTACAAAATTTGACGGTTCTGTTTTTTCTGGGTCACCTTAATTTTGACACCTTTGTGCAAGTTCAGCCATATATATATATATATATATATATATATATATATATATATATATATATATGATGTATGATATATACATATATATCCATCAGCAAGGAATAATCCCTTTACGATATATGTGTTGATGTATCCCTTTTTAAGGATATGTATATGCGTATGTATATATGTATGTCTATTACTTTACGCACATGTGCATATGCATTGAGGGGTTCACAGAATGCAAGGTATTCACATACATTTAGACATTCACAGACATAATTGTACGTAAAGGGTGCCCTGTCGAGTAATTCCCCTTCGTGGTATTTTTCAGGGTAATGATAGCAGGGTGGGGACATCTGGCGGTGCCTGTGTCATGTTGTACTGCGCTATATTGCACCAAAAGCGTGCTTACCATAACGGTTATCGTCGTAAGAAATGTAAACGGCTGCTCGAGTTCAAGTACTGGACGAGGTTGTTTGCGTTTCAAGAAAGGCATGAGTTTCATCTGTTTTCCCGCCAAGCAATGGGCAAATAGTAAAGCAGACTGATTATTTAGCCTTGGTTAGGCAACCAGTCTAGAAGAAGTGAATATCAGAATTCAAATCAGCTTTACTCTGCTTAAAAATTGGCCTTGTGTCACATTCTGTTTGTGATGGAGGATTATCAAAAGCAAGGAATGATCCCTGGCTTGACTTACTATCGAACACCAAAGATGAATTTCTTTTACCGGATTAAAGAAACACAAACTGTCTTATTATTTATCAAAAGTTGGCGAGGAAGGGTGGAAAGGGGTGCATGCCTATTCTAAGACAATTAGCGTGAAGTGAACAGAAGTCACCTCGGCTGGAGTTTAACTCGGCGTTTTGATTCCAGACTCCGTACCTAAAACCGGTACCTCGGGCATAAGTGTATGGAACAGTTGATAGACAGAGAGAGAGAGAGAGAGAGTGTGTGTGTGTGTGTGTGTGTGTGTGTGTGTGGAGAGAGACAGACAGACAAAGAAAGAGATAGAGTATAACAGTACCACACAGTTACATTTTGTAAGTGTAATCGTTTCTTGCCTGTTTTCAGTGTCTTTCGACAGATTGCAGCATTTTTTTTTGTTTGTTTTGTTTCCATTCACGCAGGCGCATGCGCACACGTGCAGGCGTAAGAAGAATTCGCAGTGATTGGCGAACTTCGCCTTTCAAAGAAGAAAGAAAGAAAGAAAGAAAGAAAGAATATATAGATCAATTGTTGATTGGGCAATCGATTGATTGAATTATGATCAATAGCATATCCCAAAAGATGCACACTAATGAATTGATTCCCCATTGAATATCTGGAGAATTGCTGGCAAAAAATGTTGCACAATTTTGGTATCGGTCATCATGTGTCCCTAAATATTTGAAAGTCCTGCAAAGTAATATATATATATATATATATATATATATATATATATATATATATATATATATATATATATATATATATATATATATATATATATATATATATATCATACATCATATATATATAAGATATAATATGTATGTATATGCATCATATATATATATATATATATATATATATATATATATTTCAGATATATACATATATCGTACATCATACATATATATGTGTGTGTGTGTGTGTGTGTCAAATATATATCATATATATTATACATCCTATATATATAAATATATCATACATCATATATAAATCCCCACACACACACATATATATATATATATATATATCATATATATGTCATACATCATATTATATAATATATATCATACGTATCATATATATATATGTATATATCAAACAGATATATATATACATCATATGTATCATATATCATATATATACACATATATATCATATATATATATATATATATATATCACATCATATGTATCATACATATATATATACATCACATCATATATATCATACGTCATATATATATATGTATATATATATATATCATATGTATCATACATCACATATATATACATCACATCATATATATATCATATATATATATATATATCACATATATGTATCATACATATATATCATCATATATATCATGCGTCATATATATATATATATATATATATATATATATATATCACATATATCATACATATATATCATACATATCATATACATATATATCATACATATCACATATATCATATGCATATATATCATACATATCACATATACCATACATATCATATATCAACCAACATTTTTAAAAAAACAAAAAGTAAACAAAAAAATTCCTACCTTCTTCCATGGGTCTTTCTGTGGTGGTAATGTTTGGACCTCCGTTCGCTCCCCTAGCAGGCCCGGTTCGATCCGAGATGCCGGCCTGAGCGAACGAGTCCACTCCAATAGCCGCGTCACTGCCTGTGGCCAAAAGAACAGCCGTAACGACGTTCGGGGGTGGCGAGGTCGGCCCCGGGGACCCCGTCGTCGTTGTCGTCGTCGTACTTGCGGGTAATCTCCGAAACAAAGCAGCAACCACGGCACTTCCGAGCCGAGGAATTTCACGATAACTTTCGACTGCCGCTGCTGGTGACGTGAGCTGGGGTACACTAAGTGATACCATAACAATTGGGACACAACTTTTTTTCTTTTTTTTTAAACTTCTTTCAAATATTTTTTTTTCTTTTTCTTTTCTTTTTTTTTAAATCTTTTTTTCTTTTTCTTTTTTTTTTTTTTTTTTTTACCCACAAATTAATTCAAGAACATAAGAAGATAAATAAATGAAATCAGCCCCCTTCTCGCTCGGAAAAAATAATTTAAAGAACGACATTGAAATATAGCTTAATCCGGGTTTGATTAACGTTGTTATTTATTTATTCATTTATTTATTTATTATTTATTTATTTTTAATCTAAATTCTAGTATAACCAAATTAATATACTGATATTTTTTTCTTCTTTTTAATTCTTCCTTCTTAATCCACTCTAGGTTCACAAACTTTAAAATTTGATTAAAAATTAAATTCAAAACAAACTAACGAATTATTGCAACAAAAAAAAAGATATCTCCCACATATCCAATGACAACTAATTTAGCATTAAAATTCCTGTACCCAAAAATCAATAATCGACTTAAACTTTGTTTTCTGATTCAATTATTTAAATTTTTTCCAAATTCTAATATTTCTACGATAATTTCAATCTAATTAAATACGGTTGTGTTATTTGTGAACTGTTGTGGCGATTAATACAACAAAAAAATAAAATTCCATTTATCAATTTTAGAATTGTGGTATCCAAATCGTGGTATCCCAAAAGGAATGAAAAAAAAAGTAATTCCGGTTTCGAATTCTGTTGATGTCAATAAATAAAAATATGCATAAGCGAAGAAAATTGTGTTTTAAAATTTTCCGTTTTTTTCCATGTAGATCAATAAATTGGTAATTTGTTATTAATATCCACTTCGTTAAAAATCCAGTCCGCGTTGTTTACTTTTTTTTTTTGTTTTTCTTTTTTTTTTTTTTTTTTTTTTTTTTTGTAAATACTCCTCCGAGATCCTACAGACCAGACAACGTGAACCGAACTCCCCAAAATCGGTGGTCTTTTTTTTTTCCCCCTTTCAGTCGTGTTGTTGTTTCTTAATCACGTGGTTTAAGCGTTGTAACTTTTTGTCTGCTCTTCTCTCCCTCCTTTTCTTTCTTTTTTTTTCTCTTTTACTTTCTCTTCCTCTTCCCCTCTCTTTCTCTCTCTCTCTCTCTCTCTCTCTCTCTCTCTCTCTCTTTCTCTCTCTCTTTTCTTCTCTCTGCCGACTTCCCAATAATTGTGTCTGTTTTGACCGTAGATGTTTGGGACCTGTTCAGTTTGGACTACTCACTAGGTAGATATAACGCCCAAGTCACGCCATTGAAAAGTTCCCCTTTCTAAAATGAACTTATTGATTTATTTTTGTGTCGATATTGTGATTGAATTGTGTGTGTGCGAGTTCTCTGTACGTCGGTAACAGCATTTGCTTGATAATATCGATAGGTTAAGCGTGTAAAAAGAAGAAATAAAAACCCCAATTGATGTTTTCAGGCTGTTATATATTTTTACATTGTTGTTAATTATTGTTATTGTAATTAAATAAATGAATGAATAAAACGGGAGTTGTATCAACTGTCTATGTTTTTTCGATACATTATTTTTTGGGGGTGGCAATATTTACGTCTATTTTTCTTTCTTTCTTTAGCTTTTTAAAATAAAACAAAAGTGTATGAAAATATTTCGTAAAAACATGTCAAACTAAACTTTCCTCTTTTTTCTTTCTTTTTTTTTTTTTTTTTTAGATGAATCTGATGTAGATATGTATGTGTTTATATATATATATACTTTCTTTTTTCTGGTTTGTTTACATTATCCTGTAAGAAAGAATTCTCCAAAAATTCATTTTTGAAGTTTATGAAAACGAAGGTTTTACATTTGTTATTTCTTTTTAATGTTTTCTTTTTGTTTTCTTTTTCTTTTTATATTTAGATACAATTGTTGTTTAACTCGGTCAAAGAAGACGGTAGTGACCAGGGAGAAAGTTGGTTTCAAACTAATATAACCATATACTTCCTACATTCCCTATGAATTTTTTTTTCACTCATTTGTAAAATCCCTTTTTTCTTTCTTTTTTTTTTTTTTTTTTTTTTTTTTACTTTAAGGGTTTGTATTTTTCGTCTTTTTTCTCCTTTTTTTCTCTTCACCTGACTAAAAAAAAAAAAATCTAGTCACTCCCAACTTTGTCTAGGCACAAGAGACACGCATACACACGCACATTCCACCGGCCAAGGAACTACTGAAGACATATAGAAGCACAAAAACCAGCAAATTCTCTTTCAGTAAGCAGTTACATTTGTACAATATTCTTCATGTGTGTGTGTGTGTGTGTGTGTGTGTGTGTGTGTGTGTGTCATAGAGAATGTATACTTACACAGTATATACATATATGCTGCTTATTCGTATAGCTGACGACGAGACTTTTTATTTTGTTTTTTGTTTTTTAAATAGCAGTTGTAGTAATCCTAGTAGAAAAGAAAGAAGTAGTACGAGTAGTAATCACTTGAATAGTCAGCATGTGTAGGAGAGGCAAATAACAGTATTATTACTGTGAGGTAGACTGAATGACGCAGGCGAAGGGGGGATAGAGTAACCGTTAGTGAGGAAGAAAATATTAAGAAATATAAAAGTGGAAGAAGAGTCAGTACGAACCATTGAATAGCCACAAAGTCCACCCACACGGGTGATTTTTTTTCCCGAGCTTCAGTATAGCAGTTGGAACCCATTGAACTACATTGAAGATAAAATAGAGATAGATAGATAGATAGATAGATAGATAGATAGATAGATAGATAGAAACAGTTTGAGACAGATAGATAGATAGATAGATAGATAGATAGATAGAAACAGTTTGAGACAGATAGATAGATAGATAGATAGATAGATAGAAGACAGTTAGATAGATAGATAGATAGATAGATAGATAGATAGATAGATAGATAGATAGATAGATAGATAGATAGATAGATAGATAGACAGTTTTAGATAGATAGATAGATAGATAGTTTGAGACAGATAGATAGATAGATAGATAGATAGATAGATAGATAGATAGATAGATAGATAGATAGATAGACAGTTTGAGCTAGCTAGCTAGCTAGCTAGATAGATAGATAGATAGATAGATAGATAGAAACAGCTTTAGATAGATAGATAGATAGATAGATAGATAGATAGATAGATAGATTAGTTTTTTTTTCTTTTTATATATTTCTAAAATAATTGAACCCAATTTTCATGTCATCATGAAAAAAAATGAAAGTACCCGTAGAATAAAGATGACCAATTGATAAGCCATCAATTACAACATAATACTAATTCTATTCGTGTGTTTTCACACCTGGAGGCTGAGTGTCAGCAAGTCTCCTCGGGTCTCCAGGATTCTTCTGAATATTCTAGCTGACCTTAACTGTGCTATAGTTTTGATAGTCTCGATTCTTCCTCTGATTTCCAATTCACCCACATTCTTTTCTAGACCTTTGGGAACCGTTCCAAGGGCACCAATTACAATTGGTACGACCTTCACCTTCATGTTCCCCAGTTTTGTCAATTGTCTGGCAAGGTCCAAATATTTGTCTATCTTTTCACTTTCTTCACATTCACTCAGTGGTCGACCGGGATGGCAAAATCCACTTGATGTCAGATTCTCTTCTTAATCAATACTAGGTCTGGTCTCCTGGTCGGAATTAGGTGACCCGTCTGTATCAAAGAAAATTTTATGCGTCTCATTCTCTAATACATGTTCAGGCTTGTGCATATACCATTTAGTTGTATGGTAAAAATTGAATTTCTTGTATAATTCCCAGTGGATTACCTTTCCCACCCAGTCGTGTGTCTAGTCTTGTACTCTCTTTGTGCTACTTTGCTGCATTCGCTTATTATATGTTCAACCGTTTCGTCTCTGTCTCCACACATTATTATTATGCCGGTTTTTCACACCAGCGTTGGCTGGTGGTCTTTCATTGGAGTCTGGTGACTAATCTCCACAGGTTTCCTGGACTTTTCTGAGTATTCTTGCCGATCTTAACAATGCTGTTGTCTAGATGATCTCAATTCTTCCAATGATTTCCAATTACTCCAGTCCCTTTTACAAACCCTTGGGGGCCGTTCCAAGGGCACCAACTACACCTTCATCCCATGTTCCATAGGTTTTGTCTATCATTCCGTTTTCTTTCATTTTCACCCTGGGATTGTTAATTAATACAAGGTTTTGTCTTCTGGCTGGGGTAAGTTGATCCGTCTATATCTCAAAATTATCATTTTACTCCTTTTGAGTTTTTCGCCCAGCGTTAGCTGATGGTATTTCACTGGTGTCTGAGTGACAACAAGTCTCCTTAGGTATCCAGGACTCTTCTGTGTATTCTAGCTGATTTCAACAATACTATTTTCTGGATGATATCAATTCTTCCTGTGATTTCCAGTTCATCTAGTCTGTTTTCTAAGCTCTAGGAGACTGTTCCAAGAGCACCAATTACAATTGGTAAAACTTTCATCCTCATATTCCACAGCTTTTTCAATTCTCTAGCAAGATCCAGGTATTTGTTTATCTTTTCGTTTTCTTTTATCTTCACCCTGTGATCTGCTGGAACTGCAAAATCTACCGGTTGACAAGTTCTCTTTTTCTTGTTAATCAATACTAGGCCGTCATTATCTCAAAATCACAGGGAATTTTCTTTTTCATTCTCAAGAACTGATTCTGGTTTATGCATATACCATTTTGTTGTATGGTTAAATTTTAGTTTTTTGCACAATTCCCAGTGGATCACCTTTCCAAGCCAGTTGTGTCTAGCCTTGTATTCTTGTCGTGCTAGTTTGCTGCATTCGTTTAATACATAGTTTATTGTCTCATTCTGTCACCACATATCCTACATTTGCTGTTTTGTTGTGTATTATCAATTTTTTGCTTTGATATAATTTGTTCTTATGGCATTGTTTTGTAATGCGAGATTTCCCGCCGGTTTTAACTGGTGTTTCTTTACTGAAGTCTAAATGACAGTAATTCCCCTCAGATCTCCAGGACTTTTCTAAGTCTTCTAGCTTATCTTAACGGTGCTGTATTCTGGATTGTCTCGATTTTTCCCCCATGCTCTTCAGTTACCCAGTCTCTTTTCTATGCTTTTGGAGATCGTTCCAAGTGCACCAACTACAATTGGTATCACCGCTACTTTCAGGTTCTACAACTTTTTCAGCTGTCCGGCAAGATCCAGGTATTTGTCTGTCTTTTCATGAATAGTTTCAAGCAGTTTTTGTGAATCCTTCCAAGATCTAACCGTATCAGTACTACTGTACGGCTGCACCACTTGAACTCTCACGAAACGCTTAGAGAAAAAGCTAAATGGGAACTACGCAAAGATGCTGCGTGCTGTCTTGAACAAATCCTAAAAACAAGCACCCCACACAAAAACAGCTGTACGACCACTTGCCTCCTATCACACAAACCATTCAAGTAAGACAAACAGGACATGCTGGACACTGCTGGAGAAGCAAGGACGAATTCATAAGTGACGTTCTCCTCTGGATACTTACACATGGCCTCACCAGTGTGGGCCGATTCGCAAAAACCTATGTCAATCAGCTCTTTACGCATTCTGGATGTCGCGCTGAAGACCTGCCAAGAGCAATGATGGGTGGCGAGAGAGAGTCATGCAAACCCGTGCTGTTAGCGCGACATGATGAGGATGATACTGATGTTGATGTTGCTGCTGCTGCTGCTGATGATGATGATGATGATGATGATGATTAAATATAGAATCTGGATACTTGCATTTGTTTTTGTTTGTTTTTGTTGTATTTTGTTTTGTTTATTTGTTGTTTGTTTTTTGTGTTGTTTTTTGTGTTGTTTTTTTTTTTTTGCTTTATTTGTTTTTTGGGTTTTTTTGTTTTTTTTGCTTTTTTGATATATTAAAAACTTAACCTGATAGTTTACAGCTAAATCTTGGAAATATAGATTAATCAAATAGATTGAATACATAATTACTGGATAAATGGCATGTCAGGCATAAGGCCATGTTCATGTAGCAACACGCGACGATATAACTCACTTAAGAGTAAAACAAAAATCACTCCTAAAACCTTAGGTACCTGTGTACTATAAATGTCAGCGTATCTGGTAAAACAAAAACAAAAACAAAAAAAATAACCAAATACAAGTGGATGCTAAAAAAAGTGCTCATTCCAACGAAGAATAAGATGACCTTTTTATTTTTATTTTATGTTATTTTATTTTATTTTATTTTATTTTATTTTTGTTTTGTGTTGTTTTCATTGATTCTTTTTTCTTTACTTCTTTACTTATTGACGCCTTAAAGAAACTTTAGAAACCGATGTGCCAAGTGGCTTGAAATGCGATATGAATATATAGAAAATACCACGTGCGTTTCGAAAACTTTTCAGCACCCAGTGTATATACACACAAAATCATTAAGTGGTATATATATATATATATATATATATATATATATATATATATATATATATATATATTTATTTATCTATCTAAATATTTTATTCAAGCAGGTTCTGTTAAAGACCACGGAATATTTCTTCTTTATGATTTTCAGATGTAAACGTTCAAGTCTTCTTGTTGTTTTCCGTACATGGTAAAGAAAATGTCGCATTTTTTTCTTTTTACCCAAGCGCCTTTAACGATTTCAGTGGTCGTACTCGGGAGGCGGGGGGATAGTGATTGTTTGATTGGAGCGAATTTAATTCGTTTAGAAGTTTATCATAAAATTTATTAATTGATAAATCAACACTGAAAATTTCATTAAAATTATTAAATTCCCTGATTTTTGGTAATTTTTTCAATCGGGTGGGTAAATTTATTTTGTAAAATACGGATTTTACATCATCTTAGACAGCGTTTACGGCCATGTTAACGATATATTTGAGCAAAACTGACAAAAAATAGTTTAGAATGTATTAAGAATAAATTACATGTGCAATATTATTTTGCTTTTTTTATGTTACTACTTTTCGACTTAAACAAATATTTGACCTTAAATAATCGATTTAATTTATTTTAATTCTTTTTTAAAATGAAAGCGAGTCAACATTTTGGAAGACCTAACTTATACACACTCATATTTATATACGTAGATACACACACGTGTGTGACATAACGGTTATCATCGTAAGAAATGTACTCAGTGAACCTTATCAAATCCTGAACGAGGCTGTTTACGTTTCACTGCGCACTAATTTTCTTGAGAAAGGCATGAATCCATCTGTTCTCCCTACGGGCATGGGTAAATAAAAGGAGTGCCTTAGTACGGAAACCAATCTAAGAAAAGGAAAACTCTGAATTCAAACCAGCAGTAAAAGTAAGTAAAATCGTTGGAGTGGCCTAAAGTCGGTGTCAGCCAGACAGCGAGGGAGTCTATCCCCCTTTTCACTAGCGCTAGACCAAGGAGATTGGTTTTGCGTCTGAGATGGAGCGCTACATCTACCGTCAGCCCTCACTTTACCGCACAGATCCCTGTGCTACCCATACGCTGAGTTGGCGAGGGCCGGTATCCTATGACAGGCGACGCTCCACCGACTGAGCTAAACCAGCAGTACTCCGTTTAAAATTGAGCTTTTGCCATATCTTGCACATGGCAGAGGGGTTTAAAAAAAGTATACACATATATATATATATAATGGTTAGAGTGTCCGCCTGACAGCCTGACAGGTAGAGTTCGAATCACGCACAAAGCACTGTCCTGTCTATAGCTCTGCTGATGAGGCCTAATAGGCTGAAATGTACATACAGAGATCGACTTTTTCTCGATTTGTTTACGCTTTACATTTAAACCGATATGCACGCCTAATTCATTTAATTATAATTAATTAATTAACAAATTAGGTATGACTTTAATTAAGCACATAATCTCCCAAAAATTGTCGGCCTTCGCCATTTCAAACACATTGTTTGTTCACTTCATATATATATATATATTATATATATATATATAGAGAGAGAGAGAGAGAGAGAGAGAGAGACTATGTACGTATAGTGAAAGTCGCGTGTCGTGTAATGGTTATCGTTATAGGAAATGGACGCGACGACCCGAGTCCACTCACGGACGAGCCCTATTTGCATTTCATAGACCGCTAATACCTTTGGGTTGGTATACATTCAACTATTCTCCCTCCAGATGTGGATGAATAGTAGGCTAGACCAGTCAAGGATAAAAATTAAAAAATTATAAATTCAAACCTTGTAAACTTTGCTTAAAAATTGACCTTGTGTCGCAACCAACTCGGGTGGAGGGGTTGAGTAAATTGTGAAAGTATGTAATTACCCAACCCCTTCACCACGAGCAGGGTGGGGGTGCAATGTCAATTTTTAAATGGTAAAGCTAGTTTTGCTTCTCCTAGACAGGTTGTCAAACCAAGGCTAAAGAACACAGTCTGTCCTGTTATTTACCTTCAGATGGTTTAATATCGTGAAAGTAACTCTAACTTGCTTGGTGGCTGAATTAGTGGCGTATTTGTACTGGTGCCAGCAATCAAGGTTCAAACTCAGATGAAAGCCATAATTCCGAATGCTAGATTTCAAGATAGGTTGACCTTTCGCTCTTCGTATATTCGTGCAACACAATTTCCTACTCTCCTTACTCTCCTATCTCTCCTTTCTCTCCTTATTCGGCATCGGGACCCATTAAACTTAGCTCAATAAAAAGTATCTACTCAAATAAAAGAAACTATTATATTCTCATATAACTCATAGCTATTGTAGAGATGCAACTGTCTATGTAATTCAAGCAGCTTATGATTTATGTACGTACCTGTAGTTAGAATATTTGAATTAGTGTCCGTTAGATTCAGAATGACAGGGTTAAGGGAAAGTTACTCGCCGGTTATTGACGGTTAGTAACCTTTTTACTTGACCCCTTGAAGAACGCGCGATTAGGCGTGAGATAGTTAGTTAATCAGATGCGGCAGAGATTTCAGAGCGAGCGGACTTGAAAGTCGCCCGCTATGCTGTCGGTCTTCCAGCGGCGGAATCATGGGCTGGGTTGTGAAATAAAAGCTTTATCAAAAAACAACCAAGTCTTGTTAATTGATTATTAAAAACAAGAAATGCCCAGCCAAACACGGAAAAGAATAAGAACCAACCTTTAACAGAAAGCCCTGGGAGAAGTCAGCCTGAAGAAAATGGTGGCCGAGTTAGAAGCAGAAAGGAGAAGGGTTAACATGTAAGACCATCATCTCTCTCTCTCTCTCTCTCTTCTCTCTTCTCTCTCTCTCTCTCTCTCTCTCTCTCTCTCTCTCGCCGATTATATACACTCCAGTAAAGGGGTATACAACATATGCACCTTGACTGAGCTGCTCTACACTGCGTTTATAAGAGAAAGTAAAAACCAAAACTAGCATGGAGTTTTAAAACACGGTTGCATATTACATCAATTATTCCATGATGTAAAGTGAGCTCAACCATGCAATATCTTTAATTATTTCATTGTACCAATTAACCCCAACCATTTTTTAATTTAAAAAAGGCTAATTTTACCATACCATGATTTTATTATCTCTAATGGAATACTATATAATCAAAACGGATATTATTAGATATTATTTCATTACCAAACTCTGCAGTATTAGAATTCTGTAACCAAAAATTAAATTGAGAAACCACTGCAAGCCTAAATGAAATTACAAAAATATAAAAGGCGGGTTTGTTAGCTCAGTCGGTTGAGCGTTCGGCTAGAAACTTCAAGGTTCCTAGTTCGATACCGGTCCGCGCCAACTCAGCATATGAGTAGCACAGGGATCTGTGCGGTAAAGTAAGGAGCTGACGGTAGGTGTGGCGCTCCACCTTAGACGCTAAAATAATCTCCTTGGTCTAGCGCTATTGAAAAGGGGATAGACTCCCTCGCTGATTGGCTGATACCGACTTTAGGCCGCCCCGACGACTTTACTTACATATTCATATTATTTATTAAAGAGTTTCAATGCTGTAGAGTTTGCTAGTAAATAATACCTAATGATATCCGTTTTGATTGTATGATTTTCTACTAGAAAAAACTATGGAATTCTGAAATGTTTAGCAAAGAAGAAAATAAACTAACAGGTTGGATAAATACCTTCAATTGTAAAATGTAACCTCAATTTTATTCTAAAATCTTAAAGGCTCATTTCCAACATAACACGCACATAAACACACACACACACATACATATATATTATAGAGAAAGAGAGAGGGAGAGAGAGAGGGGGGAGAGAGAGAATTCACCCCTAAAACCGTTGATAAATCAATAAAATACAGCACTCTCTGTATAATAATGCATAGAAATATTACGATATTTCAAAATTTCATGATATTTTAACTATCTAATGAAATAAAACGGGGTAAAACTCCATACTGTGAGATTCACGTGCCCGATCTTCAGGTTTATCGATACAAGCTCACCTGGAGATCAACATGTGAACTCAAGGTTGTAAGTTGTTACACTGTTTGAATTTTTATCATATTTGATATTTGAAATATATATATAATAAAAAATATATGTGTGTTTATGTACTTGTTGTATATATTTATATATATATTATATATATGTATATATATATGTTTAGCTCAGTCGGTAGAGCACCGGCCAGGAATCGCAAATTATATATATATATATATATATATATTATATATATATACTCTGACCGTTTTCTTTCTTAAAAAACTCATTCTAATATACAAGGATTGTATTATCTCTATTGGAATATGACACTATCAAAACGGATATTATATATATATATATATATATATATATATATATATATATATATATATATATATATATATATATATATATATGCAACATTGAGTATTTGATTAGTGAAGCAGAAGCAAATATTTTTATGAATATTTTTGTGTTCGTTTCAAATTTTCATGAGAACATATAGAATAAAAAGAGAAGTATAAGCTCAGTTCGCTTCCCCTGTTTAGTACATAGATTTTGATTACTTATCGATATACACCTGACAATGACCTTCATTTGCTTCATACCTTGGAGATACCTTTGGCCTTTACGGGTACACACAATATAAAAACTGCTACGGAAAGATGAATACTCTGTCTCGTCTTAAATCTAGATTCTTTTCCTTATTTTTTTCTTCTCTTTTCTTCTTTTTCTTTTCTTCTTTTTTTCCTGGCTTGGTGATGGCTATCTTAAACCGTTATTGATATATTTCAGACTGTTATCCTCATCTTTATTGTGTATATATATTTACCAACCCCTCCGCACGAGCAGGATGTGACACAAGGTCAATTTCTTAAGCGGAGTTCAATAGGTTTGAATTCATAGTTTTTCTTCTCCTAGACCGGTTGACTAACCAAGGTTAAAGAGCCCAGTCTGCCCTACTATTTATCCATAGCTGGAGGGAGAGTAGGATTCATACCTTTCCCAAGTGTATTAGCGCCAAGTGATATGCAATTACCACATCCAGAATTTGAACTCGGAGCGACGAGTTCGTTTCCCATGACTTTAACCATTACACAACGCGCTTTATTGTGTATATACACAACGTTCAGGCCACTGTAATCTCGGGCTATGTTTTAGGTTTATTTTTTTGTTTTTCATATCTTAATTGCCTTAAAATAATTAAAATAATAATATATTTTATATATATTAATAAATTTTAAAAAAGACACCTAAAACAGATCCCAAAGTTACAATGGCCTGGATATTGTGTTTATACACAATAAAAATAAGGACAACAGTCCGAAATATCATCAAATGTTAAACCTCATCTAATGCATACACATAAAAATATAAACCAATGTCCTTGTTTGAGGACAGTTAAAATGAATAGGAATATCTCGTTAAATACTTACATTATAGATAATTTAATGAGTACTTTGTATTAATGATATTAATAAGAAATTATTTTTAATACTAGCGGTTTTACTCTTTTTCTTTTTAAATTAAAGTATGTGAAAAAATAGCATTAAAAAATACGATCTCATTTTTTTCTGTCGTTTGTTGTATAATGCGTTGTATTTGTAATCTGAAACCCTATAAATTTTTTATTTACAGTAATAAAGTTTAAATGGATGTTCACTGTTTATTATCCATTTTTTATGTGTTTCCTTATAATAATTTAATTATAAATAGGAATATTAAAATTTGGGTTATAATGAATTAAACAAGTTAAAACAACAATGTTGTTTTAATCACAACCTTCCCAATCTTCAGGGAATATTTGCGTGTTAGAATAGTGTGTGTGTGTGTGTGTGTGTGTGTGGTGTGTGTGTGTGTGTGTGAAAAAGAGAGAGTGTGTGTGTGTATGTGTATGCTTGTGTGTGTGAGAGTGTGTATGTGTGTGAGAGAGAGTGTGTGTGTGTGTGAGAGAGAAAGAGAAAGTGTGTGTGTGTGTGAGAGAGAGTGTGTGTGTGTGAGAGAGAGAAGAAAGTGTGTGTGTGTGTGAGAGAGAGAGTGTGTGTGTGTGTGTATGCGTGTGTGTGAGAGAAATTGTGTGTGAGAGAGAGAGGGAGTGAGAGACACTGTGTGTGAGAGTGAGAGAGAGTGTGTGTGTGAGTGTGTGTGTGAGACATAGAGAGTGTCTGTGTGTGTGAGAGAGAGAGTGTGTGTGTGTATGTGTGAGACAGAGACAGTGTGTGTGTGTGTATACATGTGTGTGTATGTGTGTGTGTGTGAGAGAGAAAGAGAGAAAGAGAGAGAGAGTGTGTGTGTGTGTGTGTGTGTGATGTTATTTACTTATTAAAGGTTTTTTCTTCGTTGTTCATTGAACACTCCTCTACTTTTAACAGATCAATGATTCGACCTTGTACTTAATAAGAAGTTAACTTTTGAAGAAAAGGAAAAGATTACTGAAGGGATATAGCGAAAATTCACCTCTTTTTTAAGTGTCTATAGACACGTCTATATATATATATATATATATATATATATATATATATATATATATATATATAGGTGTGTTATAATAGTATCAGATTGAAGCTGTATTTACCAAGATAGGAATAACAATAAATGTAACTTTTTTTCAGAATACAAGGTGTGTCAAAAGTACAGATTTTAAAGCTGTATTTACCAAGATAGAGATGATGAATGAATGAAACGTTAATTTTTCAGAATACAAGGTGTGTCAAAAAGTACCGAAAATCTTGATATTTTTTGACACACCTTATATATATATAAAAGGAGTTACACATACAAGTCATCATTCAAAAATTAAAAATACTTCCTAGAAAAATTTGGAACCAAAAATATCAAACGAAATAATAATAATAATAATAATAATAATAATAATAATAATAATAATAATAATAATAATAATAATAATAATAATAATATAACCTGCTTTTTTATAGATCAGCACATTCTTAAAGAGGCCAAAGAGAGGCGAAAAAATCTGGCAATGGCATGGATTGATTACAGAAAGGCATACGACATGGTCCCACAAACATGGATCCTTGAAT
The DNA here is from genome assembly GCA_023376005.1 of Doryteuthis pealeii. Lineage (NCBI taxonomy): Eukaryota > Metazoa > Mollusca > Cephalopoda > Myopsida > Loliginidae > Doryteuthis > Doryteuthis pealeii. The sequence goes on along the minus strand of CM042137.1, from coordinate 104,004,988 downwards.
GCCTAAAGATGTACAGAATATCGAACAAAGTAATAAAATTTATTAATAATGCCATGAAAAATTGGAAAGTTGAATTAACAGCTGGAGGACAGACCCTAGCAGAGGTGTAAATACAAAGAGGCATATTCCAGGTTGATTCCCTATCCCCATTACTATTTGTTATAGCAATGATGCCCCTTAACCCCACACTCAGAAAATATACAGGCGGTTACAAATTTACCAAATCAGAAGAAAAAATAAACCATCTTATGTACATGGATGACATAAAAATTTTGCAAAAAATGAAAAAGAGCTAGAAACACTAGTACAAACAATTAGAATATATAATCAGGACATAGGGATGGAATTCGGCATAGACAAGTGTGCAATGATAGTTATAAAAAGAGGGAAAAAAGAAATCACGGAAGGAATAGAATTACCGAACAAACAAGAAATAAGGACGCTGGGAGAAAAGGAAAATTATAATACTTGGGAGTACTGGAGGCGGACACTATCAAACAAGGTGAGATGAAAGAAAGAGTAAGGAGAGTGTACTTTAGAAGAATGAGAAAACTCCTAGAAACAAAACTCAACAGCAGAAACCTCATCAAGGGTATAAACACCTGGGCTGTCCCTCTAGTGAGATACACTGGACCATTCTTAAAATGGACAAGAGAGGAGCTCCGACAGATGGACCAAAGGACAAGGAAGCTTATGACCATGCACAAGGCATTACACCCGAGAGACGACACAGATAGACTATATGTATCAAGAAAAGAAGGAGGAAGAGGTCTCGCCAGCATCGAAGACTGTGTGATTCAACAATTCAAGCACTCGAAGAATATACAAAAAGAGCAAAGAGAGACTAATAGCAGCAGCCAGAAAAAACAATCACAATATATGGACGAGAACAAATATAACAAAAACAAGGAAGCAGAAATGGGAAGAAAAACAACTATATGGACCTTCAAGCGAAACACAGGAGAGATCGCTCACCAGAAGACATGGACATGGCTAAGAAGGGGAAACCTCAAAAGAGAAACTGAATCTCTGATAATTGCAGCACAAGATAATGCATAGGACAAATTACATAAAAGCAAAGATAGATAAGACACAACAGAACAGCAAATGTAGAATGTGTGGGGAAAGAGACGAAACTGTCAACCACATAATAAGCGAATGCAGTAAACTCGCACAGAGAGAGTACAAGACTAGACATGACTGGGTGGGAAAGGTGATTCACTGGGAACTGTGCAAGAAATTTAATTTTCACCATTCAACTAAATGGTATATGCACAAATCTGAATCTGTCCTGGAGAATGAGACACAAAATTCTCTGGGACTTTGAGGTACAGACGGATCACCTGATCCCGGCCAGGAGACCAGATCTAGTTTTGATTGACAAGAAGAGGAAGATTTGTCATCTCGTGAACTTTGCCGTCCCGCCCGATCACAGAGTGAAAATGAAAGAAAACGAAAAGATCGACAAATACTTAGACCTTGCCAGAGAACTGAGAAAACTGTGGAACATGAAGGTGAAGGTCGTACCGATAGTAATTGGGGCCCTTGGAACAATCCCCAAGGGGTTGGAAAGGAGTCTGGATGAATTGAAAATCGGAGGAAGAATCGAGACTATCCAGACTACAATATTATTGAGAACGGCTGGAATACTCAGAAGAGTCCTGGAGACCTGAGGAGACTTGCTGTCACTCAGCCTCCAGTGAACCACCGGCTTCTGTAGGTGTGGAAAACTCGAATAGAGTGAAATAATAATAATAATAATAATAATAATAATAATAATAATAATAATAATAATAATAATAATAAGAAGAAGAAGAAGAAGAAGAAGAAGAAGAAGATGGATCCCCCTATCCCAGCCAGAAAACCAGACCTAGTATTGATTAACAAGAAAAAGAACTTGTTAACTGGTAGATTTTACAGTTCCAGCAAATCACAGGATGAAGATGAAAGAAAACGAAAGATAGACAAATACCTGGACCTTGCTAGAGAATCGAAAAAAAACTGTGGAATATAAGGGTAAAAGTGATACCAATTATAATTGGTCCACTTGGGACGGTCCCCAGAGGCTTAGAAAAGAGACTAGAGGAACTGGAAATTAGAGTACGAATTGAGGCAGCATTGTTGGAATCGGCTAGAATACTCAGAAGAGACATGGAGACCTGAGGAGACTTGTTGTCACTTAGACTCCAGTGAAA
>CM042137.1:103980293-103997793 GCA_023376005.1 Doryteuthis pealeii | reverse complement strand
GTGCTAGAAGGCGGTGGCTGCGGGTCTACATGTCCTGGGAATGACGTTAAACTCTATCTGATGGTGAGGTTCCAGTTTTGGAGGTTTGGGGAATGTGGAGCACCCCATTCATCACCATTGCTCCCTGGTCCACTCTGACCCGGAGTGGTAGTACCTGTTAGGGTCCATCTATGGGTTAAATAGAAAAATGTATTTATAAAAAAATTGTATTATCCATTAAGAATTGATTTATTTCAAAACTTTATCGGCATTAAATGACCCACTGAGGTTGATATGCCGTAAAACAAAACAAACCAAACCAAAACATAGTTATATGGTTTAAAGTATTCCTATCTAATAATCTATACTCAATTCTATGGTGTCCTGGGTATGACGCTAAACTGCATCTCATAGGGAAGTTTCAGTTTTGAAGCACTGGAGAGTGTGGAGTACCCATTCATCGCCATTACTCCCAGGTCCACTCTGACTTGGAGTGGTAGTACCAGTTAGGGTCCCATCTATGGGTTAAATAGAAAAAAAGAGTTTAAAAAATGTGTTTTAGAAAATTGAGTTTAAAAGAATTTTGAATACTCATCAAGAATGAATAAAACGAAACGTCTTCGGCATAAAATTACTCAACAAGGGCTGATATGCCGTAAAATCCAACCAACTAACCAACCTCAATTATATGGTTTCAAGTGACTGTTTCCATTTAATAATAATCTTGTTTTTTGGGGGTTTTTTGCACATAGTTATTTAGTTTCAAGTAACTAATTATAATGATAATCCTTAATAAACGATTATAGCCTCAAGTAACCTTTCTTAATGTAGAGTAAAGGGGCCATTTTAGCTCAGTCGGTAGAGCAACCGGATAGGAATCGCAAGGTAGCACAGATTGGATAATCTGATCTGTGCGGTAAAATTGGGAGCTAATGATAGCAGTGGCGCTCCACCTCTGCAATAACAATCTCCAGGTCTAGTGCTAGCGAAAGGGGGATAAGACTTTATACACAGCGATATGATGTCAAGATTTCCTCTCTAATACTTATACTTTATATATGGCTATGGTTTCACGTAACCATTTCTATTTACTAATAATCATTTGCTGCTGCTGCTGCTGCTGCTGCTGCTGCTGCTGTTGTTGTTGTTGTTGTTGTTTGATGATGATGATGTGTGTTCTCTTATTGTTAGGGTTATTGTTATGTAGATCCGGCCAACGGGTGGGGATTGCTATAATTAACGGCGTCGATCCCAGGTGTTGCCTGGGGGATGGGGGCCATCCCCCAGGCAACACCTGCCCCCTCGATTTAAAGGGGCGGGGCTGGATTTATTACCCAGTTCCTGGGGCGCCCCCTTGAGGGGGAATGCCGACGGGATCGACGCAACTTTTCCACCTGCCACCCATGAGTCTCGGCTTGTGGGTGGTCCCACGTAAATAGTGCCTTTGTGCCTGACCTTGTACAAGTGGGGTACGAGGAAAATACCTTATTGTTAGGGTCACAGAGCAAAATTATATCAGTAAAAATAACACCAGATTTAGATTTTTAACATTATAGCCTATTTCAGAGAAAAAAACATTGGGAATGACTAGACAATGTCTTTAGGTTCCCTAAAATACACGATATAGCTAAAAATCTAAATCTTCTGTGACTTTTTTATTGAATATATATGTATATATATATGTATATATGTGTGTGTGTGTGTGTGTGTGTGCGTGTGTGTGTGTGTACTTTTATATATATGTTCTTTTATGAAGGGCCGGGTTAGCTCAGTCGGTAGAGCGTTCGGCTAGAAACCACAAGGTTCCTAGTTCGATACCGGCCCTCGCCAACACAGCGTATGAGTAGCACAGGGATCTGTGCGGTAAAGTAAGGAGCTGATGGTAGGTGCGGCGCCCCACCTCAGACGCTAAAATAATCTCCTTGGTCTAGCGCTAATGAAAAGGGGATAGACTCCCTCTCTGAATGGCTGATACCGACAGAGAAAATCTCTGTTGAATATGAAGGAATAGACTTTTGTAAAGTTTAAAAGAAATATTCATTGCAAATTGTAGGTAACATGATGAGTGCTACGATGATGTCAGTAAGTATTCAATGCTTAAGGGTTTCTTATGAGCCATTTAGGGTGACTAGTATGAAAGGAGACTAAGGACGCTAACGAGAAAAGAAAGAGAGAAGAGAAAAAAAAGATAATAGTTACAGAATGTGACATCATTGATAACTTCCTGACTTTTAAGGTTTCTTTTTTTCTCTTTCTTTTCTTAGTTGTCTTTGTTTATTGTTAAATAATGCAGATCATTGCATACTTAAGCGTAGCTTTGCATATGGGTCTGTGAGAGACTGCATACATTTACGCACAGGGAATATGTTCAAAGTGTCTGTTTGTATGAGTGTGGGGGGGGGGGGTAAGTATGTCTGCATATGTGTTTGTGTGTTTGTGTGTAAGTATGTATGTGTGTGTATGTTTGTATGTGAGTCTGTGTGTGTTTAATTATTCAATTCAAATGAAAATTAAGAGTTTAATTTAAAAGTCAGTAATCTTTGTCTGTGTGTGTTGTGTGTGTGTGTGTGTGTGTGTGTGTGTGTGTGTGTGTGTGTGACCACATCTGCAAGTCCGGAATTGGACTAACTAGCCACCAGAGGGTCCACAACTGCTGAAGACATGAAGTGACGTCATCGTCGTCTACGACGGACTTCTAAAAAAAAGGAAAAGTGTGTGTCTGTGTGTGTGTGTGTGGTGTGTGTGTGTGTGTGTTTAGCCAAACTGACGCACATCTTTCTTCAATACATTAATACTCTTGTTCCTTAATCTTCTGATCGTTATCATCTTGCAAAACACCCTCTGGTTAAAAAAAGAGACCATCTGAATCGTCGAAAATGAAAAGCAAAAATGTAAATCCTGATTATCTAGTGACGCTTATCCGGTGAATTCTTATTTCTTATGAGTGTCGTTCACCTCAGCTAAATAATGGACCATTCCGTTTTTATTACAAATAAAGAAAGTGAAGAAGGATATTCTACACAGAAAAAATATAAGAATGAAAAAAAGAAAGTAAGAAAGAAAGAAAGAAAGAAAGAAAGAAAGAAAGAAAGAAAGAAATAAAGAAAGAAAATAAGTGTGCAGGCGTAAGTATGCGTGTATATACACACAGGATGTCCCATCATGGTGAAATGGTAAGCAAGCTAATCTTGCAGATCCATTACTATTGAATAGCCCAAACTGGATGCCATATACTTGCGACCTTGTATCATATCCTACCCGTGAAGAATGGGTTGGGTAAATAACGCAATAAGTGCTGATAGTAGATCGACGGTGGGTCTCGCGAGTCATTCAGTAGTTAACTTCAAACCCCACTCGTTACGCCACTATATATGGTCTGCTGATAGATTAAGCTACTTAATGATAGATAGATAGATAGATAGATAGATAGATGGACAGAGAAAATAGATAGATAGATAGATATAAAAAATAGATAGATACATAAACTGGGATAGATAGATAGATAGATAAATAGATAGATAGATAGAAAATGAATAGACTGAGATAGATAGATAGAAAATAAATAGACTGAAATATATATATATATAATATATATATATAATTATATATATATAGAGAGAGAGAGAGAGAGAGAGAGAGAGAGAGAGAGAGGAGTAATTAAATAGATAGATGGATAGATAGATAGATAGATCGATAAATAGAACAGACTGACAAAGAAAGAAAGAAATGGACTCATATATATGTACAACACACACACACACACACACACCACACATATTATATATATATTATATATATATATATAATATAGAGAGAGAGAGGGGGAGACGGACAGAGACAGACAGACCTAGATTAATCCATCAAAAACCAAATGAAGGATATTATAGGAATATTCCCCGCTTTGAAAACGCACATTCGGAAATTATAAAGCACTCAATGATGATCATATTTACGAACAACAGACTGCGAGATAATCATGCTAACAATCGTTCTATTGTAATCACCCTTTGTGTATATATTTACAGACCGAAATCTAGTTTGACACAAGGCTATAATAACAGGGCTCCCAATAAGCATCAAACTCTCTGAGAATATCTACGAAATTCAATGTTCAGGTATCTTTCATGCGGCCGTGATATATTAACTTGGTTTTGGCTAGCTTGGTACAAGGTGAATATAATGAAGCATTCATGTGTTCCCTGTTGTTATTTGATACATGTAGTTTAGTCTGGCACAAGGCTGTAGTAACGGAGCTCCTATTTATGGTTTGTTTTGGTTTGTTTTGTTGGGTTCTACGGCATGTCAACCCTTGTTCGGTTATTATATGCCGAAGACTCAATTTCTAACGCATTTTTAACTCTCATTTTTTTCTATTTAACCCATAGATGGCACCCTAACAGGTACTACACTCCGAGTCAAGGTTGACCTGGAAGTAATGGTGATGAAGGGGTACTCCACACTCCCCAGAGCTTCAGAATTGGAACTTCACCAATTTTTTTTGCGTTTACTATTTAGATAGGAGACATTAATTATTTTATTTTCAGATTTTCTGTGCACTTTTTTTCTGACGCCCCACCAGACCGGATCAACGCAAGGTCTTTTTTTACATAGGGATTTTACTGGGGTATCCTGCAAAGATCCAATTCGTGATTCAGTAATAATGGATCTGCGAGACTAACTTTTTTGCCCCCCTCTACCCAGGACACTTGAAGTTTTGGTTCGGTTTCTTTTTTTAATGGTATATCAATCTTCGTGGGTTATTCAACGTCAAACCATCCTTGTAGAAGAACAGTAGTGATACTATTTAACCAATAGCTACAGGGATGATGGGATTCTTACTTTTCCCAGGGTATTGGTCCTAAAGTGAACGTCTTAGCGTAACTGGAGTTCGAACTCGGTTACTACTATGTCGCAGTCCAGCACTTTAGCCACTACACCACGGATTCACACCCCCAACTCCTGTTGAGTACTTGAACTAAAACTAGCGAATTTGTTCTCAAGACAAGACACTACAGCAAACACCTGCTGGATATTTACTGAACTTAACCTAGCTGTAGCTAAAGACCAGGAATATAGAGCACCCGGTGAGAATCAAACTCAGTAATAGCGGTCTACTAGCCTCTTTAGCAAACCAATTCCCCAAACCTAGGCGCCAGATGAACGCTTAATCTAGAACAAAGTCTGCTTAGCTCAGTCAGTAGAGTGTCCGGCTGGGGACCACAAGGTTACTGGTTCGATCCCGGCCCATCACCAACTCAGCGTATGAGTAGCACATGGATATGTACGGTAAAGTGAGGAGCTGTTGGTAAGAGTTGCGCTCCGCCTTAGACGCCCAAACAAACTCCTTGGTCTAGCGCTGATACCGACTTTAGGCCATTCCGACGACTTAGAACAAAGTCACAATAGCGCACAGCATGAATCGAACTCACTACACTAATGTATTGATCTGAAAAACGAGCTTGTATATATATATATATATATATATATATATATATATATATATATTATGGAAAAGGTGACTTACCGGTGAATATGGTCACAATGGTTAGTTGATGCAAAATTCAGAAAGGTAAGACAGCGATATAACAAATGAAAAGTGCTCAATACGTTAATAGAGCAAATTTATTACAATATAGGTACAAGAGATAACCTACTTGAGTTTCACCATAAGGATGTTCAGAACCCTGAAGATCCTTATGGTGAAACTCGAATAGGTTATCTCTTGTACCTATATTGTAATATATATATATATATATATATATATATATATATATAACCCCTCCGTACAACTTACTATATTATTAAGCGCTCACAATAGCGCACAATGAGGATCGAACTTACTACACTATTATATTGGGCTGAAAAACGAGCTTATATATATTTACCAATTCCTCCACATGAGTAGGATGTGACACATGGTCAATTTTTAAACAGAGATTAGTAGTTTGAATTCAGAGTTTTTTTCTTCTTATAGACCAGTTGCCATACCAAGGTTAAAGAGCCCAGTCTTCCCTACTATTTACCCATATCTGAAGGAAGAATAGTTGGATACATACCTTTCTCAAAGGTATTAGCTCTATGTGAAATGCAAACAGCTTCGTCCAGGATTTGAACTGGGGTAGTCTAGTCCATTTCCTACGACGATAACCCTTACACCACGCGCCTTCTGCAAAAACGAGCTTCTTAACAATATCAGTATTTATTTACTATGTAGATTACAACCAGAACAAAACTCACCAAGAATTGTCTGTTAGCCTAACTCATTGACCATTACACCGCGCGAGGTGTCCTTACAACCCGTCGTAGTAGATCCCCCTCTTATCTGTGCTATTGTGTCTCCTTACTAAGCGTACACTGGCGTAAGATTACAACAGGGAAGTACGAATTCACTACATATGGAGCCAGACTCGTTAACCATCACACTGTGGTAGGTAACCTCTGTACCTATATACAAGTACTTATGGACGCATATTTCTCGTATGCGTATGTATGTGTAAGTTTCTGTCTATGATTTTACGCATGCGCATGCCAGTAATTTTAAAGAGGTCTCACATTGGGCTTCTAGTTGAACTCAGTTTAGTCAACACTGTAATTTGTTATATATAGATAAATGCGTACACACGGCAGAGTGTATGAGCATAGGTACACACGCATTCATACAGATATAATAAATGCACGTAAACTTACACAATTTAGGTTGGTCCGTTGGTTGGTGTTTAAAAGCGTATCAACCCTTGTGGGTAATTTAATGTCATTCTTTACATAAACATGATTTAAGTTCATTTAAATTGGTAGAAATAATTTTATGTTAGATTTCTTTTTAATAACTTTATGCAACTAGAAATCAGTTTTATGGTGGTTGGTTATTTTATTTAATGGCGTATCAACCCTTGTGGGCTACCTAATGCCAAATTTTCTGTTACTTATAAAGAATTGGGAATCGATTGATTTTTAATTATTGAATTATATCTAATCAGTAAAAATGAAAAACTAAATTTTGTACTTTTCCTTGTTATATTAAAGTACTTGATATTATATTAAATTATTATATTTACTTAATATTATAGTGCTTAATATTATATTAAAATGCTTAATATTATATCAAAGTTCTTTGCCTTGTTATATTAAAGTGTAAGCGCGATTTTAATGCTCAAGAACATTTCTTTTCTTAGTTAAAACTCGACACGTACATGCCAAAACAGATGCGACTCCTTTATATATATATATGTGTGTGTGTGTGTGTGTGTGTGTGTGTGTGTGTGTGTGTGTGAGGATATGGAAAGGACAAACAAACATATACTCTTGTAAAAGATCGTATGTAAAAACGAGTGAATGAAGGAAGTTAATACTAGCTCTAACCATCTATCCAAATAGCATGTCACTGTTTTCCAGTTATAAGGAAAACATTTCGGCAGATCTAACAACTTCTATCTGTTCTAATGTTTATAGAAACACACGCCCAGATTTTCAATAAGAGTGAATACAAAATCTCAGTTTGTTAGGTCTATTAGCATGTATACATATTAAGGAACTATGTGTGAGTATGTGTGTGTGTGTTGTGTGTGTGTGTGTGTGTTGTGTGTGTGTGTGTGATGTGTGTGTTGTGTTGGTGTGTGTGTGTTGTGTTGTGTGTGTGTGTGTGTGTGTGTGTGTGTGTGTGTGTGTGTGTGACTGTGTGGTGTGTGTGTGTTGTGTGAGTGTGTGTGTGTGTGTTATGAACGTAAGGATAGACATATACACATTGGTAGAAGAAATATATATATATATATATGTGTGTGTGTGTGTGTGTGTGTGTGTGTGTGTGTGTGTGTGTGTGTGTGTGTGTTGTGTGTGTTGTGTGTGTATGTGTGTGTGTGTGTGTGTGTTGCGTGTATGTGTTGTGTATGTATGTGTGTGTGTGTGTGTGTGTGTGTGTTATGAACGTAAGAATAGACATATAAACATTGGTAGAAGAAATATATATATGTGTGTGTGTGTGTGTGTGTGTTGTGTGTGTGTGTGTGTGTGTGTGTGTGTGTGTGTGTGTGTGTGTGTTGTGTGTGTTTGTGTGTGTGTGTGTGTGTTATGAACGTAAGAATAGACATATAAACATTGGTGTGTGTGTGTGTGTGTGTGTTTTGTGTGTGTGTGTGTTAATCCCAACCGGTTTGGCCCTTCGGTCATCATCAGAAGATGTTTATTTTATGCCTGTTTACATTTCAAGACTGAATATGTATGAACGCCACAGGATTGGCTTCACGTGTGAATGAGACTCTAAAGCTTAACCATTTAAAGATTTCACTTTACATGTGTTTATAAATAGTTTCAAAAGTTTCTCAAGTTTTGTTTAGTTTCGTTTTTTTTTTTTTTTTTTTTTTTTTTTTTTTTTTTTTTGGAGGGGTGCCTTTTTTTCTCGAAGTAGTCGTTAAGCAAAAACATTAGTTTAAGAAGTAATGAATTTTTAAATGATGATTTTTAAAAACATTTTAAGTATTTAAGAGTTATACATTGGCATTTCAGTCTCGGAAGACTATGATAAAATTTTTATGTGCCCCTGAAGTTACAGCGCCTCCTGTGACTCTGAAGTCCGATGTTTGAAAAACATTCTCGACCACAGATTTTGCATTTGAAGGTTGTCCCTGAAGATGTTGATGTTCCAATGCTTTGTTGCCGCTGTTTTCTTGTGGAACTCTTCGCTTCATGGTGTTGTGTCAGGGTGACTTCTGACATGAACAGTCCTCTACGGAGATTCTGCCGCCACCGAGGGCGGTCCTGGGCCAAATTTTCCCAGCTGGAAGGAGCAATGCCAAATCACCTGAGATCATTCTTGCAGACATCCTTGAATCGCTGCTGGGGGCGAAAAATCTGTCTTTTACCAGACGTAAGCTCTCCATAGAGAATGTTTTTCAGGATTCGTCCATCATCCATCCGACGTACATGACCCAACCATCGGAGACGACGTTGTCTCAGTAGAGAGTATAAGCTGGGGAGTTGAGCTCTCTCTAGGACTGCTGTGTTAGTGATCATGTCCCTCCAGGTGATGCCCAGTATACGTCTAAGGCAGCGAAGGTAGAAGTTATTTAGCCGCCGCTCTTGGTGGGAGTATAAGGTCCATGTTTCATTTTAACAGTTATAATGCAATGTTTTAGAGGTTTAGTTTGTGTGTTGAGTTCATTTAGTGTAAGGGTTTCAAGATCTGATATCTATCTATTTGGGTAGGCTTTTAGAATTGATGTCATTTTTGTTCATTTCCCCCGATCTTTTCTATTATAGTGTATTTAGCGTCTCTGTTAAAATCATAGTTTATGAGACGGGAATGTTATTCTACTGAGAGAAATTTGGTTTCATTACCCCCACATATATATATATATATATATATATATATATATATGTGTGTGTGTGTGTGTGTGTGTGTGTGTGTGTGTGTGTGTGTGTGTATATATCATTTTTTGTTATCTATACTTGTTCAGATTCATTCAATAGTTTAATTCCTAGTTTAATTTTGTCTGACTACCATTCACCTAAGAGGCCAGAACTCAAAGTGTATCCTTTTTTCCCATTTGACTTCCTGTCACCATGGTGACAGTCTTACAATGTATAAAAAAATATATAATTTTTTAATTTATTTTTTTACTTTTTTATTTTTATTTTATTTTTTGAGAAGTAAAAAATTTTGCAATTCAGATAACTTGATTCTCCCATCTGATGAGACTGGATTTTGGGGAGCTATAATAATTCAACTTAGATTTATATAGGCCCCTTTTTTGGTCGAAATAAATTTATTATGGAATTACGGTGTTGAGTTTTTCCTTCCTTTCTATGATATATATATATATATATATAATTGATAATTTGAATCATATTACCACGACAAGACAACTCGGCAAACACCATTTGCGACATCCGGAGCACTGGACAGCTGTTTCGACCTCCTTTGGTCTCATCAGCAGTGCATACCACAATCTCCGCCACTGAGAGATTGAACCAGCGGACCACAGCGTGAAGAGCGGGGACTCAACACACTGGGCCACCAGCCCATGCCACAAACGGAGAATGCCAAATCACCTAGTCAATGGTAACATTATATATATATATATATATATATATATATATATATATATATATGGACTCTCTCGTCGATTTTCGACGCATGAGTGTTCATTCAGTGAACAACCAACACAGTGATTTGTGTGGTGAAGGCTTGTGTTGGACCATTCCACATTTTTTGGCACTGTCAATTGGTGCACAAGGAATGCCACGAACCCAATCAATGACTGGCCTCAGGAATTTTGAATTCAGAGTTATCCCTCTCCTAGACTGGTTACCTACCCAAGTTTAAAGAGCCCAGTCTGCCCTACTATTTTAACCATATATATATATGACGACTTGTGAATCCGTCTCTGTTAAATTCAGGATCTGTTTTTCGCAGTGTAACACCATGATTGTACTGATGCCTGGTGCAAAAATGCGTGGTTCCCGTCGGCATTCTCCTTTTGCGTCGCCTCAGGCACCGGGCAATAAGCCCAAACCTGCTCTTTTAAGTCGAGGAGGCTGGTATTGCCTGCGGAGACGACCCCCCTGGGAATACGCGGTTAGTTTAATTCTGAATTAGAGGTCAAGAGGCCGAAACCCGAAGACCGGAAACCAGAGTTCAGTGAAGAAACTGAATGAGTCTTCCGTAGGTTGTGACACAAGATCAAGCGGAATTTAACAGATTTGAATTCAGTTTTCCTTTGCCTAGACTAGTTGCCTAACCAAGAGCCCGGTTTGCCCGACTATTTACTCGTGGTTAGAGGGAGAACCGTTGTATACATACCTTTCCCAGGGGTATTAGTGTTATATGAAATACAAACAGCCTTGTCTTGGATAGATGTGAAACTCTCGACGCCTAGTTCATTTTTAACGTCAATAACTATTACACAACGAGCGCCTCCCTTCTTATATAATGTCGGAATTTTATCCTCGAGGTAGTCACCTCAAAAATAAAACTGACCCGCCGATGTAGTAACCGGTGTCCGACTTTTAAAAAAATAACAAAAAAAATGGTTACACAGAAAAATGACAAATTAACTGCTGTAAGCCTAAAATTACAAATTTATTAGATACAAATGATACTATTACGCTTGCGAGAATTTTCCTCCTGTTAGAGTTTTAAAAACTCCTATAGTAACCAATAAAAATACAAAACATGTTTTAAAAGAATACAACGAAAAATACAAAGAAAAATAAAGCAAATAAAAATAATAACAAAAAAAACACTTTTTTCCTTTTTTTTCTTCCCTGGCCTGCCAGCTTCAAACTAGGTCGAAAAAATACGAAGCCTCGTGTAGGCTTACGAAATATACTGTCCTTTTGTTAATAAAATCTCTTGGACAGGAGGAAAACCTCCCGAACTCTTTGAGGAAACTCTCCCTCGTGAGTATATCTTTCTCGCTAAGTAGCGAGATGGAGTGGAGAGGCAACTTCTAGTTATCCCTAATGCTTTTAGCTAAGAGTATCGCATGAATGTCCGTTCTTTGTATGGTCCAACTCGACCAGAAAATTATTTTTTCTTCTGCAGCCGGTGCGGAAAGGAGTTAAATCTTGAATTCTTTTAAAACAAATCCTAAGTTAGTTTTCTATAAGGCCAGACTCGTCCTGAAGTACTGCTTCGTGTTCCTGGAACAAAAACTCGAAACGGTCTTCCAAGTCCGTTTTCTTTGTTCCTAACGAAGACTTTAACTTGCTGTCTTAGCTAGGTCCTATGACTTGAGACTAACGGCTAATTAGTCTCTTGGACCTAAGAAAAATACTTTGCTTCCTTTGTGTACAGAGACAAAATACTTGAAACAGTCTTCCAAAGTCCGTTTTTTCATCCCTAAGAAAGCATTAGTTAGCTCTTCGGCAGCTGAAGACTATCAAACTTTGAAAATCTCCATTACTTGCCGAATGCATGACCTCCTAGTTACCTAAAGATCTTAGGCCTTCGGAGCTGAAACTACACCTCTGTGTGGCTCACCGAACCATGCAAAAAGAGGCTTCGTGGTAGGAGGCAAGCGCTTAAGTAATGCCACTTTTACCACTCCTCCTACTTCCCATCAGTAGCAGCAAGGTAAAAAAAAACTACTACATCCCCGTACCAGTTGCCATCCGGGTATCTTACAAAGACCCATATCTCTAATTGCCCATACCTATCGATCAGGAGCAGCTAATACGAGGTACTTACAAAGGGGCATAACTATATTTCCCCTTTTCGTTATAAATTTTTTAACAATACCCGAGTTCAAATCCTGGACGAAGCTGTTTGCATTTCAAATAGCGCTAATACCCTTGGGAAAGGTATGAATCCATATATTCTCTCTCCAGCTATGGGTAAATAGTAGGGCAGACTGGGTTCTTTAACCTTGGATAGTTAACCAGTCTAGTAGAAGGAAAATTCTGAATTCAAACCTGTTAAACTCGCTTAAGAAATTGACCTTGTGTCACATCCTGTCGTGCGGAGGGGTTGGTAAATATATATACTGCATAGATAGCGCCATCTCGTGGTCATTAACAGTAAATCTTTGGCTGGCAAGGGTGATAATTCTAAAACTGATAATATGCAGTTGAAAAAAATATGAACTTTTAAAATGAAATCAAATTTCTTGATATGAAAACCATTTTTTTTGTAAAAATCCGATGCTGGAAATGTTTAAACTTTTTCTGTTATTTTGATTTTTTTTTTTGGGGGGGGGGGCTTAATTGAAAAACGCTTGTCAAAAGATTTTTAATGATAACTCGTTGTTTCTCTTTCCTTTCTTGTTTTTTGTTTTTTTGTTTTTTTAATGAGTAGTAGAACATGTATTTATATAATAATTATACTTTTACGACTACACGGCCCATTTACGTTGGAAATACAGAACAGCTACTTGCAAACGAGCAAGTGAGTCCAAAGAACTGAAAAAAAAGACAACAAAAAAACATTAAGACAGATAAACATATACATGGGTATGTGTGTGTGTGACAGAGAGAGAGACAGATACAGAGACAGAAAGGGTGCGAGAGAGGGAGAGAGAGAGAGAGAGAAAGGGTGCGAGAGAGAGGAAAAAGAGAGAGAGAGAGAAAGAGAGCGAGAGAGAGAGACAGCGAGAGAGGAGGGCGAGAGAGAGAGAGTGTACGTTAAGAAGAGGCAAAAAAGTGGCGTAAAAATGGTGAGACCGGAGGATTGAAAGAGATATGGGGTGTGGGTTTGCGTAGAAAGAGAGAGGCACATTCTCGTTGACATGAGACAGCTGTGAGTGTGCGGTCCTAGCCACCTGTTGGGTTATGTTCAGTGCGTGGTGGTGGGGGGCAGGGGGAGTCAACGTCTGTGTCAGGTCAAGTTTTTCATGCCATTATATCCTAGTAGTTAAAATTGGTCATCGTATTAGATCTAAGACAGACAAAGAAAAAACAAGTGGTCATTAAGAAATAATAAGAAAATAAGAAAAGAAAAGTAGAGACCATTACACTCATCGCAAGGACAGAAAAAAACAGGGCAAGTAATATATGTATTCTTCGTACCATTTATTTATTTATTTATTTTAGCTAAGTCAAAGTAAGGTGCGCTGCACTGCATAGTGCACATGCGCAGTGACGTCGGTATCACACTCGTTGATATACTGAAAGTCAACAGAACATCAGTGCACTGACGACCTTATTATGTTTGTATATACTAGGTATACCCAAAATGAGGCTAAACTGCGTTTTTGATAAAATGACCCTAACCCCCCCCCCTACAGAAAATAATTTACCAAAAATCAGGGAATTATCGGATTTTAATGAAATTTTCAGTGTTTATTTATCAATGAATGATCTTTATAATGCATTATTTATTTTATTTCAAAACTTTCTCATTTTTTTCTTGTCACTTAATTTACCAAAAATCAGGGAATTATCAGATTTTAATGAAATTTTCAGTGTTTATTTATCAATGAATGATCTTTATAATGCATTATTTATTTTATTTCAAAACTTTCTCTTTTTTTTTCTTATGTTGGGGACGTAACATTTTGTTTGAGTTGGTCTTACAGTTTTCTAATTACAGTATAAATAAAGAGATAAAAGACCGAAGTTATGAATAGAAACAACAACAAAAATTACGGTGGCTTTTCTATGAGAAAATAAGTACCAAAAATTGAAAAATAAAATGTAAAAAAATAATAGATAATTAATTTTTGGAGACTTCCTTTTTACTCATTTAGATAATCATTTAATTTACTATTATCTTATAAAAGAAAAAATTATACATCGATATTTTTTCTGCTTAAAAGGGGGGTACATTTTCAATCGAGTTTTTCTTCAAAAAGTATACTTTGGTGTAATAAAATAAGGTTTGCATTAAATAGATATTTATTTCTAGAATCTAAAAATATAACATTTTAAACTTAACATCAGGCTTTTCATATTTTAAATGAATTTTATATATTAATTTTTCATAGCAAAAATACTAAATAAAAGTTTTGAAATAAAATAACTTGATATTTATTTGTAAAGACGAGCTTGCTAATCATTAAACCACGATGGGACGCCCTTCCATTACCCAAGCCGCTCGCCTTGGTAGGACGTGAAACAATGTCGTAAATATGGGGCATCCAGCAAGGATCGAATTAGCTTTTCAGTTGTAATGGAGCTGCAAGACTAGCTTGCTAACCACTACACTACGATGGTATGCCTCTCCTTATATATATAAGCTGTGTCATAAAAGTATCGAGATTGAAGCTATATTTACCAACATAGAAATGTTGGTAACTGCAATGAATGGAACGTTAACTTTTTCAGAATACAAAGTGTGTCATAACTTTTTCAGAATACAAAGTGTGTCATAAAAGTGCCGAGTTTGAAGCTGTATTTACCAAGATAGAAATGAACAATGAATGGAACGTTAACATTTTCAGAATACAAGGTATGTCAAAAAGTACAAAGAATCTCCATACTTTTAGGATACACCTTGAATATATATATATATATATATATATATATATATATATATATATATAGCCTTACACACACACACATACCCACACATACACATACATATACCATACACACACGCGCGCACACACACACACACACACACACACACACACATATATATATATATATATATATATATATATATATATATATGCAAGTTTATTTTTGTTAACGAAATGTTGCAATAATATTTCTTATTACAGAGTTTCAATGCTGCATACTGTTTTGATATTTAGGATTTATCAACACTTTGCCAACCAAATCCCCCCCGGTTGTACCAAATTTCCTTATACGATGGGATATTTCAAAGTTCACTATCTGCTCCACCTCAGAACTCATTCTATTTAAATAAAGTCCTTTTATTGTTGTGATGTGAGTCCTTCCGCTCACTTATAATGCACTAACCATCAGTTTTTGTACAGACCTACTAATTCGCCATACAGTAGGTCTTTGGGGATGCGGCCTTAGTCCATCCTCCTGTATTTAGATTGTACTAATGAGTCAAGACATGGTTTTTTTAGTGAACTGCTGACAGACGGATTTTACCATCATATCTTTAGGATAATGTTCATTTTCTTTCTGACTTGTCGTTATTTCTTTGAATTCTTACAGAAGATTGGTTTGTTTTGTTTTACAGCATATCAACCTCAGTGGGCCATTTAATGCCGACAAAGTTTTGAAAAGAATTCATTCTTAATGGATACTCATTTTTGTTTATAAATACATTTTTCTATTTAAATAGATGGGACCCAAACAGGTACTACCACCCCGGGTCATAGTGGACCAGGGAGCAAATGTTGATAAAGGGGCGCTCCACATTCCTCAGACTTCCAGAATTGGAACCTCACCATCAGATAACGTTTAACGTCATTCGCAGGACATGAAGACACTCAGCCACCGCCTTCTAGCACCCATATGATAAAAAGGGCTGAGGCTTGCCATAAGGGCAATAAGGTTGGGGCAATCATATAAATGCTAGGGTTTGGCATGACCAGCCGATTGGTCGGAGGGGGCTTTCCGACCGCCCATCTAGCCTAATTAAGGGCCTGAGTGTTGCATGTCATGGACTGCTCAGCCACCGGGGTTCAATCCTTAAGCATCATGGGTGGCCACCCACGACCAACAGGTGGTCCCATTGATGAAGACTTACCCATCCGCAGAGGTACAGTCGGTGTACTCTAACACCCCAGACATCAGGGCGATGCTATAGGAGAGAAATTGCTATTCTTGACAATGTTTACAATTACAAAGTCTTGCAAGAATGAAGAAAAGAAAGAATTGGATTAATAAACACATCAACTCAAATCGAGATCTCTTTACCGTCTTCCTCGATCTTCTCTCCCCAAATATCCCCTTCCAACGATACCAAAAATGGCGGCAAACGATTTTTCAGACAAATCAGATTCCGCGCTGAAAATTACTATAGCCAATAAAAAAACGATTTCCGAATTGAATAAGTCGTTTGGAGTCAACAAAAGAAACGGAACTTTGGAGGTGCGACCAATGTTCAATAAATATTCTGGATGTCAATAAACCATTTCCAATGTCACTGTTTATATATACAATTTTGAAACATATAGAATTATATAAGAAACACTTTTTTAATATCATCTTTTTATTAAAATAGGACATTTACAAAAAAAAGGACACTGGGGATGTTTTTGTATTCTTAAGTATTTTATTTGATAGTTATTTCTAGGAGAGGACCTGTTGTTATAGGAATTAATTACAACAGTTGCACTAATACCCTTGAGAAGGACCTTAATCCTGTCCTCCACGTCCTCAAATCTTACCATTGAGATTAATTTTCAGTTTAGGAAGTAGGAAAAAGTTTCACAGATGGTAAGTAGGAGGTGGTAGTCTCTATTCACGCAATTTTGTGCTTCGCGAAAACAGCGGATAAAAAAATTGTTGTTCTTATTTGTTTTTGTTTGGTTTTTTTTGCGGGGGAGCGGCAGTTTGCTTCTTTTTTTTTTTTTTTTTTTTTTTTTTGTTTTGTTTTTTAATTAGCACTAAGCCTAGGGCTGCGGAATGGAATTTTAAAATCTCAAAGTGTGTCGCGATAGAAAAAGGTCAAGAACCACTGGTTTAGATTAAATTCTATTAAATGTACAATGAAATGAATACATTGTTTGGAGGTTTCTCCTTAATGCTGAATTTGTATTCACTTAGCCACTTAGTCATCTATATGAGTTCATTGTATTTCAATCAAGTCACAAACAAGAAACCGGAAGTTCAAAATGAAACTGGAACTCTGATAAAAAGAACCGAGGACAAATGATAAAAGTGATGTCCGTGATGTTCTCCAACCCTGTTTCTTCCGGGAGGCAAGAAGCAGAACGTTCTATCGTTGATTTCTAAAAATAGACTTCCAATAAGCGTTACTTTCCTTATGAATGTTTATCATTTGAGTTAAGGACGACTGTTCCTTATGCATCCATACCAAATGAAACAGTTGTTGGAACTTTTGGAATATATCTTATTATAATGGAGATTGTGTGTCTCTTTGTCTGTAACCGAAACTAAATCACTACTCAAGCCACAATTCCCTTAGTTATTTACACACATT
>CM042137.1:103920293-103975293 GCA_023376005.1 Doryteuthis pealeii | reverse complement strand
CTACCTGCGCAGATTGAGTCGGCACGCGCATAACACGACTTACCACCGTCGTGGCTTTT
Source organism: Doryteuthis pealeii (assembly GCA_023376005.1). NCBI lineage: Eukaryota > Metazoa > Mollusca > Cephalopoda > Myopsida > Loliginidae > Doryteuthis > Doryteuthis pealeii. Next base: position 103,975,234 of record CM042137.1, on the reverse strand, counting down.
TGGCCGATCTCACTAAAACTCTTTCTCATCTAAACCGGAAGAGGGTCTTCTCCACCGATTCTCACGGTATCCACCGGAAGGATCAGGAAGAGGTCAAGCCTTGTCACTCATCCTTCAAGGTCGTGGGCTGCAACTTATAACAGCCATTTTGGTTTCTACACTACTGTACATAAATATTAGGAATCTAATAATTATGTAACACGGGGAGTGGCATATTATCAGCCGGACTGCAAGGGAGCCTATCCCCTTTTCGCTAGTACTAGACCAGGGAGATTGTTTTGCTGGGGTGGGGCGTCATACCTACCGTCAGCTCCCAGATGCTTTATCGCACAGATTAGATTACCGGTTGGCGGGGTCTGGTATCGAACCAGGACCATTGCGATTCCTAGATGAATGTTTTACCGACTGCCTAAGTGAAACTTAAATCCCCACCCACCCAATATGTATGCATGGTTTTACAACACGCGACAGAAAATGAATCTGGTTACGAAATCTATTCTTAACCCACCGGTTCCACTCTTGACGACTCCGCCGCGACACCTATTCCATCCAACCCCTCTCCACGACGTTTTCTCACTTTCGCTGAAACACTACAGTAGAATTGGAATTGTAACTGACAATTCCTTTATTTATTTACTAGAAGTGGCTACCCAGCGTTGTCTGGGTAGAAGGGGGAAACTCTGGTGTATTGATTTGCTTACTTTTGAAATTTACAAATGTTGAGCATTTTTAAGTAGAATTTCAATGCTATTTCTATGTATATTTTAATTTCTAAATATATTCGAATATAAATCAAATTTTCATAATTTTTGCACAAAAAGCAAGAATTGGTGATATTTAATGTGTATATATATTTACTTTGTCATTAATTGTTGTATTATCGTAGTTCCATACGGACATAATAAAAACGTACATACACACCAACTGTCCTTGAGAACAATCTATCTGTGACATAAGGTCAGTTTAATGTAGGGGTTAGCTCTCCCCCCCCCCATGAAGCAAGATTTCCGAGGGGTGAGTGCAAAAATCGCTCACGTTCTTTTGAATTTTCTTTCAGGGGCGCCTCACGTGCCGAGCAATCAACCCAGCCCTTATCCATTTTAGACGAGGCCCAGCTGCTTCCTGTGGGAAAACTATCTCAGTTACTCCCATGGTGGTAATATATTGACACAAAGTGGGTTTGATAAGTGAGTGCCCTGCAGAAAGCAAATCTTCCAAGGTGCAAGTTTACACATGTCCCTTTGGTATTCTCCTTCAGGGACACATCAGGTCAGTTAGACGAAGTGTCAATCGCTGCCTGGTTGGGAAGCTAACCAACTCCTACGGTGGTGATGTACTGAAACAAGGCGGGTTTGATATGTGGGTGCCCCATAGGAAGGACATCTCACGAAAGATGGGTGCAAAGATTGCTCATGTTCCTTCGGCATTCTCCTTTAGGGGTGCCTCAGGCGCCGGGAAAACAACCCAGTCCTTACACTTTTTTAGGCAAGGAGACAGATGTTGCTAAGGGAGAATGCCTACTGGAACTTAGCCATGAATATAATCACAAAAACACCCGTCACTTATGCTAAGTTGAAGGATGAACAACGTTTTGAACAAGTCTTCAAGTTGTTCTGTTGTTAAAATTTGAAAATTATTTTCATATATTTTAATGTTACATTGAGGACACTAAGAGGAGAAGTACTTTTTCGCAAATATTGTTTACTAGAAGCGACTACCCGGCGTCACCTGGATAGAGGAGAGAAAAAAAACAATCAAACAAAAAAACAAAATGGTATAATAGTTAGCAAGCTAGTCTTGCAGATCCGTTATTCCTGAATCGTGAGTTTAATCCTCGCTGGATGCCCCCATAAAAAATCCCCACGTAAAAAGACTTTATTTTAATCCGGCCTGAAAAAAAAAGATTATTTCGCGCTTCAACATTGATTTGTTTAACTTTGAGATTCCCGGACATTTTTAAGTAGAAATTTTAATACCATTTTAATGCTATTTTTAATGCTATTTTAATGCTATTTTAATTTTTAAATATCTTCGCGAATATAAATCAAATCTTCATAGTTTTTGCATAAGAAGCTAGACTCAGTAACAGTGAATATGTATATGTATTTACACTGTCTTTAACTGTTTTATTTTCGTAATTTCCTCTGGACATACATATATACATGCATACATACATACACATAACTGCTCTTTATATTATGTATAGATTATGAAGCTTTAAATGAGTATCTTTCACTCACTGGTCCCGTAAACTGGTTTAGTCATAGTGATTTTACTCGGGGGACGTGTCTTGAGCAGGAATAACTTGCCTGAGCCCGTCCTACTTCGGGTCTACAGCTGGTTCTGGAGGTGCCCATCGTATAATGGTTGTCGTCGTATGAAATGGACACGGTGACACGAGTTCAAATCCTGGACGAGGCTGGTTGCATTTCATATGGCGCTAATACTCTTCGAAAATGTATGAATTCAACTATTCTCCCTTTCATCTATAGGTGAATAGTAGGATAGAACGGGCCCTTTGGTACGGCAACTGGTCTGGGAGAAGGAAAAACTCTATATTTAAACCTGCTACACTCCACTGAAAAATTGACCTTGTGTCATATCATGCTCGTGCGGAGGTGTTGGTTAAATACATACAAATGGTTTGAATTAAGAGTATTCCTTCTCCCAGACTGGTTCCTATTCCAAAGTTAAAGAGCCCAGTCTGTCTAACTATTTATCCATAGCTAAAGGCAGAATACTTGGATCCATACCTTTCCTAAGAATATTAGCACTATGTGAAATGCAAACAGCCTCGTTCAAGAGTTGAACTCGGGTAGTCGAATCCACTTCCTACGACAATAACTGTTACGCAACGAGTGCCTCAAGTTTTATCCTACGGGGGGGGTAGGATAAAACTTGAAGCACTTGTTGCGTAACGTGAAAAAAAAACAAGGATTTCATTATTTCTAGTGTAATATTATACAATCAAAACGGATGTTACTGGGTATTATTCATTACCAAACTCTAAAGAATTGAAATATATCTTAAAATAAATATAGAATTACATAAATATATAAAGGGAGTTTACTTATTTGCGTGCCTGCTTCATATTCCTATTTTGGTATAGTTTAAATGTAGTATAGATAAGTAATAAATAGTACCTAATAATATAAGTTTTGATAACATAATTAGGGCCATACTTATTTACGACTGATACTATATACACCTCTCTTTCACTTTCTCTATCTGTCTGTCAGTCAGTCTGTCCGTCCGTCCGTTCGTCCGGCTGTCTGTCTGTCTGTCTGTCTCTCTCTCTCTCTCTCTCTCTCTCTATATATATATATATTATATATAATATATATATATATATATATAATAATGATAATAATAATGATAATAATATATCATTATTATTATTATTATTGTTATTATGCTGAGCGAATCAATCTTTGTCCCCTAAAGGCTTTTTTTTACTGTTGTAACGATTGTCTGCCCCTGTTTGGATCTATGTAGGGCCCAGAAGCTTTATCTTCCCTTGCCACCAGGTTTTCGCCAGTACAGGGCTAGAGTATTTAAGTAGTAGCCCGGGAAATTCTCATTCTCTCTTTCTCTCGGGACAGCAACTACTTCATATGGTTTAGACGCTTGACGTTTCCTGACCCTTAAGTGGGGAGGGGTCTTTGCCCCCACAACCATCAATAAGTGACATTCCTTCGGAAACTCTGTATCACTTCCTTAGGACGTAAGTCCTACATTCTTTATATATGTTTAGGTATCTGTTCACTATGTATTGCTGTACCTTTGTTATGAGTATATGTATTCCTGTCGTGTACGTATTTATCACGTGCTCACGAATTAAATGTTTGTTATTATCTTATAACTTCTTTGTCGGAGTAATTCATGTACACATGTATACCCACGTTGGAAGGTTACTTTAAGCCTTCCAACTTATCATAATAATTTTACATCTTACACTGTTTAGTTTAATTTAACGAAAGTTATACTAAAAATGTCATTGGTTTTAGGATTCAGTTATGTTTGAAAAAATTCCATTTTAATTGGTTCTAATTAGTCGTAATTTGCAATTAATTCAAAAACTGACCCGTCTCTTACTTGAGATTCCGCTTGTTACTTTCTCCCTCTCTATGTATATCTTGATAACCTCCTCGTTATATATGTTAGTGAGCGCATATGTATAGAGAAAGATTGGAGACTTATGAAACGTATTTGTATGTTACGTTTCATAAACAGCTTGGCCCTTAATAGATTTAAATTAGGTCGAATGTTCCCTTTCTTAGAAATCTTACAAAATGAGTTTAATGTTTTTTTTATTCTCCGGTCGTATTTATTTTTTTATCTATTTATTTAATTCGTTTTGCAAACTCACTTTTCCCTAATCCCAATTATCTACCCAGAGCTCAATGGGTGACCCAAGGGGTCACGTTTTGTCTAGTATATATATATATATATATACATATATACATGTGTGTGTATGTGTGTGTATGTGTGTGTGTGCGTGTGTGTTTGTGTGAATGTGCGCATGAGGGGGGTAAGGGGGAAATTGTTAAGCTAAAATTTTGCAATGTTGTGGGTGACAGTTTCTATTCCGGAGATGATGGGTCTTAAAGGTATCTCAGGTTTGTTTATTTTGGGGAGGCCATACATTTTTGGGATATATTTTTTTCATATATATATATATATATATATATATATATATATATTAGTGTGTGTGTGTGTGTGTGTGTGTGTGATACGAGAAGCTTCAACCACGAAGATAAGTAGAGTGAACTTGGCTAACAACCCTCAAGTGGAAACTACTTATGATTAATTAGTCGTGGCCGATTCTGACGGGACAAGGAAACTGGATCCTCATAAAAAAAGAGGTCATTTTTCGACCGAAGTCAGAATCGGCCAACCAGCCAAAGCGTACAGGGTCGCTAGGATCCCTGCTAAGACAATTCACCGCTCCCTCTCTACCCCAAGTCTGTGTTGACTCCAAGTGTCACAGTTGCTGAAAATAAACTATATTTGCTAAAACTTGTCATCCGAGAACTTGGTTATTTCCTATAACTCCAACATAAAAAGGGGAACCACTCTGATTGACTGATAATTTATTTATTTATTTTCCCATTAAACTAACCTTAACCCTAACCCTAACCCTAACCCCGTCTTCTTTTTTCCTAGTAGATCAATAAATGAATAAATAATTTATCAATCAATCAGAGTGGTTCCCCTTTTTATGTTGGGGTTATAGGAAATAACCGAGAACTTTTTTTCACAATGAGTGTTTTATATGCGATTTCGGCCATTTCATCTGATTCTGTTTCCAGTCACAAGCTGCATCTGCAAACCAACCAGAACTGGAGCCTCACTATTAGATGCAGTTTATTGTCATACCCAAGACACCCATATTTTATGAGGCTTCTTACCCCTTTGCAGGGGTCAACGAATTATAAGCCCTATGGCGAAGGGGTTGTATAAATACATACGCATATATAGAGTACGTACTCTATGGAGTGGTGTAATGGTTAGAGTTGTAGGAAATGGACTCGTCGACTCGAGTTCAATTCCTAGACGAAGCTGTTTGCATTTCATATGGCGCTAATACTCTTTGGAAAGGTATGAATCGAATTCTCCCTCCAGCTATGGAAAATAGCAGGGAAGACTGGGCTCTTTAACCATGACTAGGTAACCAGTATAGGAGAAGGAAAACTCTGAATTCAAACCTATTACACTCCGCTTAAGAAATTGACCATGTGTCGCATCCTGCTCGTGCTGAGGGGTTGGTAAATATATAAGAATACGTATAAAATATGAGTGCTTTTACATTTGTGTTTATGAAGGGAAAGAGAGCGTACGAGAAATTGAGATATATTTGTATTAAGATACATAAGCATATATATGTATATAAGCGACAGGTTTATTGGTATAGATAAGTTTTTTGGGTGGTGGGGCTAAGATGGAGGACAAATGAAGTTTATATATTAATCCAAGTAAACTTCCTTCTTTTTAATTTTTCATTCTTTTCTTTCTTTCTTTTTTATTCCTCTCAGTAATTTTGTCCGTTTAATGTTTCAGAAATATTGAATTAAGATAAATTTAAAACACAAGTTGCGACAGTCCTGGTGTCTGCAACGGAATTAAATCTTCTAACCTTACAACCGGCGATAAACACTATCAGGGAAAAAAGAAGACAAAAGATTACGACTGTCAAAGATCACATCACTTGATTAACATTACGTGAGTATCGTAGGTTTTACAAGCATTACGCTGACAACTCGAGGAAACGTTTTTCGAAATACGGGGGCATTTTATTAAGGATCGCAAAATAGATTAATAAATGAATACTTGAAACCATATATATATATGCCAACCCCTCCACACAAGTAGGATGTGACACAAGGTTCATTTCTTAAGTTGATTTTAACAGGTTCAGAGTTTTCTTTCTCGTTGCTTTACCAAGGTTAAAGAGACAAGTCTGTCCTACTATTTACCCATAGCTAGAGGGAGATTGGTTAGATGCATCCCTTTCCCAGGGGTATTAGCGCTATGTGAAATCAAACCATTTATATATTTATCAATCTCTCTACAAGAGCAGGATGTGACACAAGATCAATTTCCTAAGCGGAGTTTAACAGGTTTGAATTCATAGTTTTACTTTTCCTAGACTAGTTATCTAGCCAAGATTAAAAAGTCTATTCTGCACTACAATTTACCCATAGCTGGAGGAAGAGTAGTTGGATGCATATCTTTCATGGTGAGTATTAGCGCTATGTGAAATTCAAACAGCCTCGTCCAATATTTGAACTCCGGACGACGTGTCCATTTCCTACGACAATGCAAAAAAACTGACCTTGGCATAAAATAAGCCAGCAAGGGTTGCTATCCGTAAAATGAATCAACCAACCAAACAAATGCGCGTGTGTGTGTGTGTGTGTGTGTGAGAGAGAGAGGAGAGAGAGAGAGAGAGAAAGAGGACAGACAGACAGACAGACAGAGGGGGAAGAGAGAAAAAAAGACAGAAAGAAAGAAGAAAGAAAGAAGAAAGAAAGAAAGAAAGAAAGAAAGAAAGAAAGAGGGGTGGAGAGTCTCGATTAGAATAATGAAGATTAATGAATATTCCTCGGGGATCAAAATGTTGCCTAACCCAATTTTAATTTGATCCAACTACAAATTTAAGAGTAAGATCATACTTAAAAGTAAGCAACATAAACACAATTTTGACCTAAAAAATATCTTGAGATCAATTCATATGTCAATCAATCATCACAAACACCCACACCCACACCTCACACATTCATTTTTGAAGAAAATAAACAAACAAAAAACACACAGCTGGCATTATAATTGAGAAAGGCAAAGTTCTATATAAAATCAAACGATTATATCAATTTCACCAACCTGTTTGCTCAACTCTCTCACATACCATTGTAATGTGATTATGAAAGAAGAAGAAGAAGAAGAAGAAGAAAGAAGAAGAAGAAGAAGAAGAAGAAGAAGAAGAAGAAGAAGAAGAAGAAGAAGAAGAAGAGATTGGGAGAAGAAGAAAAGATTGGAAAAAGAAAAGATTGGAAGAAGAAGAAGAAAAAGAAAAGAAAAGATTGGAAGAAGAAGAAGAAGAAGAAGAAGAAGAAGAAGAAGAAGAAGAAGAAGAAGAAGAAGAAGAAGAAAACTCTTTTGGGATGTGTTATGAAATATTAGGTCAACTTTCTCAGTGGTCGGGTGTAACATGTGATCAATCGGCAGACAATAATTCACCATCGACCAGACTGTATTACATAAATAAATATTTCTTATTACACATGAAACCTATTTTTAAGAAAAAGAAGGGCAAATTGGAACTTATGTAATAATCATCATCATCATCATCATCATCAAGAACGTGTCGACAGCATGGATTGACTCTCTCTCTCTCTCTCTCTCTCTCTCTCTCTCTCTCTCTCTCTCTCTCTCTCTCTCTCTCTCAAATGATTAGTATTGTATTAAATTAGACCTAGCAGGGTCTGTGGATATACCACAGTATGATAATTTATTATTACACGTTTGATATGTTTACTTAAGAGCTATTGCAAAATAATCCAATATATAAAAAAGTATGATAATCTTGATTTAACTCTCTCTCTCTCTCTCTCTCTCTCTCTCTCTCTCTCTCTCTCCTCTCTCTCTCTCTTCTCTCTCTCTTCTCTCTCTCTCAGTTTTATATATTAAACCAAGTAAACTTGGCGGTCGTGTAATGGTTAGAATCGTAGGTAATGGACTCGGCGACCCGAGTTCAAATTCTGGTCGAGGCTGTTCGCATTTCCCAATGCGATAATACGCATGGAATGGTATGCATCTAACTATTCTCCCTCCAGCTACTTGTAAATAGCAGGACAGGCTGGACTCTTTAAGCTTGAAGAGGCAATGAGTCTCGGAGAAGGGAAATTCTGAATTCAATCCTGTTAAACTCCACTTAAGAAATTGACCTTGTGTCACATCCTACTCGTGTGGAAGGGTTGGCAAAGGATGGCTTTGGCATTAGACTACCCACGCAACAAACTAACAACTCTCTCTCTCTCTCTCTCTCTCTATATATATATATATATATATATATATATATTATATATATATATATATATATATATTATTCTTAGCCCCTACTACAAAGCATTTATCTACTTGTAGTTGGCTGTTCAGGGTATTAAACTGCATCTGATGGTGAAGTTCCAGTTCTGGAGCTTCATCACCATTACTCCCAGGTCTTTCGGCATAAAATAACCCAACAAGGGTTGACATGCCGTAAAATCCAACAAACCAAATCAAACCATCAACAGGAGCTTCGTCACTAGAGCCTTGTGCCAGACTGAAGAGCATATATTAAATAACAACAGGTAACACATGGTTCATTGCCATTAATCCCAGGTTCACCTTGGCTCGGAATGGTTGTACCTGTTCGGGTCCCATCCATGGGTTGAATAGAAAAAATGAGTCTAAAAATGTGTTTAAAAAATTTAGTTTTAAAAAATCTGAGTTCCCATCGAGCATGAATAAAACAAAAAGTTTTCGGCAGGAAATAACCCATCAAGGGTTGACATGCCGTAGTTGGCGGCACAAATACCGCCGTTCAGTTTCAAACAATTAATATTTCGGTCCCTATGTTTTTTTCATCCAAACCTGCAATGGATACACATTACATCTATACATATATAAAGGACAATTGTGTGTATGTATGTCTGGATGAAACTATGAAAATAAAACAATTAATGACAAACAATATATATATATATATTATATATAATATATATATTATATATATATGAGGAAGGGTGGATGGGTTTAGGATCCGACGATATGCTGTAGATAGAAGGAAAGTGGTCAAGAATGTGACTTGTTTGGAGTTGATCATTTTTGACCACTTTCCTTCTACATATATATATATATATATATATATATATATATATATATATATATATATATATAATATATATATATATATATTGTTAGGAGGTTGATTTAGAAGGATATCACAATGCAGGTGTAAAGAAAAAATAATAATATGGTAACAATGATGTTGTGTGTTAACTTGTATTTAATTCTTGAATTTTCGAGATAATATCTCTTTTTCAAAAGATCACTGGAACTGAAGCAGTCTAGTTATGACATTTCTTTTTAAATGAATTTATGTATATATATATATATTAAATATCATCAGTTCTTGCTTTTTTGCAAAAATTATGAAGATTTGATTTATATTCGAAGATAATTAAAAATTAGAATATACATAGGAATAGCATTGAAATTCTACATAGAAATGTCCAACATTTGTAAATCTCAAAAGTAAACAAATCAATGCACCAGGGTTTTCTACCCAGGTGACGCTGGGTAGCCGATTCTAGTTTTGTATATGTGGGTGCGTCATTATTTTAAGTTGCTGTCTGCTTAGAGAGCAACATTACTCATAAAATGTCATTTTTACAGAAATGTGTATATCGTTGTATCATAACAGTTAGTCAGAGATTGTGAAAATATTCGAAGCTACTTTAATTGGCGCACATTCTTAATAGTTGAATGTATCTGTGTTAGTTACACACCCAGTTTTTCGTTCTAATGAAACATTCTTTGATATCAGGATCTACATTTTTGCATTTCATCTTTGACGATTTGGGCGGTCTCATTTGTAACCAGAGGGTGTTGCAACAGGATAACGGTCAGAAGTTTAAGGAACAAGAGTATTAATATATAGATAACAGTCATAAGGAATTGACTAAGTTCTGTAAGAAGTTTGTAACAGTCTTTGTAAAGTCAATGTATTTCATCACATCTTTGACGATTTGGGAGGTCTCATTTGTAACCAGAGGGTGTTTCAACATGATAACGGTCAGAAGTTTAAGGAACAAGAGTATTAATATATAGATAACATTCATAAGGAATTGACTAAGTTCTGTAAGAAATTTGTAACAGTCTTTGTAAAGTCAATGTATTTCATCACATCTTTGACGATTTGGGCGGTCTCATTTGTAACCAGAGGGTGTTGCAATATGATAACGGTCAGAAGTTTAAGGAACAAGAGTATTAATATATAGATAACATTCATAAGGAATTGACTAAGTTCTGTAAGAAATTTGTAACAGTCTTTGTAAAGTCAATGTATTTCATCACATCTTTGACGATTTGGGCGGTCTCATTTGTAACCAGAGGGTGTTGCAATATGATAACGGTCAGAAGTTTAGGAACAAGAGTATTTAATATAGATAACATTCATAAGGAATTGACTAAGTTCTGTAAGAAATTTGTAACAGTCTTTGTAAAGTCAATATATTTCATCACATCTTTGACGATTTGGGAGGTCTCATTTGTAACAAGGGTGTTTCAACATGATAACGGTCAGAAAATTAAGGAACAAGAGTATTAATATATAGATAACAGTCATAAGGAATTGACTAAGTTCTGTAAGAAATTTGTAACAGTCTTTGTAAAGTCAATGTATTTCATCACATCTTTGACGATTTGGGCGGTCTCATTTGTAACCAGAGGGTGTTTCAACATGATAACGGTCAGAAGTTTAAGGAACAAGAGTATTAATATATAGATAACAGTCATAAGGAATTGAATAAATTCTGTAAGAAATTTGTAACAGTCTTTGTAAAGTCAATGTATTTCATCACATCTTTGACGATTTGGGCGGTCTCATTTGTAACCAAAGGGTGTTGCAATATGATAACGGTCAGAAGTTTAAGGAACAAGAGTATTAATATATAGATAACATTCATAAGGAATTGACTAAGTTCTGTAAGAAATTTGTAACAGTCTTTGTAAAGTCAATGTATTTCATCACATCTTTGACGATTTGGGCGGTCTCATTTGTAACCAGAGGGTGTTGCAATATGATAACGGTCAGAAGTTTAAGGAACAAGAGTATTAATATATAGATAACATTCATAAGGAATTGACTAAGTTCTGTAAGAAATTTGTAACAGTCTTTGTAAAGTCAATGTATTTCATCACATCTAAAAGATGAAATTATCCTTCCTTTGATATTAGTATTAATCACTTACGTAGTTGTTTTTTCCTGTCAGTGGACATAGGAATTCAGTTATTCAGCTTTAAATATTAAAGGAATTACAATGGAGAGAGAGAAGGAGGAAGGGAAAGAGAGAAAGGGAAAGAGAGAGAGAAAGGGAAAGAGAGAGAGAAGGGAAATAGAGAGAGAGAGAAAGGAAAGAGAGGAAAGGGAAATAAGAGAGAGAAAGGGAAATAGAGAGAGAAAAGGAGAAATAGAGAGAGAAGGGAAAAGAGAGAGAAAAAGGGAATAGAGAGAGAGAAAGAGAGGCGAAAGAGAGAGAGAGAATAGTGAGAGAGAAAGAGAAAGGGGAAAGGGAGAGAGAAAGGGAAAGAGAGAGAGAAAGGGAAAGAGAGAGAGAGAACGTGAAAGAGAGAGAGAGAAATGGAAATAGAGAGAGGAAAAGGGAAATAGAGAGAGTGAAAGAAAAAAAAAAGAAAAGAGAAAGAGAAAAGAAAAGAAGAGAAAGAAGAAAGAAAGACAAAGACAAAGAGAGACAAGACCGAGAGAGAAGAGAGAGAGAAAAGGAGGAGAGAAAGAGAGAGGGGAGAAAAGAGGGAGAAAAGACGAGGAGAGAGAAGAGAGAGGGAGAGAGAAGAGAGAGGGAGATATTTGGGAGATATCTGACGAATAAATCAATGCCAAGTGACTTGCCTATCATACAGGTTAAAGATTAACAGAATAAGATACAATAATATTCAAGTACTAGTGGAACCGGTGGCTATACCACAGTATGATAATTTAATTATAACAACGTTCATATATTAAGAGCTATTGCCAATTAGTTCAATATTTCCTGAAAAAGAGAAACATCAATGGCAGGCATGTAAAGAACAATAAACCATGAAACACCATTGCGAGCTGACACTGAACATAATCCGAACAAAATGCCTACCAAGAAAATAATTTAAAAGAACTCTTCAATGAGTTGAACCAATACGAAATAATCCAATTCCTAAAAGAAACTAAACTTTACACGAATAATAACTCTAACAATATAGATACCAAAACTATATACATCATTATTTCTACTCTCTGGTAAAAATACTCAGCCAAAATTGTCTTAACAAAAAAATATTTTCTATAAATCGCCTCCGATCTTGATTTGCAATTTTAACAATTCCGGTCGTGTGAGAGAAAAGTGATGTGCGTAATGAGGCATACTATATATATATAATAATATACTATATTATAATATTATATTATATTACTGTATATATGTGTGTGTGTGTGTGTGGTGTGTGGTGGAGAGAGAGAGAGGGAGAGTAAATATGCTATAAATTCGACAATTTAAGAAATATTGAAAAAACAAGTGGTCTCAAAAATAAAATGAATCTATTTATCGACGCCAAAAGTTTCGTTTTTAAACCTTCATCAGTATATGTATTATGGGGTGAAGAAAATGATTGTTTTTAATCTCTTGTCATCATAAAACATTCATCAATTTCTTCACCCCATAATAACATCCTGATGAATATGTAACGAAACCGAAACGTTTAAGCGTCGATAAATAAATTCATCTATTTTGGAACACTTGTTTTTTTTCAAATTTCTGTAGTATATATAATTATATATATATTTATATATATATATATATGTGTGTGTGTGTGTGTAGTGTGTGTGTGTGTGGAAAATTTTATTACTTAATCTTTATCTTGTCGTTGTGAGTTTTCCTACATTGTCTTTGTATATAGTCTAAAAGATTTAAGATGAATATTAATCTTTTGCAAGTCTCTCTAGCAAATGAAATGTAATTCCTTTCGCCATCAGCACAGTCTCTACCAACTGAGCACATTACTCTTACTTCCTGACACCCAAATACAGTCGTCATATTTCACTTGCCGTCCAAACACTTGTTCTCTTCCTCATTCCCTGTGTCAGCGACAGTCCGTCTTATTTCTTGCCGTTGGCTGCGCTTATGCAAATTCCGATATACCTCATCCGGGTTTCTGCCAACAGCATTTCAGCTACGAGGAGGTAGCGAGTTCGAATATCCGTAGCCACTCGCCACACTTTCCCCTTCGCGCAGGCCAAACACTATCCTGACGCGCTTTGTTTGGGGGCTGGAATCCGCTTGTTCATAGGTCTGCCTTTCATTTCGTCAAATTCTTCAATTGACGCGGTTGTTATATGAGGATTTTATTTGGATTCCACTTCACGTGTATTTTATGTTTCATTCAGAAAAACAAAAGGCTTTATAGGTTAATTTATTGACAGTGAAGTCAGCTCTACCAACTGAGCACGTTACTCTCACTTCCTGACACCCGAAATAGCAGTCGTCAGATTTCACTTGTCGTCCAAACACTTGCTTTCTTCCTCATTCCCTGTGTCAGCGACAGTCCGTCTTATTTCTGCTCGTTCGGCTGTGCTTATACAAATTCCGATATACCTCATCGCGGTTTCTGCCAACAGCATTTCAGCTTATCGAGAGATAGCGAGTTCGATATATGTAGGTTGTTATATGAGAGATTTTATTTGATTCCACTTCACGTGTATTTCACTGTTTCATTCAGAAAAACAAAAAGGCTTTATTAGGGTTAATTTATTGACAGTGAAGTTAGTTTTTTCTCCTGTGTGAGTTGATGAAGTTGTTACAAACCAGAATTAAATCACGATTTCCCCCCACACACACACACACACACATACACACACCATCTTATTGTTTTACCAAGTGTGAATAGATAGATTATGTCTAAGATGTTAATAGTCCTGTTGAGCATTTTCTTTTTTACATTTACTTTTTTTTCGTATTAAGTTATATTTAGTTGTGCAAAAATACCTTGACAAAGGATGAGGGTCATCCGAAATATTGGTAAAAATAAAGCGGACAAGAGACAAAATAACAGATTATAGAACTCTGTTTCTTGTTTGTTTTTCAAGGAAAGAAAGAAAAAACATGAGTCAATATTCAGAAATATATTATCTTTAAGTAAGTCAAATCTGCACTGTTCTTAGGAAGCGGTTCTGAAAAAAAAAACCAGACGTGTTGCTGAAGACGAACACTTTCTTGTGAATCAGGTGTAAGAGAAGAAAAAGAAAAAAAGAAACAAAACATCTGTTCTTTCCGCCGTAAGACGCATGCGCTCTGCTTAGTTTTTTCGCGCGCCTATTCACAAACTTCAGAAAAGAAGCGTGCAATCTTTGACAATATCTTATCTATATATAATGGGGATTGGTGTTTGTAACCGAAACTATATTACCTCAAGTCACAATGTCCTTATTTGGTTTATGTCACATTCTCATGATTTTATTTTTATTCAAACCTCAATTATCTATAAACTTGTTTTACATTATTAATAATGTTGACTTTATATATTAATAATATGCAATTATATTTTATATATACAAAAATAGCGGTTTACAGTGTGAATGGGAAGAGTTTGCATATTGGTATTAAAAATTGATTTTAATAGATATGTGCTTACTATTATTGATTTCTAATTGTTTGGTTTATCTTAATTAATATGAGCAAGAACTTTCGGGATGAATAATCCATTAACAAGAAGAAAGTATTTAATTTTATTCTTTTACTATTTAAGTGATGGAAGAGTAATTTCTCTGAATGTTTGAGATGATGCTTGATGATAGTATATCTGCGTTATTCGGACTATTGTCTCATCTTATTGTTATTTTGTACAACGTTTCGGCGATATACCTCCGGCCTTGGGTATTTTGTGGCCTCGGGAACCTTCTCGACTCGGGACTTCTTGAATCGGGAGCATCAGCACGGAATTTGACTTAACCCTTTATCAGTCTCACGGGTTATCCTGTTCTCATTCCGTTAACCATAGCTGGGTAAGGAGTTGTGTTAAATTTTTCTATGTTATTGCGCTACTCAGGATTGAACCCGAATCCAGAGATAACTGTCACTTAGAACTGTCTACCTAATACATTATCCACTAGGCCATGTGTCCAATTGCAGGATAATTAATGTAAGAGTGAAGTTACTTTTATATTTCTTTACCTCCCTCTGCAAAAAATTTTATAAGTATCTTTATTTAGTTTCATTAGCTTTTCTCATTTAATATGAATCTTATTACATTAAACTTGCAACCGGGGGGGGCGATATATTTGCTAGTATTCATAAAGAGTATATCTCATTTTTGTGACATAGTAATGTATTGTATGTCCTTCCCTCGTGTCATCAGAACATTGCTGGAAGTCTGTTCATAGAACATTCTATACAAAACAAAAAAAGAACATTAGTGTCATCAACAAACCTTGGTAAGATATTGACCAATAAATGATCTGAAAATCATTACCACTAAACCAGACTATCCCAGCTGTACTTTATGATATCACCAGATTTTGTAGGTTTTCCGTGAACACTAGGAATGTCAGATGAAATTCAGCCTCTTTTATATAATATATATATATATATATATATATATATATATATATATATATATATATATATAAGTTGTGTCCGAAAGTATGGAGATTCTTTGTACTTTTTGACTCACCTTGTATTCTGAAAAAGTTAACGTTCCTTCATGTTGGTTTTCTATCTTGGTAATACAGCTTCCAAACTCGGCACTTTTATGACACACTTTGTATTCTGAAAAAAGCTAACGTTCCATTCATTGCAACTACAACATTTCTATATTGGTAAATACAGCTCAAGTTAAGAGTAAGGAAATGAATCCGACGGTATATGTATAGATAAAAGGGTATGAAACACACAAGCTGTTAAAATGAAAAGATATAAATATTTTCATTTTAACAGTATCATATGTTTTCATACTTCTCTCTCTCTCTCTCTCTCTCTCCTCTCTCTCTCTCTCTCTCTCTCTCTCTCTCTTATGTATGTATATATATATATATATTAATATATATATAATATATATATATATATTGATGGATATTTTGTGAATAGAAAAATTATGTCTAAGATGTTAATAGTCCAGTTGAGCATGTTTTTTTTTACATTTATTTTATTTCCTTATAAGCTATATTTATTTGTCAAGAATACCTTGACAGAGGGTGAGGGTCACCCAAAATATTGGTAAAATAAGCGAACCAAGGACAAAATAACGTTTTTTTTTTCATGCTTCCAATATCACAGAAATCGTTCACAAGAACATAAATTGATACACAGATATATATATATATATATATATATATATAATATATATATATATATAAGGTGTGTCAAAAAAGTATCAAGATTTTTTGACTTTTGACATACCTTGTATTTTGAAAAAATAACGTCCATTCATTGTTAATTTCTATCTTGGTAAATACAGCTTCAATCTGACACTTTTATGACACACCTTATATATATATATATATATAATATATATATATATATATATATATATATGAAGATAATTATGGGAGTAATTAGAACCCTTCACACTTTCCTAAATAGAAGTACCAGTATCATCATGAATAGCTGTAACAACGTTGATCGGGTCGTCTAATATAGATATAGATGTTTTCCATGACATAAGTGTTAGGGATTTTTATTTTGTTTTTATTCTTTTTTTCTTTTCTGTTTTTTTCTTTTTTCTTTTTTTACTTATTTATTTTTTAGGTGGGCGTCATTTTATTTATTCACTTAATGAGATGGATAAGTAAAAAAAAAACAGATAAAAACAACTTACAACGAATTAAATAATGCTCCAATGATCAAAACAAAAGACAAATAGAGGATGATTCGGAAAAACAAATATAATTTGACTTTGTTGTGTACGAAATCAAATCATTATAATGAAATTTATGTTTTTATAAATATAGAATTTAAGGATTACGCATTATACACTCAAACTTTACGTCGCTGAATTGTAAAGCGCTGTTTCATTATACATAGTTGGGGCAAAACTCGGGGTGTTTACAATTACTCAATATTAGACGTACAGATAATATACAGTATTGTCCATAAGTGAGTACACATATCTTATCTTATTATAATAATAGAGATTGTGTGTTTCTCTGTCGTAACCGAAACTATATTACTACTCAAGTCGCAAATCCCTTAGTCATTTACATCTCATTCTCCTTGATTTTATTTTATTTAAACTTCAATTATTAATAAAATATCACATTATTAATACTGATGGCTTATACTACTATAACGTGCAAGGTATTATATTTAAACAAAATAGCGGTTTAAAGTGTAAATGGGAGAGCTAATTTGCATATGATATCAAAAATTTGATTTTAATGAATATGTGCTTGGTATTATTGATTTCTATATGGTTTGGTTTTATCTCAATGAATATGAGCAAAAATATCGGGGATAATCTTAAAAGAAATCCATTTATCAAGAAGAATATACTGTCATTTTATTCTTTACTTCTCATTTTAACTTAAATAGTTAAATCAGTAAAATTTAGCAATGAAAGACGGGAGTGATGGAAGAATAAGTTTCAGTTGTTCTATTTTTCGATTATAGCCCCCCCCCCTCGCTGTTTCAAATCTTTTTATCTGCATTCTTATCTAGTTTCATTAGTCTTTCTAATTTAATATAGTATTTTATTACATTAAAACTTAAATACTTGCACCAGGAGGGTGCATGTATTTGCTAGTATGTTATAAGAAGTGTAGAGCCGTAATGAATCAAAATAGGTACCATTAGTTATTATTTATTAACGATTGCAGGTGTACTGCCATTCTATGTGTCCATCTTGTTTTCCTGTGGACACATACACATGGACACACCAGTGGGCCGACCAGCAAATATTTACATTAAAGCTTTGTGCGGACACTGCATGTCGTGAGGAAGACTTGCCAGTAAATGTTTATCAATATATTTATATATATATATGTGTGTGTGTGTGTGTGTGTGTGTGTGTGTGTGTGTGTGTGTGCATGAAACAATAGCAATAAATGACCTCATAAAAATTTCACTTCCTCTTCTCTGCTTCACTTTATACCACACGTCCAACCCTCCCCTCCTTCCTCTCTTTCCACCTTATCTTATCACTCAGTACCCACCCCTTCACCCTCTGCCCGCTCCAAGATTACCTTTTCAGCATAAAAGTAGACTGCTGTGAAAAAATGTCAAATGAACTTGACAAAGCTTCGCATAAGACCGAGGCGAAATATCATTTAAATTTAGTTGTTGTGTCGTTTTATCCACTTTTTCCCTTGTTTTCAATCACATTGTGTCGGCTTTACTCAATCCTCCACCCCTCATATATATATATATATATATATATATATTATATATATATTGAAAGGATTTCTTTTAAGATATTTTTGCTCATATTCATTAAGATAAAACCAAACCATTAGAAATCAATTATATATATATATATATATATATATATATATATATATATATATATATATATATTCCTAGACGAAGCTGTTGGCATTTCACATAGCGCTAATACCCTTGGAAAGGTATGAATCCATATATTCTTCCTCCAGCTATGGGTTAAATAGTAGGGCAGACAGGGCTCTTCAGCCTTGGGTAGGTAACCAGTCTAGGAGAGGGATAACTCTGAATTCAAAATTCCTGAGGTCGGTCGTTGATTGGGTTTGTGGCAATCTTTGATGCACCAATTCTTTCGTATCGACTGTGCCAAAAAGTGTGGATGGTCCAACACAAGCCTTCACCACTATAAACAAATCCTGTGTGGATGTTCATGTGTGTATGAACCCTCATACGTCGAAAATCGACGGGAGAGTCCATATTATATAGATAGATAGATAGATAGATAGATATGGGTATACACACACACACATATATATATATATATATATGTGTGTGTGTGTGTGTGTGTGTGTGTGTGTGTGTGTGTGTGTGTGTGTGTACCCACCCAAATAAATGCAAAATAGGATGTTGCATTAAAATTTCGTTCCATTTGACTTCGAATAAATAAAGATTATCTTTAACCGGATTTTGTCGAATGAGATAACGACTTTTCTTTTCAGTAACATTCTCTTTGGCAGCCATGTTTACTCATTTCCTATTTGTAGAATGTATATCTTAACTATTTATAAACTGTGAAACAATTCTCTAATGTATTATATGGGATGGTTCTTTTTAAAAAAAAAAACTAAATAACATTTTACAGTATCGCCGATAACAATGCTTTTTATAAGAGGTTAATTTTCTTCTAAACTCAAGAAATAAGGACGAACCCATAAGTGACGTTCTCCTGTGGACACCAACACATAGACACACCAGGGTGGGCTGGCCAGCACAGAGTTACATTGATTAGCTCTGAGCGGATGCTGGATGTCGTGAGGAGCGATGGCCGATAGAGGCGGGTGGCGAGAGACAGACAGACAGACAGACGTGTGACGTGGGAATCCGTGTTGTTCATCGCATGATGATGATGATGATGATGATGATGCCCAGATTTTATGATATTTAGTGGAACATTATATAATCAAAACAAATATTATTAGGTATTACTAGCAACAAAAAACAACCTCCGGGCGTCGTAAAAATTAATTTTTGAAAGACATTGCCTGAGTGGGAGTTAAAAATTCAATGTCAGAGGGTTTGTATCATAAGTAAGCAAAATCCTCATATTTTATTAAAGGAGTAAAAAAAAATAAAACAATTTGAAATGAAAACTGAGCCCCGTCTCTCTCAGATAAAATGTTGCGTGCATGTAATAATCAAACAATTATTTTGAATATTTTCCACATCAATTTTACACAAAATCGTAGGTATTTATTTATTTGTAAACTTGCTTACTCAAATTTTCGGTGTATATAGCATAAGAATATTGTGACGTAATCTGTAACGTAGAGCTATGACGTAGTTTTTGTTACAGACAGAAATATAGACGATCTCCATTATTAATAGACTAGCAAAATAAAAAACACACTCCGGGCGATGTAAAAATAGATTTTTGAAACATATTAGGTGGGAGTAAAAAATTCAATGTCAGCGAGTTTGTACCCTAAGTAAGTAAAATCATCAAATTCATTAAAGGATTAAAAATAAAACAATTTGAAAAATAAACTTTAAATATGTATTAAAATAAAACAAACTATATATAGATATATAATACCAGTCATGTATCTATTAAAACTTGTTTTCAAAAACAATGAAGACAGTCTAATGTTGCATGTTCAAACTTTGAGTGTATTTAATTCTATGTTATGGCGATTTTGGGTAATGTGACGTAAGCAGTGACGTAGTTTTTGTTACAGGCAAAAACCGGAAGCGAATCTCCATTATTAATAGATTTGGGCAATGTGACGTAAGCAATGACGTAATTTTTGTTACAGGCAAAAACCGGAAGCGAATCTCCATTATTAATAGATTTATTACAAAACTCTATAGCAGTTGCTCTCAACCTTTTAGGGTATATGGACGCTTTCACCATAGGTCAGAATGTCATTCCACTCCCTCTTTCCAAAATTGTCTGCCTCGAAATCTGCATCCCAAATAATATAAAATGCACAAATATGTGAGATAGTTCACGTTAACACGGGACAAAATACGGTGCATATCGCATAAATGCGTTCTGGCCTCCTGCCCTAAAAAAACGCTAAGCGGTGCCTGCTGGAAATCCAAACCGCGCCGCTAATGAACTCCATAGCTGATTGTTTTTATTTTAGAAACTTGGTCGTATTTATTTTAAAATAAGTGATAGTCTTTTTTAATTAAAATGAAATGAAAATACCGAAAAAAATATATTTTAAAGGGGGGGTAAAATATTTACATTTACTTTTCGATAAATAAAAACCTGGGTGTGGTTTATTTTTAACGCCTTCAAACCACTAAAAAAAAAGGTTATTTGTCGATAAAAACGCCTTCAAAATGAAAAAAAAAAAAAGATTAAGAGGGAGGCGGGTTAAAATATTTACATTTACTCGTCCAGAAAAGACAATGGTAAAATTTACTTGTCCAGAAAAGACAATGGTAAAATGGTGGGGTAAAATATCGCTTTCATATCGCATTAACTTTTCGGGAAAAACGCCTTCAAACAGCTAGAGAGTTCAATAGTAGCGCGGGTTAGATTTTCAGCAGGCACCGCTAAGCATTTTTTAGGGCAGGAGACCAGGACGCATTTATGCGATAATACCCCCCAAATACTAACACAAACACAGAATAACACTTATACAAACACATAAGCTAGCGGAGAAAATAACCAGCATGACCTCTCGGGAGCACAGACCAATGCACACTGCGTTTTTTTGTTTGTTTGTTTGTTTGTTTTGTTTTTGTTTTTTTTTGGGGGGGTATTTGTTTGCTTTTTTTTTTTGTTTTTGTTTTTTTCTTTTGCAGCCGTGGAACTAGTTTGAGTTTACCAATCTGTGGTTCCAATCCCCAGATGAAACCCTGAACCCCCTCCCCCAAGGTGTGAATCCCCCCCATATATACATACACCTCACCCCCCCCCACCCCGATTGAGACTCACTGCTCTGCAGCATTGAAACTCTGTAAACAAAAAGGAAATAGCATAAATTTATAGAAGTATATTTATTTTTCAACTGCTTAATATTCATATTTTTTATAGAGTTAGCTGCAGAGTATGGTAATTAATAACAGTTAATGATTTCCGTTTTGATTGTCTAATGTCCCACTAACGATCCAAGTAAGACGAACAAGACATTCTGGACACTGCTGGCGAAGTAAGAACAAACTCAAATTACGTTATTCTGTGGACTACTACACATGGACACACCATTGTTGGCCAACCAGCAAAAATATGCATTCATCAGCTCTGTACGGACACTGGGTGCCGTCTAGAGAACTTGCTGTGAGCTCTGACCAATATGGACGGATTGCGAGAGAGAGAGTCGAGGGAATTCGTATTATCGTGATGAGGATGGTGAAAATTAATGAACTATTGGTATCTTTAGTTTAGAAGAAAATTAAGCTGAATAATTATATTTGGTTTGGTTTTGTTTGGTTTGGTTTGTTGGATTTTACGGCATGTCAACCCTTGTTGGGTTATTTTATGCCGAAGACGCTTTGTTCTATTTATGCTTAATGGGTATTCAATACTTTTTTAACTCATTTTTCTATTTAACCCATAGATTGGACCCTATAATATACTTCAACTCCAGGTCAGAGTGAACCTGGGAGTAATGGCGATTAAGGGATACTCCACACTCAAGGGTCGGTTTAGCTCAGTCGGTAGAGCGTCCGGCTACGAACTACAAGGTTTCTGGTTCGGATGAATAGCACAGGGATCTCCTTGGTCTAGCGCTAGTGAAAAGGGGATCGACTCCCTCGCCGTCTGGCTGATACAGACTCTATGCTATTCTTACTACTTTGCCACACTCCCGAGAGCTCCAAAATTGGAACTTTACCATTAGATGCAGTTTAACGTCATACCCTGAACATTTATATTTGGCGAATGATGCAATGTTGCTGACACATAAGGTTCAAAACTTTTGCATATATACAAAATAGGAGAATAAAATTGTAAGGAGTGTACTTGTTATTTAAAAAGCTTTGATTAGTCAGGCACACGAACTTTAGATTGCTTATCGGGAGCTACTGTTCCTTAGTAGTCACCCTCTGATGGTAGTGGACTTATTGAAGGATGATACTACATACATTTTTTGTGGGGGCGCCCGAAGTGTAATGGTTATCGGTAGCTACTGTTCCTTAGTAGTCACCCTGTGGATGGTATCAATTCTTCCTCTGATTTCCAGATCCTCCAGTCTTTTTTCCAAGCTTTTTGGGACCGTTCAAAGTGCACCAACTACAATTAAATTTATATGTTGTGCACCAACTATTATTATTATTATTATTATTATTATTATTATTATTGGAGGCATGTAGTAAAACCTCTTGTGGTGCTGCTTTTAATCGCCCGGAGACTAATTTTTACAACATCCACTTCATTTTATTCATCAGAGGGTTGTAAAAAGATTATTATTTTCATTCTATGCGAGTTTTCACACCATTTTAACAGGTGATTTTTCACCAAGGTCTGAGCGACAGTAATTCTTCTCGGGTTTCCAGAACCCTTCTAAGTATTCTAGCTGATTTTAACAATGCTGTGGTCTAAAGTAAGTCATCGGAGTGGCCTAAAGTCGGTATCAGCCAGATAGTGAAGGAGTCTATCCCCCTTTTCACTAGCGCTAGACCAAGGAGATTGTTTTTGTTTTTTAGCGTCTGAGGCGGAGCGCCATTCCTACCATCAGCTCCTCACTTTACCGCACAGATCCCTGTGCTACTGATATGCTGAGCTAAACCGGTTGTGTTCTATATGGTCACAATTCTTCCTCTGATTTCCAGTTCTCTTAACCTTTGTGGATCTTTCCAAATACACCATCTACAAATTGATATCATTATGACCTTCATGTTCCACAATTTTTTAGATCTCTAGCAAGATCCTGGTCATTTTTATTGCAACTTGAATTGGAAAATGCTTTATTCCCTGAGCATCTTAACACAATTTGTCTAATAATACGTTACATTTTGTTTCAGGCGCCCCTGGTGTAGTGGACACAGTAACACGAGTTCAAATCCTGGTCGAAGCTGGGTGCATTTCACATAGTGCTAATACACTTGGGAAAAAGTATGCATCCAACTATTCTCCCTTCAGCTATGGGTAAATAGTAGGACAGACTCGGCTCTTTAACCTTAATATGATTACCGGTCTAGGAGAAAAATAACTCTTAATTCAAAACTCCGCTTAAAAAATGACCTTGTGTCACTTCCTTTTCGCGCGTAGGGTGTGGATAAATACCTTTGGTTTGGTTTGTTTTGTTTTACGGCATATCAACCTCAGTAGGTCATTTAATGCCGACAAAGTTTTGAAATAAATTCATTCTTAATAGATACTCAATTTTGTTTATAAACTCATGTTTTTTCTATTTAACTCATTGGTGAGACCTTAACAGGTACGACGACTCCGGGTCAGAGTGGACCAGGAAGCAATGGTGATGAAGGGGCGTTCCACATTCCCCAAACCTCCAGAACTGGAACTTCACTATCAGATAGAGTTTAACGTCATTCTCAGGACATGTAGACCCTCAGTCACCGCCTTCTAGCACCCATATGATAAAAAGGGTTGGAGCTTGCCATAAGGGCAATAGGGTTGGGGCAAATATATAGGTGCTAGGGCTTGACATGACCAGCCGATTGATCGGAGGGGGGCTCTCTGACTGCCCGTCTAGCCCAAGTAAGGGTCTAAGTGGAGTGTGGATAAATACGTTACATTCTTTATTTCCTTAATTACTGACTTCCTAATCTCACCGACACACTTGTACACGATTTAATCTTGAATCGTCAGTCCGCGCCAATATTGCGCCAAAATTGCAGCCGACTTTTGACGAAACAAACATTGGAAGATTAACAAGAAATCAATGTTAAATTACAAAGTAAACAAGAATATTTTGTCATAAAGACGTAAAACGTACCAAATATTTCGGGCGTGGTACCAAATATACCATTATCATCATCACCTCATCATGTCACGCTATTAGTACGGATATCCATCGCAATCTCTCTCCAACCGTTCCTATCACTCATTGTTCTCGGGAGGTCCTCTGCGCAAAGCTGGTCAATGTACGTCTTTGCTGGACGACCCACTCTAGCGTGCCCGTGTGCTGGCTTCCACAGGAGAACATCACTTATGAGTTCGTCCTTGCTTCTCCTGCAGTGTTCTTCGTGTCTTATTCGTCTTACTTACTCGTAGGAAATAGATTCGTCGACCCGAGTTCAAATACTGGACAAAGCTACAGTTCAGATAGCGCTGATACCCTTGGGAAAAGTATGAATCCAACTACTCTCCCTCCAGCTATGGGTAAATAGTAGGGCAGACTGAACTCTTTAACATTGGTTAGGCAACCAGTCTAGAAGAAGGAAAACTCTGAATTCAAACCTGTTAAACTCCGCTTGGGGTGGTCACTACTAGAATAGGCTTAGTCCTAATTAGGGATCTATTTCACTAAAAGAAGAAAAAAAGAACATGTTTTGTTTTTGGAAATGAAAGAATAATTAATAAAATAATGATATTCAAACGGGGGTTTGGAAACGAGACCAATGAATAAAACATAACTTTGAATAATGATTTACATAACCGAAACATTCCAAATAATCATAATAACAACAATAATAACAAAAAAGGCAATGGCCTGAATAAAAAAAATTAGATGCAATTTTATGGTTGTGGAACTCAAAGCAATTTAGGGACCATATTACCTTTAGGCACCCCTTTTTGATCTCGATTAAGAAAGGACATGTTTTTCATTTACACCGTCAATATCCGGTTGTTTGTTAGGGGCTAGGATTAGGGATTAGGGGTTGTATTATTAAAAAAATAATCTAAAAATCGTCTGTTAAAACAACCGGATCTTGACGGTGTAAATAAAAAACATGTCTTTTCTTAATCGAGATCAAAAAGGGGTACCTAAAGGTCATATGGTCCCAATTTCCTTTATCTGCGTCTCCCAGACAAAGGTAGACAATTATACCTGAAATAATAGAAAAAGATTGAGGGGCTCTTTAGGGTGGGTCACCTGACAATAGAAAAACAATCAAATAAGAAATTCCTGAATAACTGTGCAAAATTCTAGAGATTCCAGTGAGCCTGGATTGGTTTTATGATTTAAACGAAGTTTATTAAAGTATACAATATAAATTTGCTTACTTTTTTTAGTATTATAAAACTATTAGAAGTATATAATCCGAGAAATCTAAGAAGAATGTGCAGCTGACCCGGGACAAATTTACAACAGAAATTATTTCTTTGTTTAATGGCATATCAACTTTCGTGGGTTATTCAATGTCAAAACCATCCTTGTAGTTGGAGTACTATTTAACCCAATGGTTCTCAACCTTTTTTTATCCATGGACCCCTTTTAACCTTATTTTACTCTGGTGGACCCCCCCCCCCCCTAGCCATTCGATGTTTAAAAATCCCATTGTAATTTTATAGTTAAATACATTTTGCTTGCCTGGGTCCCAAAATTTTTTATATGGTCCCCGGGGGTCCACATGGACCCCGGTTGAGAACCACTGATTTAACCCATCACTAGGAGTACCAAAGGGTTCACACTTTTTCCAGGGGTATTAGTCAGAAATGAACGTAATAGTACGACTGTAGTTCAAACTCGATTAGTACGATGTCTCAGTCCAGCACGTTATCCATTACGCCACGGTGACTCCCCTGCAATAGAAATGACACAGAGTGTACTGCATAACATATCAAATGTTTCCCCTAAAATATTGTGTGTATAAGAATTGAATATGTAGTTCTTATAATATGTCAGAAGGCTCAGAGTAACCTTCCAACGTAAGTGAATATATACATAAACGACGCCGAACAAAGAGGTACAACATGACAACGATACAGACTTTATTGTTTGAGCACATGGAACATGAAATACATGACATTATACAAAGAGATAGGACGAAAGCTCTTGGGAAGTAAGAAAGTGTACATAAAGAATACGAGAGTCATTTACTGATAGTTGGGTGGGCAAAGTCCCCCACTTAATGGACAGAGATACCACGCGTCTAGTCCATCCTTTGTAGATGCTAGAACAAGAATTTAACTACCCAGCTAGTAGTGTCACAAAGTGGCGAAAACCCTCCGGTGAGGGAAGATAACTCTTTTGGACACAGGTCCATCCCAGCAGGTCCATCCACCTGTAGCGATTGACTGCCCAGTCAATCGCTACAGGTGGAACAAGTTCAAATTGAACTTTAGTAGTTATTTGGGCGATTTTTTTTAAAAAGTTTCTAGTGAGGCAATTCATAAAATAAAGCTTTTTTTGTGTTTCCGTTATCATTTTTATTGCATAAGATACGTGTGATATAAAAATTAAAGTCGTTGGGGTGGCCTAAAGTCGGTATCAGCGAGGGAGTCTATCCCTTTTTCACTAGCACTAGGAGATTGTTTTGGCATCTGATGTGGAGCACCACACCTACCATCAGCTCCTTACTTTATTGCACAGATCCCTGTGCTACTCATACGCTAAGTGGCTAAGGGCCGGTATCGAACCCGTAACCTTGTGGTTCCTAGGCCGACGCTCTACAGACTGAGCTATACCACAATTTTCAACGTTTTGCAACTGGCATAGACCACATCGTTACTCATTGTGATAAACAGACTAAGAATCTGTCTCATCTTGTCGGCGCAATCACTTTTACTGTAATAGTTATTTAACGAACCACAGGTAGGATGTGACACAAGGTCGCAAGTATGGCAGGGGGTATCCAGCTAGGATCGAACTCACTATTCAAAAGTGATAAATCGGCGAGACTAGCGTAAAGAGTGTCTATACTGACAACATTGAAGTATTTAATTTTTTTTTTGTTTTTGTTTTTTTTTGAAAGAGTAACTTTTCTGACAACAGACGAAAGAAAACACGTGGACCGCAAATTACTTTTAAAAGTACGCTGTAGAACAATTATCGTGACTAACATCTTCCTAAAACTTGGTAATTTGTACTTCACCCCCTGATTATGTTTCTCCCGTTGTGTTAGATAGTACAACTACTGTTCTTCTACAAGGATAGCTTTGGCATTAAATAACCCTCGAAGGTTCATGTGCCATTAAACAAAAGAAACCAAACCAAAATCTGAGATTAATTCTCCAGAAATACTTTTCAGGACTTTATTTATCCATCAGTTCCGAATAATTTGACGTTGACGCAAATAATACTATTTACTGAAGTCAAGATAAAAAATATAATATTTATTTTCACGAAAACTATAGAAAAATACTACAAGACAATTATTTTATTATTTCTTTGAATGTTTGAGATGAGGCTTGGACACATGGCCTAGTGGATAAGGTAGTTTAGGTTAAGACAGTTCTAAGTGACAGTTATCTCTGGATTCCGGGTTCAAGCCTGAGCGGCGGCAGTAACATAAAAAAATAATTAACACAACTCTTACCCCAGTTATGGTTAGCGGAATGAGAACAGGATACCCCCGTGGACTGAATAAAGGGTTAGGTTCAAAGTTCCGTGATGGCTCCCGATTACAACAAGAAGGTTCCCGACTACGACAAGAAAGTTCCCGAGTTCGAAAAGAAGGTTCCCGAGTCCGAAAAGAAGGTTCCCGAGTCCGAAAAGAAATACCTGAAGAAGGCCGGAGGGCATATCGGCCGAAATCGTTGTACAGATAACAATAAAGATGAGGACAATGGTCCGAATAACGCAGATAATACTAATTTGTTTTATGATCTAAACCTAATGAATCTACTGGATAATTTACTGCATGATGAATTTTTAAAAAAACCTAAGTAGCGAGAAAATGTAATATAATAATATATAAGTCGTCGGAGTGGCCTAAAGATAGCATCAGCCAGACAGCGAGAAGGTCTATCCCGTTTTCACTAGTGCTAGACCAAGGAGATTGTTTCTGCGTCTGATGTGGAGCGCCACACCTACCATCAGCTCCTCACTTCACGACAGAGATCCCTGTGCTACTCATACGCTGAGTTGGTGAGGGTCGGTATCGAATCAGGAACCGCAAGGTTCCTAGTCCGACACTCTACCGACTGAGCTAAACCGACCCTTTGATTTTATGATCTAAACCTAATGAATCTACTGCATAATTGACTGCATGATGAATAAAAACAAAACTAAGTGTTGGCGTTTTTTTATATAAGGCGTGTGTCAAACGACCACTTCTACTTATAGACTCGCCGATGAACATGTGACCAACTATTGACCAACCACTGGCAGTATTCTACTGCTGATATTATTATTTATACTGGTCTTTTCTGGTCATACCTAAGCATTACTACTTGGATCTTCTTGGACGACGGACCATAGGATTCTATATCACAGGACTTTTGACTTACCAAAGGATTCTATATCACAGGACTTATTCACTTACCAAAGGATTCTATAACTCGGGACTTACTTATTTACTTTAAGTTCTTTATAACTGGCCAAGGATGGCGGTCAGATACTTAACACTAAGTAGAGAGGAAATGTAATATCATGAGATGCAAAACTCAAAATTAGGAAACTCACCAAATTATGCTTTCTGCCAGAACAACTTATTATATTGCAACCAGATTTGTAAGTGCATCGAACAACTTCCAGGAGTTTCTGAGAAGGAGCAGGCTGAAGGTCTTTTTCTTCTTTTTTTCTTCTTTTTTTTTTCTTTTTTTTTATTTTTATTTTGAAAGAAAGAAAGATGTTTATTTTCACACATTTTTTACAAAAAAAACCACAACAAATGATTAATGTATGGAGTTGGATCACTAATTAGGACTGAGCCTATCCTAGTAGTGACCACCTCTGCTATTTCATAGGTTTTCAGGTTTGAAATATTTAACAGATATAAGTAATTTTAAAAAAGAACAAAGGTATTAATTTTAAATATACAGTAGAGACTGGGTCTCTTTTGTTGGTATTTGAATACTTCTCTTTTTTAAATCAACCAATATTAATTCCTCCATTGAAGTGAGACGAGTCTCTTCGAGTCGTTGTCGATTTCGTCTTCTTTGTATCAAGGGTCGGCATTCTGGACGTCTGGGTCGGAATTTTCGGAACCCTCGACATTTTTCCGTTGTATCAGGCGAACATTGTCACCGAAGTCATTGCTAGTGCAGGTCTCTGTCAGCAGAAAAAGGTTTGGTTTCGTAAATACTGCTGACCTCTTATTTGTCATTATATTCTATTGTCTCAAATGATGGTATAAACTACTGAAGTTTAAAAGGTTATTTGATTGACTGATTCATTGAGTCGTTGGTTTTAACGCCAGACGAACCCGCTTTGATTTATTTTAACACTTTACCTACCAAATTTCCCCCATGGCTGTACCAAATTTTCTTGGCATTTATTTTTTTACCTATTGCAAAAAGGATCAAGTACCAGTCTCAGGGTTGGTACACAGACAAAACAAAATGTGATAGAGGTGTTCTAGTATTTATTTTTCAGAGCAAACAAATAATACGTTCGAGAGCCGCTGCCAGCCGTTTACAGTAGTGGGAGAACCGCTGTGAGCGGTTTAAAGTAGGCAAAGAGTGAAACCTAGAGTTTAGGAAATCGCGTTCATTGTATATCCATATTTGCATTTTTGTGTAGTTTCTTAAATGTTTGTGAATTTTTTTTTTTTTAACATAGTCCTATCGAATAAGAACAATTCTTAAACAGATCTATTTGATCCATTGATGGGACTTTAACAGGTACTACCACTCTGGGTCAGAGTCGACCTGAGAGTAATGGCAGTGAAAAGTTCTCTACATTCCACAGATCTCCAAAACTGAAGCCGCGTCATCAGATGTAGTTTAGTGTCATAAGCAGAACATCCCTTTTGGAGGGTCTTACCCCTCTGTATGGGATACTATCAGCGTATTCTAAGACCCGCCAACTGGGTAACTGCGATATAACACGTAGGGGAATTACTCAATAATCCGTCAAATAAATTATAGGAGACGTCCACATCCGCTATAATAAATATCCAAATACGTGATATACCTGAAGAAGAAAAATACTGAATCTCTATGTTACTATAGTTATTCACTAAGCTTAGCTTAGATGTGGCACAAGGTCAGAAGTATGGGGAGCCCAGTGAAAATCGAACTCATTAACAATAGTCTGTGAATCTAGCTTACTAACCATTACACCACATGAGGTGCCTAAATAGTTATTTACTAAGCTTAGCTTAGATGTGGCACAAGGACAGAAATATGGGGCACGCAATGAGACTCTAACTCACTAACAATGGTCTGCGAATCTAGATTGCTAACCACGTGAGGTATCTATGTTACTATTTGAGGTGCGTGGTGTAATGGTTATCGTCATAGAAAATGGACTCGACGACCTGAGTTTAAATCTTGGACGAGGCTGTTTGCATTTCACATAGCGCTAATACTCTTGGGGAAATCTATGAATCAAGTATTCTCCATCCACCTATTGGTAAATAGTCGGGCAGATCAGGCTCTTCAACCTTGGTATGGCGACCAGTCTAGGAGAAGAAAAACTATAAAATAAAATCTGTTTAATTCTGCTTTAGAAATTGACCATATGTCACACCTTACTCATGCGGAGGAGTTGTATATATATATATATATATATATATATATATATATATATATATATAATATATAACAAATCTGGAATAATACTAAGTCATTGTTGGACAGACATACATACATAAACACATACACACGTACACATATACACATACATACAAAGTATTCGGAGGGAGATATTACCAAGCATTCAACAGAATAAGCAGATTCTAGCCATAGGTTAACAGCTCCAGGACTACAGTTTTCAGAAATCTTCTGACGAAGAGATCTTTATCCCGAAATATTAAGAGAATAAATCAAAGGTAAACGAACAAGATCATAGTTACCTCATTTTTCTTTACACTTGCATTGTGATAGCCTTCAAAACCAACCACCAAACCTATATATATATATATATATATATATATATATATATATATATATAAAAGACGGTCCGCTAAAATGGATTATGTTTTTTAGAAGAAAGATTATTTTTGTCTTACATTTGCGACACGTGTTTCAGATCTTCTGATATTTTCCTCAGGTATGAAGAAGATATCAGAAGATCTGAAACACGTGTCGCAAATGTAAGATAAAAATAAAAATAAAAATTTAAAAACATAATCCATTTTGCAGACCTTTTTTATAAAATATTTAATTTTCTCCTGTTGGACCCATAACAACACTTTATATATATATATATATATATATATATATATATATATATATATATAAGTGAATTTATATGCTTGTAAAATCAGCTTGAATGCCTTGATTTATCCATTAATTCGGAAAATCGATTTTCATTATTCGTTGCAGGTTTGGTTCATACACCAATGCACAATCAACTTTCAGACGGTGAATCGAGAGTTGGTCATGACTGAATCTGGTGCCGGGAGACCAGACGCCATTAAAACATTAAAACAGGACAAGGACGGAAAGATGGAGGGGGGTGGACGTTCGGCTATTAGAATAACGGTCATCGAATACTGAATATAAAATAATCGCATACGATGATAGTGAAAACAGAATGGAGACCATGGTTACTAGAATATAAAACAATTCCTGGATTCCCACCGAGAAACTGATCGCTCGCAATAAAACAAGAATTATTGAAAAGAAATAGAAAAATGAAATAAGACAAAATAAAGTAATCTATGCCGGCGCATGCACAGATTTATAGCTAGCTGGACACAGTAAAAACAAACGATATTTAGCATATTCGGTCAAATAGAGTCATCTTCACCATTGAAGCAACCAATCGTGTATCCTATCATCTTTTTCCATATGATAGAAAGAATAATAGAATGTAGTCCCTTTAATCATTCTATAACACAAATTAAGTGTTTATTAATTCTGTTTAGTTTGCCTTTGTTGATTTATTGATTAGTTTTGAGGGAAATACTCCATAGATTGTGGAATCGATTCACGGTTTTAGATACGAGGGCGAGTCAAAAAGTAATGCCATTTTGTTTAAGGTAGGTATAATTACCAACACAATAACATTTAGCATACATCAAAATGAAACTGGTCCTCTGTGGATCACATCTTTTCTTCTCCACATAGGTGAGTCAAAAAGTAATGCCATTTTGTTTAAGGCAGGTATAATTACCAACACAAGAACATGTATCATACATCAAAATGAAACTGGTCCTCTGTGGATCACATCTCTTCTTTTCCACATAAGTGAGTCAAAAAGTAATGCCATTTTGTTTAAGGCAGGTATAATTACCAACGCAAGAATATGTATCATACATCAAAATGAAACTGGTCCTCTGTGGATCACATCTCTTCTTCTCCACATAGGTGAGTCAAAAAGTAATGCCATTTTGTTTAAGGCAGGTATAATTACCAACACAACATGTATCATACACCAAAATGAAACTGGTTCTCTCTGGATCACATCTCTTCTTCTCCACATAGGTGAGTCAAAAAGTAATGCCATTTTGTTTAAGGCAGGTATAATTACCAACACAAGAACATGTATCATACATCAAAATGAAGCTGGTCTTCTGTGGATAACATCCCTACTTCTCCACATAGTCACCGTTTCTCTTAATAGCAATGTTCCACCTTCGATTGAGTATGTATCCCTGCCCCGTAAAATTCTGTTGACTGTTCTTTGAGCCACTTCTTTACTACAGATTTCCCTTCCTCATCACTGGAATAATGTTTGCATCTCTTCGGCCCCATGAAAGAAGGTTTGAGATGTTAACATTTCTAGGTTTGGTTTCTTTGTTTAATGGCATATCAATCTTCGTGGGTCATTTAATCCCAAAGTCGTCATTGTAGAAGAACAGTGGCTGGTGGCGGAGGAGGTTCATGCCATTCCAAAATGTATTAATCCGAAAGTGAATCTAAATATATATTTACCAACCCCTCCGCACGAGCAGGATGCGACACATGGTCAATTTCTCAAGCGGAGTTTAACAGGTTTGAATTCCGAGTTTTCCTTCTCCTAGACTGATTACCTAGCCATGGTTAAAAATTCCAGTCTGTCCTTCTATTTACCCATAGCTGGAGGGAGAATTGGATTCATACCTTTCCTAAGGGTATTAGCGCCATGTGAAATGCCAACAGCTTCATCCAGGAATTGAACTCGGGTTGACGAGACCATTTCTTGCGACTCTAACCATTACACCACGCACCAGACAGAGTCTAGCTTTTTATGCAAAAATTATGAAGATTTGAATTATATTCGCGAAGATATCTAAAAATTAAAATAGCATTAAAAAGTGAATATAAATAGATCGACTGGAATTCGAACCCGCTTACTACGATGTCGCTGTTCAGCACGTTAGCCACTATGCCATCGAGACTCATCCTTAATATTTCCATGGGAGTTCCTTTATGATATTATGATTTTAAAGTCGCTGCCTGGTCATAATCTTTGTCAACACATTATTGAAATCTTTCCAAGGAGATCTCCGTATTATCAGGGAAGGACCCATGGTGTATTGGCTAACATATATATATATATATATATATATATATATATATATATATATATATATATGTGTGTGTGTGTGTGTGTGTGTGTGTGTGTGTGTGTGTGTGTGCGTGTGGAGAAAGGTAGACAAACACAGGATGTTATGGAAACCGGATGTTTATTGTCGACGGTGCAACGTTTCGGTCTATTAGACCTTCTTCAGGACTTTTATATAGTTCTTGCTTCAATGATGGACATTCTCAAAATGGTGAAACAGGAGGTCGTCAGTAGGGGGAGGGGTGGTTGGGGGGGTTCTTCTCTTTAGTTGGGGAGTGTCAGAATGGTTAATGTTACCGCATTCTGACACTCCCCATCTTAAGAGAAGAAAATCCACTACCCATCCCCAACCACCTATTTAACTGGGTTTGATTACAGAGTTTCAGTGAAAATTAACTTTTTATTAAAAAGAAAATCGTTCGGGGGTGGGGGGAGGTATTCATAGAGGATATTGTATATATCCCCCAAAAATATATGTTAAAAACACTAGTTGTTTTTTATGTACTAATGCAACTGCGTTTTTTAAAAAAATGTCGCAAGTGTTTGTCCAGAAGTCGGCGGGTTTGTTTGTTTGTTTTTATTGTTTTTTAGTTTAATGGTATATCAACCTTCGTGGGTTATTCAATGCCAAAGCCATTCTTGTATAGGAACAGTAGTGGTACTATTTAACCCATATCTAGGAGAATGAGGGGGTTCATACCTTTCCCAATGGTATTAGTTCGAAAATAAACGTAATAGCGCGACTGGAGTTCGAACTCGCTTACTACGATGTCGCCGCCCAACATGTTAGCCGCTACGCAGCGTGTATTCGCCTTTTCATTTAATAAACCAATAAATCGAATAAACTTTTTCGGTTACCGAATACTTCACGCTATCCAATCAGCTGTCTCACCGGGCGAATGAGATCCTGGAATGTATCGACTTTTTATTATCACCGGTACGATGCTGGATATTAGAGATATGGACATGTATTATATATAATAAAAAAAACTACTTAGCATTGTCTAGGTTGTTGTTACACTGGATGGAGAAAATTCAATTAAAAGACTGATCGCATTAGTTTATTATCCAAAATGAATTAGTAAGTTATCATCATTATAAATGGTTCAAGCCAGGTTGATAATTTCATGGTTTGAGTAATTTGTTATATGGCATATCAACTCCTTATGGGTTATTTAATACCGAACTTTGATTCATTTATTTAGTTTTATTAGCCTTTCTAATTTAATATAATATCTTATTACATTAAAACTTAAATACTTGCACCCGGAGGGGTGCATATGGTTGGCCACCTTTCATCTACGAGAGACGATGGAGTAGTGTCAAAGTTTTTTTTCATTTATCTTTTTAAATTCGAACTACATAGCCTGGGCGGATTCATATGGAGGATAAACTGTTGCCCATGCAGCAAATTCTCCCTTTCCACACTGCCATTGTGATCCAAAGGAAAGGTAAGGTAAGTAACAATGCGGTTTGGCAACGGTAGTGTTGCAGAAGTTGATGGGTAATACTGGATTTTAGCATCACTCTACCTTAGGGACTCCGGCTCCTGATTTGTTTTTGGGGTTTACTCTCCTAGCCTCTTAATTTTAATATAAGATTCCCTTAAATATTCCTGTATATGTTATTTCTCTAATTATTATTTAATTAATAATAATTGATAGTAATAATGATAATCCCAATAATCCTTAGTAGACACTAATAGCTTCAAGTTAATTGTATTAAGACAATTAATTTGCACATAGTTATATAGTATCAAGCATTCCTTCCAATACGAACATTTTTCATGCAGATCTATTTGACTCATAGATAGGAGGGAACTACCACTCCGGGTCAGTTTGTACATGTGAATAACGGCTATTAAGTTATACTCCAAACTCGCCGGACCTCCAGAACTGGAACCTCACCATCAGATGCATTTTAATGCCATGCCCAATACACACATTTTCTCCGTGGCCTTACCCCTCTGTAGGGGATACAGTCAATTTATGCCAAGTCCCGCTGATAGGGTGACGTAAGGTCTTTGGAAATGGAATCGGTGACCCGAGTTCAAATCCTGTACGAGGCTTTTTGTTATTCACTTCGTGATAATACTCTCGACAAAGGTATGAATTCTTCTCTCTTCTCCTCCCAGCTATCAGGAAATAAGTAGGGCAGACTGAGTTATTTAACCTTGGTTAGGCAACCATTCTAGGAGAAGGAAAACAATTAATTCAAACCAGTTGTCATCAGGTCGTGCTGTCTGTGCAATCTCTCTCTCTCTCTCTCTCTCTCTCTCTCTCTCTCTCTCTCTCTCTCCAGCCATCTTTATGAAGGTCCTCCACGCAGCATCCAGAATCCACACACCAACCATGGGAAGCAGCATGGTGGATGTAAAGCAAGGCTGGTGATTCCAAAGTGGGTCAACGACGTGCTTAACAAGACGCTCGGTGGATGAACCTCAAAGGTCAACCGGCCAGGGTCAAACAGTTCAGTCAGGAAACTACTGCTACTCATCTCTAAATGTGGTGTCTATTAATGAGTTAACAAAACAGCCAGATAGGCATAACCGAAAATTGACAAAACCAGGTTTATTCCGTTTAAAGATTTATCCTGATGCTGTTGGCTTATTCTAAACCCCGCCGGCAGAATGCGATACGATGCTGGACAATAAAGATATAAATCTATATTATCAAAAAAAGAAAACAAAAATGTACATAGCATTGTCCAGGTTGTGGTTGCACTGGTTGGAGAAAAATTCAATTAAAGGCTGATCACATTAGGTTATTATCGAAACTGAATTATAAACCTGGTCATTGTCATTATAAATGTCTCTAGCCAGGTTGATAATTTGAGTTGGATTGCCCGTTCATGACGAGTGGCGAACACTCGAGAAAGACTAATTTAAACGTAAGTGAATTGCTAATGCCTTATTCTCAATCACTATTTTCTCTAAGATTGTGATGCAATACCGTGTTGAAAATGAATCTGTCCTGAGTACAATTCATCATCATCATCATCATCATCATCACCATCATCAAAGAGTGCTGAGAGTACAAGTTCTCTCTCTCTCTCTCTCTCTCTCTCTCTCTCTCTCTCTCTCTCTCTCTCTCTCTCTCTCTCTCTCTCTCTCTGTGTGTGTGTGTGTTTTCTCTAAGATAAAATACAATGCTGTGTTGAAAATGAATTTGTCCTGAGTACAATTCATCATCACCACCATCATCAAAGAGTGCTGACAGCACGGATTCTCTCTCTCTCTCTCTCTCTCTCTCTCTCTCTCTCTCTCTCTCTCTCTCTCTCTCTCTCTCTCTCTCTGTTTTCTCTAAGATAAAATGCAATGCCGTGTTGAAAATGAATTTGTCCTGAGTACAAATCATCATCATCATCATCAAAGAGTGCTGACAGCACGGATTCTCTCTCTCTCTCTCTCTCTCTCTCTCTCTCTCTCTCTCTCTCTCTCTCTCTCTCTCTCTCTCTCTCCCAGGCAACACCTGAGATACGATCTTGTGGCCACTCTTAGGCTGCAGGTGAGAGCACTTTACAGTGGGGATTTCTTGTGTTCCTTGTCTTACGCAGAATTCTTGTGTTATTAAGTATTAATGGATCTGCGAGAATAGCTTGCAAAACATTACACAACGATTGGACACTTAAGTCGTTGCCACCCCAGTGATAGAGAAGCCAAACCCTCTAGTACCAACAATCATCCCGCTGTCAAATCGTGTTAACTTCTGTCCGCGTCACGTGGCTGCCACAACTACACAGCCACATCTACATTACTTCTTTACTTATTACGTCACACATACATTATCCGTCTGGAAACATATATTTCCGTCTGGAAACATATATTATCATAAAAAACATAACATAACATGAAAAAACATTTTTTCATAACATGAAAAAATTAAAAAATAACATTTTTAATAAAGAATTTTTTTTTTATTTTTATAGTGTGTTAGAAGCATTAATTAAAATGTAATAATATATTTTTGAAGGCAAAATAATGCAAATTTATGTTGAAAAACATATTTATTTAATTTCTTTTTTTTTTCTTTTTTTTTTTTTTTTTTTTTTTTTTTTGCCGAGCGGAACTTTACGATCTTTGCCGAGCGGAACTTTACGATCTTTGCCGAGCGTTTGAGAGAAAATTCAACGGATTAATATCACAGTTGAGTTTAACAAACACAGATGGAAACTTGATGGGCCTAGCCTGAAAATATTAAGAGGGAAAAAAAGGAAATTAAAAATTTTTTTTTCAACATAAATTTGCATTATTGTGCCTTCAAAAATATATTATAACATTTTTAATATTTAAAAAAAATAACATTTTTAAATAATTTAATTAATTTTAATTATCAATAATCTAATTTATATTTAAATATTTTTAAAAATAACATTTTTAAAATAAAATATTTTTAAAATAAAAATTAACAAATAACATTTTTTCATAACATGAAAAAACATAACATAACATATAAGGAAACATAATCGTCTGGAAACATATATTTCCGTCTGGAAACATTTCTACAAGCTGAGAATGGCGGAACAGTCCAGTGTACAGCAGTATCTAATTTCTCATTACTTCAGTTTATATTTAGTTTTGGGTAAATCAATATTCAAAACTGTAAATAATACTAGCTGAAAGCAGGACCTACAGGCGGAAGTTTAAGCTAGTAAAATAAAGTTAAATCCAATCACATGATATTGATAAGTCAATCTGTAAAATGCTTATGTGTAAAAATGAAACTGACTCTGATTAACACAGAGTCTGTCCGATGAATGCCGAAAAGAAAAGCATAAAACTCAAGGGTCACAGTACCACATCTATGCAATACATATTCTACGTATTTCTTAAACAGGCGCTTTCTCGTGATGAAGGGTAGCAAGCATGCTGCCTGGAAACCAATGGTAACAATTGTACCTTAAATGTATTGTACACTAATATATATATATATATATATATATATATATATATATAGAGAGAGAGAGAGAGAGAGAGAGAGAGTGGGAGTGAAATTAATACATATTTATTATAATAACTTTCTATATATAATATATTATATCTATAGCTCTATCGTTGATATTGAACACTGCTCTAATGATATCGCAAAATATTGACACACTTGGATAAATTACTAATGCCACTGCATCGGAAAGGTTAAAGCGGCAATCGGACACTATATATATATATATATATATATATATATATATATATATATATAGAGAGAGAGAGAGAGAGAGAGAGATATATATATATATATATATATATATATATATATATATATATATATAATTTAATATACCAAGCGTGTTGGTAAATCCTTGCGGTGAGAAAAAACCCAGCAAATAGTTTAATTGTAAAAATATACAACCAAACATCAACCGGGGAGAAAAAAAAATTTTTGAAAAAAAGAAAAGACCAAGATAGTCGTACCAACAAAAAATAATCTATTGGTACAGTATTTGGCCAAAAGAAAAAACAATTTATATGTATATATATGTATATAAGATATATATATATATATATATATATTCATATAACCGCTAGGAGAATAGCTAATAAGTAAAAAGTGCTCAATACCTAAGTAGAGCAAATAATAAAGATCTTAGCCCTGAAGAGCATTAAGCGAAACTAATAATAGGTTCGTCTGACTCATTAGATTTATCTTTATTATATATATATATATATATATATATATTTGTGTGTGTGTGTGTGCGTGTGCGTGTGCGTGTGTGTGTGTGCGTGTGTGTGTGTGTCTATAAATATATATATAATTTTATTTAAAAGCTTTCGCTAACTTAAATGAAATTGAGATGATGACTAAACGTCAGTCAGAGTTTAATAGAATGGTTGTTTTTATCGTAATTGAAATCAAAACATGTTGATGTTATTTTTTGTTGCTTTTTTTTTTTTTATCCAAGTTTCAATTTTCAATGCATCAAATAAATGAGGGGGAAAAAAGACAGCGCCGACTTGAAGTAGCAAGCGTCCTGCTTCCTGTAAAATCAAAAGCAAGATATTTGAGAGCCACGCGCGTTACATGCCGTGCATTCAAGTCCTACCAGTCAACGCAAAATCTCTCTCTCTCTCTCTCTCGCTCTCGCTCTCGCTCTCGCTTAGTTCTCAGAATTTCCTTTATCCCAAGAAGCCGAGAGATAAACATGGGTCAGCTAAAAAGAAGAAAGACTTCCGGTTTGTCAAGATAAGAATAAACATATATATAAGGAAAAATGAGACTTTGCCACTGTTTACTTTTACATGGGCTGATTTTGATGACTTCCTTTCAAAATAAATTACAGATTATGTAAATTATTTCGTTACAATATCTGCAAGCCATGACGGTGCTAGGGGCGTAATGGATAACGATGGATAAAGTGGAATCGGTGAGACGGGTTCAAATTCTGGCCGAAGTATTATCCTCGTACCCCACTTGTACTAGGTTAGGCACAAGGCCCTATTAACGTGGGACCACCTACAAGCGGAGACTCATTGGTGGTGGGTTTAAAAATTGCGTCTATCCTCTCGGCATCCCCCCTCAAGGGGGCGCCTCAGGCACTGGGCAATAAACCCAGCCCTGCCCCTTTAAATCGAGGGTGCAGGTGTTGCCTGGGGGGATGGCCTCCTGGGATCGACGCTCGAAATTTTAACCCAGGGAAGGTGCGCCCGAAGGTACACCTGACCCCAACACCCGACCCCGACTGGCCGAGGCTATTTATGTTCATTCACTTGGAACGGTCCCAAAATAATTTTTTAAAAAGCCTGGGTAACCTTGAAATAAGAATAAGGACTGAAAAAAAAGGAGTAGAGATCTGAGGAAGAATCAAGACCATCCGGACTACAGTACTGTTAAGATCAGCTAGAATACTTAGAAGAATCCTAGAGATTTTAGGAGACTTCAGTGAAAAACCATCAGGTACTATCACCTGGCTGGCTGGTTGGTTGGATTTTACGGCATGTCATCGCTTGTTGGATTATTTAATGCAGAATACATTTTGTTTTATTCATTATTGAACTCAATATTTTAAAACGCATTTTAACACTCATTTTTTTATCTATTTAACCCAGGGGCCAGGGACTACGACCTGGAGTGGTAGTAACTGTTGAACTTCGGTGTTCCGGCGAGAATGGATTCTTTCAGCGTGGCTGTATTTACAATGTATGTATTTACCAACCCCTTCACACGAGTAAGATGTGACAAAAAATCAGTTTTTTTAGAGGAGTTTAACAGGTTTGAATTCAGAGTTTTCCTTCTCTTAGACTGGTTGCTGCACCAAGATTAAAGAGAAGAGTATGTCCTAGTATTTACCCATAGCTGGAGGAATAATAGTTGGATTCATATCTTTCCCTAGAGTATTAGCGCCATGTAAAATGCAACCTGCCTCGTCCATGATTTGAACTCATGTCGCCGTGTCCATTTCCTACAACAATAACGTATGGAGTTTAAGCTTGAGTTATTGGTGGGTGTTACAAGTTTCTTTTCTTAAACATCAATAAACCTGGTTTTTCCTTCTGTTGGTCGTCGAGCTGAAAAGGGAATTAAGGTATGGGAAAAAGAAACAAAAGACAAGAGATACTTTTAAGGTTTAAACTTGTTATTTTTTGTACTTATCTATTTTATTTTGTTCTTTTGTTGTTTTGTTTTTTGTTGTTTTTTTTTTGTTTTTTCATTTTTTTTTTTTTTCATTTTTTTTTTTTTTTTTCGCTAACATATTAATACAGACAGACAGAATTACAACCAAATTCATGAATATTAGTATATTACATCGATAAGCATCTTTATCTACTCTCTCTCTCTCTCTCTCTCTCTCTATATATATATATATATATATATATATATTATCTTTCATTCCATATTTTTTGCCTCACATTCTTTCTTTAATTTTTTCTTTTTTTTTTTTTTTCGCTAACATATTAATACAGACTGACAGAATTACAACCAAATTCATGAATATTAGTATATTACATCGATAAGAATTAGTTTTACATTCATGAATAATTAGTATATTACATTCACGAAAAAATGGTATAATTACATTCATGAAAATTAATATATTACATTCACGAAAATTAGTATGAGGTGGAGTTTAGTTTTATTCATTATTTTTATTTTTTATTTGGCTTTATTTTCATTTGGTTTTATTTCATTTTTCAGTCTCCACAAACCAATACAGTACGGGCTCCGTGATTTAATGTAAGTCTTGATGAAGGCTATTGTTTGAAATTTGTCTTGTTTTTTTTCTTTAGTTTGGGGTAACGAGCCTCATTTCGATTAAACCTCATACTCCACGATTTCTGGTCTCCTTCTTTGTTTCCAAAAACAAATCTTCGGACCTTTTTTTTTTAAGTCATGTGGCCATCCCCCCAGGTAATACCTGCCCCCTTGATTTAAAGGAGCAGGGCTGGGTTTATTGCATAGTGCCTGAGGCGGCCCTTTTGATGGAGAATGCCGACGGCATCAACGCATTTTTTTCACCCGCCACCGATGAGCTTCGGTTCGTTGGTGATCCCACATTAATAAGGCCTTGTGCCTGACCCGTACGCGTAGAATACGCGGTGAATACCCAAATATCGAAATGAGGAAAAATAAATAGAATCGTAAAAGTGATTATTGTTCGAGCCCTGCTGCAACACCCGAATGTTAATTTTCAAGATTGAGCGCATAGACTTTTAAACTAATACTATATAAAAATATTGATGCCCTGTGTATGACACTAAACTGCATCCAATGGTAAGGCTCCAGTTCAGGAGCACTGGGAATCGTGGAGTCGCCCTCATTGTTGCCATTACTCCCAGGTCCACTCTGGCTCATAGTGGTAGTACTTGTTAGTACCCTATCTATTAGACAAATAGATTTGTTTGTTGTTATGGTAATTTACCACGCACGCATGAACTCTTCCAACTATAGATAGCAGCAGGTACTGCTCTTGGGGAGAGCCAATATTCCGGCGGTTTGCTCGGACAGTTGATCGACCGCCTCGCGGGGAACTTTCTCATTTGTATATTTTTGTACTACTGTTCTTTGTTGATATATTTCCTATCTTGTGTCTTTATTCTGGCCCCCAAACAAGGCCACAACATTTGTAAAGAGGATCAGCCTTACAACCAATAGATCAGTCTTGAATCACGTACAATAAGAGCAAACGACTGAACAGAGAGAGAGGGGGGAGAGAGAGGGGGAGGGTAAACAGACATAAACGGAATTGTCAGGATGATAATCTGCTGACAAGAGTAAATACAGACGTTTGTAGAGACGTTCAAATACGCAGACTCCGACACAAATAGATAGAGAGAGAGGGGAGAGAGAGAGAGAGAGAGAGAGAGAGAGAGAGAGAGAGAGAGAGAGAGAGACTGATGATAATTTATTAATGGTATGATTGGGACATAAGTTGTATTCAAATGTCAACGGAGATGATAGCCATTTCTTATAGTTGTTAATTTTCCTATTAACCGTCTATTTGCTCCTCTTAAAATTGTTTTTCTTTGTTTTGTTTTGGTTTTGGTTTTCTTTCTTCTTTTTTTTTTTTCTTTTTTTATTCTTTAAATTGTGACAACGAGGTTGGGGTCACCTAATATAAACTGACACAATTTTTCATGCTAAGTCAGTGCAAGAAAATAGCGGACTTTCATAATCCATTTTTGGCGGAAGCACGTGGTGTAATGGTTAAAGTCGTGGGAAATGGACTCGTCGCCCCGAGTTCAAATCCTGTATGTGGTAATTGCATTTCACTTAGCGCTAATACCCTTAGGAAAGGTATGAATCCTACTCTCCCTCCAACTATGGGTAAATAGCAGGGCAGACTAGGCTCTTTAACCTTGGTTAGGAAACCGGTCTAGGAGAAGGAAAACTCTGAATTCAAACCTGTTGAACTCCGCTTAAGAAAAATACCATGTGTCACATCCTGCTCGTACGGAGGTGTTGGGAAATATATAATCATTTTTTCCTTCTAATTCCAAAAAATTGAATTAAAAAAAAATGATTTTATATAATAATCATCATCATCATTAGATCGCGCTGTTAGCACGGATTCCCATTACTTTCCTCTCCTCAAGCATCCCTGTCGGTCATTGCTCCTGGTAGGTCTTACGCGCGGCAACCAGAATCCGCAAAGAGCTGATTAATGTAGTTTTTTGCCGGGCAACCTATACTGGTGTGTCCGTGTGTAGGTACCCACTGGAGAATGTCACTTATGAGTTCGTCTTTGCTTCTCCAGCAGTGCCCGGCATGTCTTGTTTGCCTCACCCATATGGTTTGTGTAAAAGAACGCAGGTGACCGTACAAATATATCTATAATAATATCTATATAATATTCTCTAATGTAATAATGATATGATAATATAATTAATTTTATACATTGATGATATAATTTCAATTCTTCCAGGCTCTGGTTATATCGGTACTGCTGTATGGCTGCACCACCTGGACCCTAACGAAGTGCCTTGAGAATAAGCTAGATGGGAGCTGCACAAGAATGCTGCGAGCAGTCTTGAACAAGTCATGGAAACAACACCAGACAAGGAAGC
The DNA here is from genome assembly GCA_023376005.1 of Doryteuthis pealeii. Lineage (NCBI taxonomy): Eukaryota > Metazoa > Mollusca > Cephalopoda > Myopsida > Loliginidae > Doryteuthis > Doryteuthis pealeii. Next base: position 103,930,370 of record CM042137.1, on the reverse strand, counting down.
AGCTGTATGGCCACCTGCCCCCATCTCACAAACCATCCGAGTAAGACGGACTAGGCACGCAGGACACTGCTGGAGAAGTAAGGACGAGCTCATAAGCGACGTTCTTCCGTGTGAGCCAACACATGGGCACACTAATGTGGGCCGCCCAGCAAGGACCTACATTGACCAACTATGTGAGGATGCTGGCTGCTGCGCAGAACTCCCAGAGATAATGAATGATAGGGAAGGTTGGCGAGAGATTGTCATGGATATCCGTGCTAATTGCGCGACATGATGATGATGATGATATATATATATATATATATATATATATATTATATATATATATATATATGTAGAAAGTTTTGTAGAAAAACAACAAGATGTTTAAAGTTTTGCTGACAGAAATCTGTTTCGACCGTATGCGGTCTTTATCAAAGCAACATTGTAAACGGAAAAACGAAATAAATATATCATTAATCATTTTTCCGTTTATAATGTTGCTTTGATAAAGACCGCATACGGTCGAAACAGATTTCTGTCAGCAAAACTTTAAACATCTTGTCGGATTCATATCCATTTTACCTTTCATATATTATATATATATATATATATATATATATATATATAATATATGAAATATAACATTTTGAAAAAACATATGATGTTTGTTATGTGACGAGAAGAAAATATCCGTTAAATTTTCTTCTCGTCTATGTCGCTCTTTGATGAAGACCAACTTATCGTTTTGGTCGAAACAAGCTTGTCAGCAATCACATAACAAACATCATATGTTTTTTCAAAATGTTATATTTCATACTGTCGGATTAATTTCCATATATTTTTCATATTTGTCAAATGAAAAAACATTATATCTGGAATTTTACACCTTGAAGACTTTCATATAATAATCTACGGACTTCAACACCACTAGTAAACTTTGGAAACCTAACATCTTTCTTCAAATTACCATGTGGACTTGTATATTGTTAACAGCTGAAATATATACTATACTATTTTGATACCCACTTTACATTTTTATATATTTTTACAATTTTTACAATAAACTCTTTTGAGTTTTACCTTGAACTATAATGCTTCTGATTTTTAATTTAAAAAAAAAAAATAAAATAAAATAAAATTTATTTTATTTTTATTTTTAAAACAGAACATGCATTTTCAAAAAATTTCAGCGTTCGTTTTGTAAACAGTCTTTTTAACGGATATTTTCTTCTCGTCTATGTCGCTCTTTGATGAAGACCAACTTATCGTTTTGGTCGAAACAAGCTTGTCAGCAATCACATAACAAACATCATATGTTTTTTCAAAATGTTATATTTCATACTGTCGGATTAATTTCCATATATTTTTCATATATATATATATATATATATATATATATATACATATCCGGATAGTAAATGATATGATTTATAATTGATATAATTAATTTTATATGATAATGATGATAATCAATATATAATGATATTCATAATGCTTTTTAAAACAAGTTTTAATTAATACATGACTGGTATTATATATCTATATATAGTTTGTTTCATTTTAATACATATTTAAAGTTTACATTTCAAATTGTTTTATTTCTTAATCCTTTAATGAATTTGATAATTTTATTTACTTAGGGTACAAACTCGCTGACATTGAATTTTTAACTCCCACCTCTCATGCAATATGTTTCAAAAATCTATTTTTACATCGCCCGGGGGTATTTTTTTATTATGCTAGTTTATATAATATAATATAAATGTATAATAAATGGAAATGGATCCGACAGTATGATAGAAAATTTATAGAAAAAAACAAATGATAACATTAGTATGCTGACAGATATCTGTTTAAAATACGCATTTTTATAAAAAATTTTTATAGATTTTTAAAGACATTCCGGCCCGGAACGAGAGCGTTGTTTGGGCCTCTCGTACCAAACGGTTAACTATTCCCTCTTTTTTTCATAAATATAGTTGCTCTTGAGGATGACCGCTTTATTAAAAGGTCGAAACAGATTATCATTTGTTTTTTCTATAAATTTTCTATCATAATATAATATCTATATAATTTTATATACTAATTATATATAATTTTATATACTAATTACAATTTTATATTCTGATTTTTTTTAGTGTAAGAGAATAGCAGAGTTTTATAATCAATTTTTTCATTCATAATATTGACATGTTTCTCTACGTGACCTTTTATAGCATATTCGTCACAATGAATTGAATATTACATCAGCTAGAGAAAACTGCTTATTTTGTTTGAGTATGAGTTTAGAAGGTTTGGGTTTTTTTTTTCCTTCCCCCATTTTTTTTTTTTTTTTTAGTTTTTTTTAGTTTACGCTAATCCTATTTCTACACTTACTTCTTTTAATTCTAAGAGTAAGTTGATTCACAACTTCACTGTAAATACAACCTACGCGTATCTTCATTAGACTCTATATTCATGCGACTAGATAAAAAAAAAAAGAAGAAAGAAGAAAGTGGTATGTGTCTACTAAGTTTGTTTGTAAAGTATCCAGCCGCTTTAAATATCTGTTAAACCTATTGAGTAGCCTTGATGTAACTCGTCAGCCAATCAGAAGGGAACTTACTCTGCCTGCATGAACATATACTCTCCTGTAAGATTACTCAGACGACAACGACACGCCATTCAATGAATAGTGTGTGACCATCACATTCCGGTACTCTCTCTCTCTCTCTCTCTCTCTCTCTCTCTCTCTCTCTCTCTCTCTCTCTCTCTCTCTCTCTCTCTCTCTCTCTCTCTCTCTCTCTCTCCTCTCTGTATGTTAGGGTTATTGGAAGGTTTGCACAATCTTGTCTTTCAGGACACAATCTTTGACCCGAAACCAGAGGAATCAAACACATTTCTGGAATTGGGAAATTTTAGATAGATAGATAGATAGATAGATAGATTGATAGATAGATAATAATCAGATTTAGACCAATACGGCCTAACATAGATAGATAGATAGATAGATAGATAGATAGATAAGAATCAGATTTAGACAAACCATCATGACTAAACTTAGATAGATAGATAGATAGATAGATAGATAGATAGATAAGAATCAGATTTAGACCAATACGACGTAACATAGATAGATAGATAGGAATCAGATTTAGACAAACCATCATGGCTAAACTTAGATAGATAGATAGATAGATAGATAGATAAGAATATGATTTAGACCAATACGATCGATCGATCGATAGATAGATAGATAGATAGATAGATAGATAATTAGATTTAGACAAATACGGCCTACATAGATAGATAGATAGATAGATAGATAGATATCAGATTTAGATGACTTAGATAGATAGATAGATAGATAGATAGATAAGAATATGATTTAGACCAATACGGCCAAAATTAAGTAGATCGATCGATCGATCGATCGATAGATAGATAGATAGATAGATAGATAATTAGATTTAGACAAATACGGCCTAACATAGATAGATAGATAAATAGATAGATAGATAGGAATCAGATTTAGACAAACCATCATGGCTAAACTTAAATAGATAGATAGATAGATAGATAAGATATGATTTAGACCAATACGGCCAAAATTAAGTAGATCGATCGATCGATCGATCGATCGATAGATAGATAGATAGATAGATAGATAATTAGATTTAGACAAATACGGCCTAACATAGATAGATAGATAGATAGATAAGAATCAGATTTAGACAAACCATCATGACTAAACTTAGATAGATAGATAGATAGATAGATAGATAAGAATCAGATTTAGACCAATACGGCCAAAATTAAGTAGATCGATCGATCGATCGATCGATAGATAGATAGATAGATAGATAGATAATTAGATTTAGACAAATACGGCCTAACATAGATAGATAGATAAATAGATAGATAGATAGGAATCAGATTTAGACAAACCATCATGGCTAAACTTAAATAGATAGATAGATAGATAGATAAGAATATGATTTAGACCAATACGGCCAAAATTAAGTAGATCGATCGATCGATCGATCGATCGATAGATAGATAGATAGATAGATAGATAATTAGATTTAGACAAATACGGCCTAACATAGATAGATAGATAGATAGATAAGAATCAGATTTAGACAAACCATCATGACTAAACTTAGATAGATAGATAGATAGATAGATAGATAAGAATATGATTTAGACCAATACGGCCAAAATTAAGTAGATCGATCGATCGATCGATCGATAGATAGATAGATAGATAGATAGATAATTAGATTTAGACAAATACGGCCTAACATAGATAGATAGATAAATAGATAGATAGATAGGAATCAGATTTAGACAAACCATCATGGCTAAACTTAAATAGATAGATAGATAGATAGATAAGAATATGATTTAGACCAATACGGCCAAAATTAAGTAGATCGATCGATCGATCGATCGATCGATAGATAGATAGATAGATAGATAGATAATTAGATTTAGACAAATACGGCCTAACATAGATAGATAGATAGATAGATAAGAATCAGATTTAGACAAACCATCATGACTAAACTTAGATAGATAGATAGATAGATAGATAGATAAGAATATGATTTAGACCAATACGGCCAAAATTAAGTAGATCGATCGATCGATCGATCGATCGATCGATAGATAGATAGATAGATAGATAGATAGATAATTAGATTTAGACAAATACGGCCTAACATAGATAGATAGATAGATAGATAGATAGGAATCAGATTTAGACAAACCATCATGGCTAAACTTAGATAGATAGATAGATAGATAGATAGATAAGAATATGATTTAGACCAATACGGCCAAAATTAAGTAGATCGATCGATCGATCGATCGATCCATCGATAGATAGATAGATAGATAGATAGATAATTAGATTTAGACAAATACGGCCTAACATAGATAGATCGATAGATAGATAGATAGATAGATAGATAGATAGATTTAGACATACCGATACAGACAAATTATCTAATACAGTCTAACTCACGAGAAAAAGATAGCAAGCTTGCTAACTAGACAGACAGACAGACAGATAGACAGCAAAGTGGGATCGGGAGTGTTTCTGCTTACCGAATTCCATGTGAGATTGTGTGCCTAGGTACGGGCATTATTTCCAGTTCGTTAAATTACTCTTGCTTTTTTATTCACTAAAACAAACAGTAAAACTAATAAGCTGTTGTCACGGTTATAAATTACTATCATTTCATTTAACCATTGGACGTCGCCCGACATTTCAACTTCGAGGTAAACATTTACTTCATTATTAAATAGTATCTTAGTAGAATCTGCTGGTTTTGGGGAAATGGCTGCTCCATTTTGGGGTGTGGTTCTCTCTTTTAGTATCTTGATAATTACAGAAATCCGTCACTGAAGAAAATGGTATCCAATCTATATTACTATGCAAAAGTTGACATTCACTTGGTTTAGCTTAGTTTGGCACAAGGCCAAAAGTATTGGAGATTCTAACTCACCAGCCTAATTCATTAACCTTTTTGTTGTTATCTTTCTGTCTACGAGAGACGATGGAGTAGTGTCCATTTTTTGTGGAACTACGTAGCCTGAGCGGTTTGGTATGGAGGATGAGCTGTAGCCCAGACAGCAAATCCCCCCTCTCCACACTGCCGCTGTGATCCAAAGGAAAGGTAAGAAGCCAATACAATTTGGCAGCGGTAGTGTCGCAGGAGTTGTTGGGTTGCACTGGATTTCAGCGTCACACCACCTTAGGGACTCCGGCTCCGGATTTGTTTTTTGGGGTTTACTCCCATAATCCAAGTCTGTAGTGAGTTGGTAATCCTAGTCTGATGGGTTTTCTTTGGTGTTAATCCAAAAGATAGGTCTTACTGGTAGAAATATTAACTAGCTAGTTAATATTTCATTAACCTTTATGCCACGCAAAATACACGAACACTATACCAAAGTGAGTGCCTATCCAAACATTACATATTTACCTGGTCCCTCCACAAGAGCAGGATGTAACATAAGGTCAATTTCCTAAGCGGTCTATAAAGATGTCCGGCTGATAGCAAGATGAGTGCTGCTCGGCTTTTAAAGACCGGTTTCGCTGAATCGTTAGAGCATCCACCTCGGTACCACAAGGTTCCAGGTTTGATTGCGGCCCTCGCCTACTCAGTGAAATTTTTTTATATATATTTAGTCAAAGTGTATATATATATTTATATATATTAAATATATATTTATATATATTTATATTTATATATATATATATTTATATTTATATATATTTATATATATTTAAACGTCTAACATTTAATATTTTTATATATATTTAATTTTGTAAGATGAGTGCTGCTCGGCTTTTAAAGACCGGTTTCGCTGAATCGTTAGAGCATCCACCTCGGAACCACAAGGTTCCAGGTTTGATTGCGACCCTCGCCTACTCGGTGCATGAGTAGAACAGCTTAGACGCACACACATTATCCCTGGTCTAGCACAAGTGAAAAGTGAATACATTCCATCGATGTCCGACTGAAACCGTCATTACGCCATTCCGCCTACTTTACTTAATTTATATGTACTTACCCAAAACCTCCACCATGAGCAGAGTGTGACACAAGGCCAATTTTTAAGCGGTCCTTCTCCTCTGAATGGGATACAGTCAGTGAATTTTTAGCTCTGGCAACAGCACAGAAAAACGGCTTTTTCGCAGAATTGTAATAATATCAACACTTCATGTAAAAAGTTTTGTAACGAATTTTTAAGGTTTGAATTCAAAGTGCTCTTTCTCCTAGACCGTTTGCCTAACCAAGTTTAAAGATTCCAGTCCGCCCTACTATTTACCCATAGCTGAAGGGAGAATAGTTGGATTTATACTTTTCACAAATGTATTAGCACTGTGTGAAATGCAAACAGCCTCGTCCAGAATTTGAACGAGTCTCGTCGTATCCATTTCGTACGACGATAATCATTGCACCCCGCGCTTTCACTATCAGAAAATTACGGTCAGACGAAGACTCTCTGAGACCCCAGGATCCGACTGAGACTTGTACGAAGTTGACCCCCTAGTACATCTGAGGTCACTCAGGGTTATCAGATTATATAATATGCAATTTCTGAACAAACGGAGATAGATAGCGACTTTGATACTGTGGGAATTAAAATTTTAAAAATTTAAAAAACGAATAAAAGATAACAATCTCCCAGGAGGCACCAAACAGGAAGATTTCTCTGGGCATGCGCAGAAAAAAAGTTCCCTTCCTGGCACCAAAATAACCCTCGGTGACTCTTACGCAGACCTTGATTGGGAACAGACGCTTTTGACTGGCCCAAGATAAAATCTCCTCTTCTAGAAATGGCCATGAACCTAGTAATAAAGTTTGAACCTTGAATGTATCTTTTGTTTTTGTCTCTTCTTTTTCCCTTCCTTTTCAGCCTGACAACCCACAAAAAGGAAGAATCCCATATAATGGGGTTTAAAAGCCTAATACCACATGAAATCCTAAAACCCCATAGGTGATCACATAAGCAACAGCATGTACTGTACACAACCCGAGGCTTGTGTGTCATATCTAAGCATTGCTGTGTAGGCATTTACCCAACTCGTCGGCCACAAAGTTCTCAAGTATGGGTCATCTAGCGAGGATCGAATTCGCAATTCAGTAGTAATGGATCTGCGAGACTAGCTTCCTAACTATTACACCGAGATGGAAAGCCCAAGTATAACATAATAAATAACAATATCGTCGTGTAAGGTCCAAATCCTGGAATGTGGCTGTTTGCAATTCACTTCGCACGAAGGCGCTTAAGAAAGGTATGAATTCATCTCTGCTCCACCCAACTATAGGTAGATTGTAAGACAGACTTTGTCTCTTCTTTTTCCCTTCCTTTAATTCCTTTTCGGCCTGACAACCCACAAGAAGGAAGAACAACATATAATGGGGTTTAAAAGAAATGAAACCAGCGAACACGCACTAAAAATAACCTAAAAGCCTAAAAGCCACATAAAATCCTATTTACCCCATAATGCAAAGTACAAAAATGTATTTTCACATCATAAAAGGATTTGACAGGACAATGTCAGATCAATGTGTTTTTTTTTTTTAGAAAAACCTTGAATTCAAACCTGTTAAACTCCGCTTAGAGAACTAACCCTGTGTCGCATCCTGCTCGTGAGGAGGGGTTGATGAATACATACAAAACTCTATTTTTCTACATAGGGTAAACTGGGCTCTTTAACCTTTGTTAGGCAACTAATCGGGAAAAAAAGAAGGGGATTAAAATAAAATGTAAATAAAATAAAATAAAAAATGTAAAAATAACAATTTCCCAAGAGACCTCAGAAAAGAAGACCCACCTAAGCATTCGCAGAAAAAAAGGTTCCCTTCCTGACGCCAAAAAGATCCCTCGACCTTTCCAACTCAGGCCTTGACTAGAAACAGACGCTACGACTGGCTCAGGAAGAACTTTCCTCTTCGCAAAATAGGTATGAACCTAGAATAAAAGTCTGAAACCTAAAAGTATCTTTTGTCTTAGTCTCTTCTTTTCCCTTTCTTTAATTCCTTTTCAGCCTGAGAAACCACAAGAAGGAAGAACCACATATAATGGGGTTTAAAAGAAATGAAACCAGCGAACACGCACCAAAAATAACCTAAAAGCCTAAAAAACACATAAAATCCTATTTACCCCATAATGCAAAGTACAAAATGTATTTTCACATCATAAAAGGATTTGACAGGACAATGTTTTTTGTTTTATTTTTATTTTATTTTTTTTTTTACATGGCCAGCTGTATCTCGGATACTACTACAAACAATTTTTCAAAAGGTTTTACATTATGGGATTGTCTTCCCTTTGGCTGGAAGAGTTATCTTCCTTCTTGTTTCTCGTTTTCACCTCCAGGTGTTTTGCTATTTAAACAGACAAGCGCCAGATTCAAATCCTCTTTTTTCTCCGGGACTTCACAACCATGGGTTAGACATTTATGTCTACACCCTTCTTGTTTGGGGGCTTCAGCCCCCAACACAACGTTAGTAAATGACATTGCTTTATGGACTCTTCATTACTTCTAGATGTACATTTAGGTATCTCTTGTATACTTCCTTATTGTATCTCTATTCATGAATGTGTTCTTTATTATATCTTCTTTGTGTTTCTGTTATATGAATCTTCTCCATGTGCTTATATTAAAGTCCATTGTTACATTTCACACTCTTGGTCGGAGTTGTTTTGTTCAACCAGCAATTGATGTTATAACTTTGAACCCAACAACATGTTTACAAATGATGGAAGGATTTCGGTTTCTTTGTTTAATGGTATATCAATCTTCGTGTGTTATTTAATGCCAGAGTCAATATCAAAGCCATCCTTGTAGAAGAAGAGTAGTGGTACTATTTAACCCATAGCTGGATGGATGAGAGGGTTCATGCCTTTTCCAAAAGTGAATGTAATAGTACGACTGGAGTTCAAACTCGCTTACCATCAAGTAACTTTTCTCCTGGCGATAACTTAAAGTCGAAACTAGTTGAGAACAACTAAAGAAAGAAATAACAACAAATAAACTTTTCTATTTTTCTCATCACTTTTGTTCATCTCTAAAAAACATTTTGGCAAATACTGTTCCTTCAAGTTTGGAATATAATATGGTTGAATATTCATTCCGATTCGAAATATTTAGGGGTTTCGGGGATATTTTAGATTTCCGAATGAACACGAATCCGTATTCCGTACGCCACGCTAAGTGTAAACAAGTCAGTAATCCGTAGTTGTAATTAGTAAAGTAAAGTCGTCGGGGCGGCCTAAAGTCAGTATCAGCCAATCTGCGAGGGAGTCTATCCCCTTTTGAATAGCGCTAGACCAAGGAGATTGTTTTTGGTATCTGAGGTGGAGCGCCACAACTACCATCAGCTCCTTACGCGGAGTTGGCGAGGGCCGGTATCGAACTAAGAACCTTGTGGTTTCTCTACCGACTGAGCTAACCCGGCCCTATAATTGTAATTAGTAATTGAGAGTTATTTACCCTATTTCATGATTACCTCCCCTTTGGAGCTCTCTCTAATGATTACTAGAGTATATAAGCTCTCAATAAGTGTACCAATTGTTCTAAGTAGAATAAAGCTA
>CM042137.1:103915293-103917793 GCA_023376005.1 Doryteuthis pealeii | reverse complement strand
CAGCAGTACAGACACAACCACTACCTGGAAGAATCGTCTCTTTAGCTTGTCAGGGAGATCGGATTTCCATATGACTGATAATTTGTTGGTGGCCAGCCATGCCTTTCTTCTGGAGATTCCAACATACATACATACATGATGATGGCAGTAAACTCATGTTCAAGTATTACCATTACTTGATAACCCCCCCCCCCCGCCAAAAAAAAAGTTCAACGGTGAGCTGCGCGAATGTGCCCTTTTAAACTTCTTGTGGTCTTGATCATCTTCCCACACTCACAAGTTATTTCATGATTACCTCCCCTTTGGAGAACTCTCTAATGATTACTAGATTACAGAGAGCACAGGGTAGTTTATTGGACCGTTTCGTCGATGCACAGTTTGGTGACTCATCAGGCCGTCTCTGCTAAGACACGGCCTTCCGCGCTCATCACATAATAGACCAATACATAAATATATGCATACATACATACATACATACATACATACAACTGCCCTTTATATATGTGTTGAGATTTTTTGGTGATATTAGGCGTGTGGTAAATGCCCACTCTTACTTATAGACTCGCCGAGAACCATGTGACCAACCTATTGGCCAATCACTGGCAGTACTCTGCTGCTGATATTGTTATTTATACCGGCTGTTCTGGTCATACCTACGCATATTGCTTTGAACCTTCGTGGACGACGAAACATAGGATTTTATATCACTGGACCTTTGACACTACGTAGGATTCCATAACGCAGGACTTATTCACTTACCAAAGGATTCTATAGCTCAGGACTTACTTACTTTAAGTCCTTTTCAACTGACTAATGATGGCGGTCAAAAAATTAACAATATGTACTAGAATCGGCTACCCGGCATTGCCTAGGTAGAAGGATAATAAAAAGTTAGTCTTGCAGATCCATTGATTGTTTTGGTCTTACACATACAGCAGGCATGTTTAGCGCATCGGTTATCGTCGGAGGAAATGTAATCGGCAACATGAGTTCAAATCTTGGAGGGGGATGTTTGCGTTTTACTTCGCGCTAGTACCCTTAGAAAAGGCATGAATCCAACTGTTCCCCCTCTCCCAGTTGTGAGTAAATAGTAGGGCAGACTGGATTCTTTAGCCTTTGTATGGCAACCAGTCTAGTAGAAGAAAAACTCTGAATTCAAACCAGCTGTACTCCGCTGACATTGTGCCACATCCTGCCCGTGTCGGAGGGGTTGGATAAATGCATAACACATAAAACAAAACACACCTTTTTCTTACACTTCCTTTTACTGCTTTCTTTTGTGGCGTGTCAAACTGTCTGGGGTTATTTTATGCCTAGAGGTTAGGGAATCGCGTTCATTGTACGTTCATAATTATTTTTTCTGTAGTCGTTTCTTGAGAGTTTTTTTTTTTTAGTTTTTATTTTGCGCGTGGATTTATTGAATACGAATGATTTTTAAACAGGTCTATTTTACCCAAAAACGGGACCCTAACTGTAACTACCCTCCGAGTCAGATTAGTCCTGGGAGTAATTGCAATAAAGTGCTACTCCACACTCCCCAGATCTAGTGTCATGTCTAGGATACGCCTCTTTCTTGATATTAAGTCTAGGACAAATTTAAAACAATTGATCTAGTACTAAATCCAAGATCCTACCAACTGTGTCATTTTGCAATTGGCGGGGGTGATTTTTTTTTGGGGGTGAGCAATGGATTTTCCCTTGAAAGGACAACATTATACACTTGAGACTTAACATGGTCACTTGAGGAAACTTGACCGAGAGAGATTATAAGGATAAGTTGTTGTTCGGTGAAGAAACAACCCACGTCCATCCCAGGGAAGGGTCGCTTGCTTCTTCTGTTGTGACGTAATCGTCTATGTGCAAAGGAAAATCGGAAACAGAACGCGATGATGATGATGATGATGATGATGATGATGATGATGATAATTTTAAACTATTAATTTATTAATCCCCACATTGTAATGGTAAGCGAGCTCGGCCAGATGATTGCCAGTGAGTTTGATTCTTACTGAGTGCTCCATACACCTGACTCCGTGCCAAGCTAAACTAAGCTGTCCTCCTATGGACACCTATACATGGACACACCAGTGTGGGCCGACCAGCAAAAGCCTACAACAGCGATCTCTGTGTGGATCATGAATGCTGCTAGGAGGAATGCCCATGGGAGTTAACCGATAGGAACTGTTGGAGGGAGATGGTTATGGATATCCGTGCTGCTAGCACTAGATGATGATGATGATGATGATGGCCATGTTTGTATAGACATGATGATGATGATGATGATGATGTCTATGTTCGCATAGACATGATGATGATGATGATGATGATGATGATGGCCATGTTCGCATAGACATGATGATGATGATGATGATGGCCATGTTCGTATAGACATGATGATGATGATGATGATGGCCATGATCGCATAGACATGATGATGATGATGATGATGATGATCTCCATGTTCGCATAGACATGATGATGATGATGATGATGATGATAT
>CM042137.1:103800293-103912793 GCA_023376005.1 Doryteuthis pealeii | reverse complement strand
AGCTATAATACTCAGAAGAATCCTGGAGACCTGAGGAGACTTGCTGCCACTCAGCCTCCAGTGAATCACCAGCTTGGGTGGGTGTGAAAAACTCTCATGATACCGGACATAGTTTTAATTAATAAGTAGAAAAGAACTTAACATTTAGTGGATTTGACCGTGCCAACGGACCACAGAATCAAAGTGAAAATCTAGAAAAATACCTAGACCTTGCCAGAGAGTTGAAAACGCTGGGGCATATGAAGGTGATAGTGATACCAATCGTTGTTAGAGTCCTTGGAAGGGTCTGCAAGAACATGGAAAACAGGTTGGATGAACTGGAGATTGGAGGAAATATTGAAACCATCCAGACAACATTACAAAAATCAGCAAGGATATTTAGAAGAGTCTCGAAGATCTGAGAAGACTTGGTGTCACTCAGACCCCAGGGAAATAATAATAATAATAATAATAATAATCGAAATAATAATAATCGAAATAAAGACGGATCATCCTATCCCTGCCAGTAGACCAGACCTGGTATTGATTAACAAAAAAAATATATAACTTGTCAACTGGTGGACTTTGTTGCTCCAGCAGATCACAGGGTGAAGATGAAGGAAAATGAAAATATGGAAAAATACCTGGACCTTGCCAGAGAATTGAAAAAGCTGTGGAATATGAGGGCCAAAGTGATACCAATTGTAGTTGGAAAAAAGACTGGAGGAACTGGAAATCAGAGGAAGAATTGAAACCATCCAGACAACAGCGTTGATTTTTAATTGTTTGGGTTTATCTTAATCAATATGAGCAAAATTCTCGGGGATAAATCCATTAACAAGAAGAAATAACTGTAATTTTATTCTTTACTTCCTATTTTAACTAAATAGTTAAATTAGGAAAATTTTGCAATGAAAGACGGGAGTGATGGAAGAGTAAGTTTCAGTTGTTCTATTTTTCGATTATATATCCCTTTGTTTCAATTCCTTTTATCTGCATTCTTATTTAGTTTCATTAGCCTTTCTAATTTAGTATAATATTTTATTTCATTAAAACTTAAATACTTGCTAATAATAATGATAATTTTTAAAATTTTCAAATAGCGTGAATATATTTTTAGAAGCAATTCCGTTGGGTTACCATGCATAAAACCATGTCATAAAAGTTGTGGGGGTGGGGAGTGAGAGAAAATCTGGGTGGGGAAGGATTTGTGAATCTTGTCCATTACAAAATAAAGTTGAGATCGCCGTGACCTAAAATAAGAAGGAAAAAAAACAACCTAACAAAAAACGTTCATAATGTCTTGATTCCCTGGTTCCTGTTTTGTTCAGACACTTGTTGCGCACGAACACCAACCGGAAATGGCGGGGAAAATTACATTATTGCTTCGATGTTCCGTTTTCAAGCAACGGATACCGTTGTTTAGCACAAATTATAGATAGACGGATGCGTCACACGGAGATCGAACCGACCTCATCATTATTGCTACGGATGTCAACAAATTTATTATGAATTAGACAGAATAATTATTGATTGATTTATTGATCGATTAATTGATTCTGAGGGCATGTCAACTGGGGGATGAGGGGGTTCATACCTTTCCCAAGAGTATTAGTCCAAAAGTGAACGTATTAGCGCAACTGGATTTCGAACTCACTTACTAGGATATCGCGGCCCCCACTACGTTTCGAGATCCTCCCTCTCATAGATCTTCTTTTTCTTTCCTTTTCATTACTCTTCTTCTTCCCTTTTCATTCTTCTTCTCTTTTCATTCTTCTTCCCTTTTCATTCTTTTCTCTTCTTCTTCTTCCCTTTTCATTCTTCTTCTTCTTCTTCTTCCCTGTTCATTCTTCTTCTTCTTCTTCTTCCCTGTTCATTCTTCTTCTTCTTCTTCTTCTTCTTCTTCTTCCCTGTTCATTCTTCTTTTTCTTCTTCTTCTTCCCTGTTCATTCTTCTTTTCTCTTCTTCTTCTTCCCTGTTCATTCTTCTTCTTCTTCTTCTACCTTACTGTTTTTGGTCGAACCGAGAACCTTTCAGCACCCCCTCGAACTATCTGACTATTTATTTCACTCTATCCTTAATTCCCCAAAAGAGAGTTCTACACAAATTGAAAATTATTATCATCCTGAAGAAAAGCATCGTCTCGGGAAAATAAACACTAGTGAATAGTAATTCTGACATTTTCATCTTTTAGCATAAGAAAGATACAGAGAAGTTAACAACAACAAAAAAATAAATGTTTCTATTGAGGAAATACTGAATCGAGTCGGCGGCGGCGGCGGAGGAGGAGGAGGAGGAGGAGATGGAAGAATGTAAAGGCGGATTATGATATGAAAATTGTCATTTTCATCTTTTGCATAAGAAAGATACAGAGAAGTTAACAACAACAACAAGAAATGTTTCTATTGGGGAAATACTGAATCGGTCGGAGGGGGAGGAAGAGTAGGAGGGTGAGGAGGAGGAGGAGGAGGGTGAGGAGGAGGAGATTGATGAATGGAAAGACGGATTATGATATGAAATACATGTTTCTAATTAGATTAGCAGAAGTAAATAGTAAAAAAAATAAAATAAAAATATAATAAAATAAAAAAATGTCTAGACCGAGACAATTTTTTTAAATGACAGCCTTTCGATCTAACATTTCAATTTCATTTTTCATTTCCTGACTCAGATACATTCTGACTTTTTGCTTTGATAAATTATTCCCGACGACAGCAAGAAAATGGCTTCTAATTACTATTGATGCGCACATTTTTTTTATTTTATTTCAATATGCAAGTCGTGTTCTTCTCCCTGGTCTTTAACTCCGCCCTGGTTGGCGAAACTTAGAACAAACACGCTGACTGTATCCCTCAGCAAATGGGTAACTCCCCTCCACCAAAAAAAAGAGGTGTCCCGAGTATGACACTAAACTGCATCAGATGTTGAGGCTCCAGTATATATATTTACCAACCCCTCCGCACGAGCAGGATGCGACACAAGGTCAATTTCTTAAGCTGAGTTCAGCAGGTTTGAATTCAGAGTTTTCCTTCTCCTAGACCCGTTGCCTAACCAAGGTTAAAGAGCCCAGTCTGCCCTACTATTTACCCATAGCTGGAGGAAGAGTAGGATTGATACCTTTCCCAAGGATATTAGCGCTAAATGAAATGCAATTACCACGTCCAGAATTTGAACTCGAGGCGACGAGTCCATTTCCCATGACTTTAACCATTACACCACGCGCTCCAGTATAGAGCTGTGGTTCTCAACCTTTTTTTTTTACCTTGGGATACTAAGAGGAATTGTAGGGATCTCTTATTCTCCCAGTGGTAGGCAATTATTCGGACGAAAGAAGACAAACAACACAATGGAATTTAAACACATATATTGACAAAGGGTACGATCTTGTAGGGAGCTCTTATTCTCCCAGAGCTATGCAATTATTCGGACGAAAGAAGACAAACAACACGATGGAATTTAAACACATATATTGACAAAGGGTACAAAAAATATCATTTTGATGGCATTTGCTACAAAACTTATCTGAGAGGTGAAATTACAGTTCGTAGGTGAAGTGGTACTAGAAAGGGAATTCTGGTCACTGTGGTTGTAGAGTGCTGTTAGACGTTTCTCTTAGAAGTTCTTAGGAAGTCAAGTGTTGGGAATTGCTTTGCGACGCATCCGTGCAGTTCGGTTCTCTTGCGATAAGTAAAGGTGTAGGGAGTGCTTTTTAGAAGCTACTCGCCTAGGTAACTTCCCTTTTTGTGGGCAAGGTGTTGGGAGTGATTATTTTAGCGACTCGCCTCGGTAACAATCTCCAGATAAGTGCCGGAGCTTGATTCTCTCGCCAACCTCGTGTTGGCGATTCGCCCCCTAGCGGCAGGGGAAGATAATTTAACTATCAGATTTCCAACAATACCTTTGCTTCCTATTATATTATGGTGGACCTCCTAACCATTTGATGTTTTAAAATCCTATTGTATTTTTATAATTAAATTACATTTTTTGCTTGCCTGGACCCCCCCCCAAAAAAAAAAAAATGTTATATAGTCCCCGATTATTATCTAGCTATTGACAACCACTAGTCTAGAGTATCTCTTTATTGTCATTACTCCTAGAATTAAGATAACTAGCAAATATATGCACCCTCCGCCAGGCACAAGTATTTAAGTTTTAATGTAATAAAATATCATATTAAATTAGAAAGGCTAATGAAACTAAATAAGAATACAGATAAAAAGATTTGAAACAGAGGGGGTTATAATTGAAAAATACTAACTGAAACTAACTTTTCCATCACTCCTGTCTTTCATTGCTAAATTTTCCTAATTTCATTATTCAGTTAAAATCGGAAGAAAAGAATAGAATTACTGTTACTTCTTCTTGTTAAGATCTATCCCCAAGATTTTTGCACATATTGATTAAAATAAAACCAAACAATTAGAAATCAATAATACTTAGCACATATAGATAATCATATAAAAATCAAATTTTTAATATCAATATGAAAATTAGTCTTCTCATTCACACTGTAAACCGCTATTTTGTTGTATATGTAAATACACTTGCATGTTATTAGTATGTAGATATGGTGAACAGTATTAATAATATCAGACAATTTTATTAATAATTGAAGTTAAAATAAAATAAAAAAATCCTGGAGAATGTGATGTAAATAATTAAGGGAATTGCAACTTGAATAGTAATATAGTTTCGGTTACAGACAGACAAACACACTATCTCCATTATAATAAGATGTAAGAACTATTGTATCTTGAACAAAACCTGGGAGCAGCACACAAAACATCTAAGACACGCAAGACATGCTGAACACTGCTGGGGAAGCAAGAACGAACTCATAAATGACGTTCTCCTGTGGACACCTACACACCAGTGTAGGATGACCAGCAAAAACCTACATCAATAAGAGTTGCACGGATTCTGGGTGCCGTGTGAAAGACCTGCCACGGTCGATGATTGATAGGGACAGTTGGCGAGAGAGGGTCATAAGTATTCGTCCCGTCAGCATGACCTGATGATGAGGATAATGAAGAATAATCTTTTCACTCGATCCGAATGCTTTTCGATGATGCTCTAGCTAATGTCAAAACACATGTATGAGACACACGTGTTGACTTCGACTAAAACTGAAATGTTATCTTACAACTCATATGACACTAAACTGTTTCTTGTAGTGAGGCTCCAATCTCTGGGTGTCTGAGGAGAGTGGAATACCCACTCATTGCCATTACTCTCAGATCTATTCTGACCTGGATTGGTAATACCTGTTAGGGTCCCGTGGATCAAATAGATGTTTTAATTTTTCTTTTTGTTTCTTACCCTCCTGCAGTGGATATAGTCAACATATTCTAAGCCTCACCGACAGGGTAGATATTAACATATGTATTTACCAACCCCTCCGCACGAGCAGGATGTGACACAAGGTCAATTTCTTAAGCGGAGTTCAACAGGTTTGAATTCATAGTTTTCCTTCTCCTAGACCGGTTACCTAACCAAGGTTAAAGAGTCCAGTCTGCCCTACTATTTATCCATAGCTGGAGGGAGAGTAGGATTCATACCTTTCCCAAAGGTATTAGCGCTAAGTGAAATGCAATTACCACATCCAGGGTTTGAACTCGGGGCGACGAGTCCATTTCCCATGACTTTAACCATTACACCACGCGCTTCCCTTAGATATTAACATATAGGTTGATTTTAGAAACTGGGATCAACAGGGAGTAGGGTAACTGGCTATTAGGGTAAGTTGATTTTTCACTTTTTAAAATAATATCGAATTCTCCCAAACAATGAAAGTTGTGTGTTGGTATAATGAATACTGATTCAGAAAACTAGATCTCTTACTCGTACCATTGCTTGAGGAAATAGTATCAAAGATCGTCTACTAAAATGCACCAAAAATCCTCGTTTTCGCAAAATTTAGCCTAGAAATCGATTAGAAAATATAGCAATTTCAATGTTTAAAACAGAAAAGGTTGTCATTTTAAATGAAACGAATAAAATATTATAACTAAAATTTAAATAAGAATAAAAATATGCCTCCATCACAACCGACAATTCCAATATGCTGCTTTTTACCTAATAATTAAATTGAAACAGTGATAACACTTTAAAAGATTGAAATATATTTCCTCAAACAAAGGCAAAGTTTTGAAGAAAAACATTTTGTGTGGTAATTTCTTATGCTCGTTTGCAACTTTCACTACATGGGAAACATTATAGTTCCAAAATCAGGACCTTAACAGATATGACCACTGAGTCAGAGTGGACCAGGGAATAATAGCAATGATGGGGTAATCCACACTCCACATAGTTCTAGAATTAGAACCTCACCACTAGATGAAGTTTAATGTTATACCCAGGACACAGATTGGTTAGTGTCATGTCTCATGTGTGAAAATAAATTCCCATATTTGTTTTTATGGGGTTGCAGTGATCCTGATAGCTTTTTGGTTTAGTGTGTCCTAGGACACACACATTTGATTTGAATGAGTCCCCAGGAACATTTATGGGTCCCAACTAAAGCTGTCAAACTCCAACCTTGTAACCTATCCATTGTAATTCGTTTCTAAGAAACTATTGAAATGTATTTATAGTTAGCTTGAAATGGTGAAGGAAGAAAAAAGAAAAATAGTGGGACGTACATATACGATTTTACTACGTCCTCTTAGATTTTTATGCGTCAGGGATGCAGGATGCATACCTATCAGCATCTCTGGGGTTGTAAATAAATATAATTGGAATGTGTGGCAGTTGATTTTACACAGAAATTCCCAGTGTTAAGGTGGGGAGATAAATAAACACGAGCTAAAAAAAATGTTTTCCTCTTTTGTTTTTACTTCCCATTATCATAAATAATTAATGGGAATTCCAGTTTATTAACAAATATAAACTGTATATATTTTCATAATTGTTGCAATCATTTTGTTAAAATGGTTCATTATCTGTAAAAATGACCATTTATATACATAGCTGAATTAAACAGTTTAAGCCTAACAATGAATTTCAGTTTAAAAGCAGCCAATGAAAAAAATTTTTTTTTTCACCACAAGGCTCTGAAATGTGAGAGAAAAGTAGGCATTATTGACCCAGCCCTCACACAAGGTTTAGTTCAGTGGTTTTCAATAGCGGTTCATATGGTCCCTATGCAAATTTTGGGGACCACGCAAGGAAAATAGTAAGTTGGGGGTCCACAATAGTATTTTAGTGGTCAATATATTTATGACTTATTTTACTATTTAATATTTATTTTTCATAGAATTTAGTTTGATGTTAAAGTTTGTGTACAATAAATAAGTTATACTTCTATAATACACAAAATGTTTTATCAATTTTTTTATACAATTCCTGAGGATATTTAATTATAGAAATACAATAAGATTTTTTAAACATTGTATGGCTATGGGGGTCCACCAGAATAAAATAGAAATCAAAAAATGGACATACTGCATTAAACTGGACAAGTTATTCTCAACTTTAAAAAAAAGAATTTTTTTTTTTTTTTACTATGTAAAAAAAAATTTTTTAAATTAAAAATTAATTTTTTTTTTAAAGTTGAGAATAACTTGTCCAGTTTAATGCAGTATGTCCATCTGGGCCGGGGAGGGGGGACATTTAAGTACCACCTTTTAGAGCAGTAAGGTAGACAGTGTTTAAGATGGGAGGAGGTAAGCCCCTGAAGCTCAGAGATCTTACTTATGGCAGGTAATTAAAGTAGGAATTGTTTTTTAAATCATATTCAGCAGATTATTTAAGTGCTTACCAAATTTAGTCTATGGCACCAACTCAAATGTTATATCACTCTTCCATGAAGGCATGTGGTGTAATGGTTAGAGTTGTAGAAAAGGGACTTGTCAACCCGAGTTCAATTCCTGGACGAAGCTGTTTGCATTTCACATGGCGTTAATACCCTTGGAAAAGGTATGTATCCAATTCTCCCTCCAGCAGGTAAATAGCAGGGCAGACTGGGCTCTTTGATCTTGGCTATGTAACCAATCTAGGAGAAGGAAAACTCTGAATTCAAACCTGTTAAACTGCTTAAGAAATTGACCTTGTGTCGCATCCTGCTCGTGCGAAGGGGTTGGTAAATGTAAATGTGTATGTTCTGGATGTGATAATTGCATTTCACTTAGCGCTAATACCCTTGGGAAAAGTATGAATCCTACTCTCCCTCCAGCTATGGATAAATAGTAGGGCAGACTGGGCTCTTTAACCTTGGTTAGGCAACCAGTCTATGAGAAGGAAAACTCTGAATTCAAACCCGTTGAATTCCGCTTAAGAAATTGACCTTGTGTCACATCCTGCTCGTGCGGAGGGGTTGCACTCTTCCACATGGAGACTTTGCCTGCATTTAGGGTAAAAAAAAATCTTGGTCTTGTTTTTTTTTATTTCTCCACTGTAAACCCAATAAAAACATATACAAGTAAAGTCGTTGGGGTGGCCTAAAGTTGATATAAGCCAGATAGCAAGGGAGTCTATCCCCTTTTCACTAGCACTAGACCAAGGAGATTGTTTTAGCATCTGAGGTGGAGTGCCACACTACCATCACACTTTACTGTACAGATCCCTGTGCTACTCATACGCTGAATTGGCGAGGGCCGGTATCGAAACCGGAACATTGTAGTTCCTAATCAGACACTCTACAGACTGAGCTAAATCGGCCCTATAACTATTTAGTCATTTGTAATCACCAAGTGGAGTTTGTTTGCCTACTCACCATCGCACGGTGGTGATGACGTCCGGCTAAAGAGGCTCTGGTTAAAATCCAAAGGCATCTCCATTATCTTCAAGAATCAACTGCTTTGGTGTTCTTGTCACTGCATCTGTGGAAAATTTGCTGTAAACAAAGGCATCTCCTTCCTCTGAGTGGGATATGCATTCAGGGTTCAAGGACCACTTGTGAATTTCCCTTGTTACTCTTTTCATGAATTCACCATCTCGTTAATTCAGGATATGGTGAATTTGTTGAAATGGAGCTGGCTCAACAGACCCAGAATGAATGCTGTCACACAAACAAGTAAGAAATAAAGAAATATCCAAATTCAAAGGATCAGCACTTTTCTTTTTTAACTTGAACTCACAACCAATTATTTGGTGCATATCGCATAAATGTATCCTGGCCTCCTGCCCTAAAAAAACACTAGGCAATACATTATTAAACAAATACAAATAAAAATTTAAAAAATATTTAGATATTCTTTTTTATTTTAATATAAAATATCGCATTAACTCTTCAGGAAAAACTATTTCAAACAGCTAGGGAGTTCAATAGTAGCGCGGGTCAGATTTTCAGCAGGCACCACTTACATTTTTTAGGGCATGAAGCCAGGACGCATTTGCACCAATATTTTAGGTAGTACATCAAAAGTGAATTATTTTAGAATTTTAGTAAAAAAATTCTTTATTTTATAAAATATATTGATATATATACTTATATGATATATAATAAGATTAATATATATATACATGATATATATTTTATACTATTCTTTATTCACCAATTATTTTTAGGTATTATATCAACTATATTAACTACTATTTTTCAATTAAGAAAAACATGTAATTTAACAATGTTTAAATATTGCTATTATCATACAAGGGTCTCAAAAAAGTATAGATTTTTGTACTTTTTGACACCTTGTACTCTGAAAAAAAAAAAAAAAAAAAAAAAATTAAAGAATGGATTTTTTTTTTTTTTTTTCAAAATACAAGGTGTGCCAAAAAGTACCAAAAATCTTGATACAGACACACAGACCTCAGGTTGTTTACAGAAGCTGCTATTGCTAAGTGGTCACTTATCTAATTCCTGACCAGACTCATTGATGCTTAACTTAGGTAATCTGGCTGAAAATCAGTGCTTTCAGTCTGAATTGACCTTGAGTTAACAATTAAATGTTGATCAGATAAAAATCCTTACAGCTTGCCTCAACCATCACCAAACAACACATCAAGTTCCTGATTTAAGTCTCTTGAAACAAACATCTAATTTCAAAATACATTTTAAAAATGAGATTACACAGTAGGGTAGGTTGATTTTTAACTTTTTTTTTTAAATATCAAATTGTCCATCTATGCAAAAGTTGTGTTAGTATACTGATACCAAAAATTAGATCTTTTACTTGCACCATTGTTTGAGGAAATAGCATCAAAGATGGTCTACTAATAAAACCCAACATTTTAGAAAATAATTTCATTTTTTTTTTTAGAGGTAAAATACATATTAAAACAAAAAAATGAAAATTTAAATTATGTAACAAGAATTTCAGACCCCCCCCCCCAAATACAAAGTGATGCTGATAGCTTCTTGATTTAGTGTGTCCTGGGAAGCACATATTTGCTTTGAATGAGTCTCCGGGAAAATTTATTGGTCCCAACTAAAGTTTCTTAATAGATTGTAGGGTTTTTATTTATGATATGGGGAAACAACTAAAAACATCTAACTCCTACCTTGTAACCTATCCAGTGTAATTCATTTCTAAGAAACTATTGAAATATATTTACAGTTAGCTGGAAATGGTGGAAGAAAAAAGAAAAACACTGGGATGCATGGATACTATTTTTCTGCATCCTTTTAGATTGTATGCATCAGGGATGCAGGACACGTACCTATCAGCATCTCTGAATACATTGACATTTTGTGAAGTTGAGTTTTCCACACATACAGTCCCATCTAATACAAATCATTTTGAAACAGATCTATTTGACCATAGATGGGACCCTAACAAGTACTAACACTTCAGCCAGAGTGGACCTGAGAGTAATGGCAGATACAATGGTAACAAGGAATCATTTAGCAATGAATTTATCTTATTACCATAACAGAATCTCTCATTACTCAATAGCAAGATCAATTTAATACATTGCAAAAACATTTCATTCTAATAAAAAAGCTTAATATTAATAGAATTACAAAAAACACTGCACTGTTAAACACTTCCTCATAGAATGTGAAGTTTACGCTTTTATCAGAAAATGAATTTTCAATGCAAATAACATGAAAGATTTGTTTGAAAATGTTAACAGATATCATTTTGTCCTTCCTGCGAGAAATAAAAATATATCGAAAATTAGGAATCTGATATGAAATACGTCTACAATAACACTTACGGAACGCAACTGTGAGGTAAAATAGATTACTGTAATCTTGCACACTGACAATTTGTTTTTAGGAAAAAAAGAAAAAAAAAATTTACCACAAGATAATTCCTTACAAAAGATGTGTGTGTGATGCTAGATATTATTTATTTATTTGTTGTTATATTACTCGTTATATCCATTATGTTGATTTTATAAATTTTATAGTTGGCATTAAATAACCCACAGGGTTGATATGCCATTAAACCAAACCAAATAGAAAGCAAACTAACCTTATTTCAATTGTTTTTTTTTTTGTTGTATCATTATTATTATATCTTGGGTGCAAATTCAGTCAATTTTAAATCTTTTAAATTATGTTAAAACACAATATACTCCAATCCAAGCCTGAAGGCCAGGGAGCTACACTAGGATCCTGGGCTGAAGTGCCAATTCATCTATGATGAAATTATGCTAGTATATGAGTAAATATAAAATAATATATATTGTCATGTTTACTACTTAGCAGTTTAAACATTAGAAAAATAGAAAATGTAGACAAAAATATAAAGACTAAGCACAGAAATAAATGATATTGAATCAAATTAAAACAAAAAAAAGTTAGAAAAGTGTATTTCAAATCTATAATGTTAATAGAAGTGAACATGAACACATGTTACACCCTCCCATCACTGTAGATAAATAATGGACCATTATATTTTGATAATGGAAAAAGAAAAGAAAGAAAAAAAAACACCAAAAGAAAAAGAGGAAGAGAATATAGTTATTTACTAAGCTAAGCTTAGATATGGCACAAGACTAGAAGTATGGGACGCCCAATGAGGGTCAAACTCACTAACAATGGTCTGCAAATCTAGCTAGCTAACCATTACACCAGGTGAGGTGCCCAGAAAGAGAGAATATAAGGAAGGGGAAGAGAGATGAAGTGATAATGTTAAATGAACAATTGTTAAAAGAAAGAAATGAAGAACACTTATTAGTACTACTAAATTGATTAGTTAATTTGTTTTGGCACATCCACTCCATGAGTTATTGTCAAAATCTGATTTATTTGTTAATGTTCAATTGTAGTCATAACTATATTTTCAATGATCCATTGCGATTTCTTCTTTTTCCTAATTGCACTTTTTGTAATAAAGTTTATCATTTGTTTGCAATTTTATAGTTTCATTTATTCTTAGTATTAATTTTTAAATAGATCCGTTTGACTCATAGATGGAATCCTAACAGGTGCCACTACTTGAGTCAGAGTGGACCTGGGAGCAATGGTAATGAAGGGGTACTCCACACCCCAAGAGCTACAAAGAACGAGGCCTCACCACCAGATGCAGTATAGTCTCATAACCAAGATACCCCCCCCCTCGAAGAGGGAGTCAGCTTAGTCTAAGCCCCTGCTGACAGGGCTGTAAAATGGACCAAAGTTTATATGTATATACATTATTTCCTTTAAGTAGGTAGTTTTTTTGTTTGTTTTTTTTGGGGGGGTAAAAAAAATTCAATTAAAATTTTAAAAGGGTAGGAGTAGACTTACTTCTACAAGATCAAATGCCTTCACTTAAAACAAGTGTAGACTGATTTTAAGATCTAATATTATTATACATTAGTGTAGGTCGATTTTTTCACTTTTTAAAAAATATCAAATTGTCTGTCTATGACAGTTGTGTTAGTATACTGAATATTGATACCAAAAATTAGATCTTTTACTTGTACCATTGTTTGAGGAAATAGCACCAAAGATAGTCCGTTACAGCTTAATTAACGAGGTAAAAAGCAGCATATCAGGTGTCTGTGGTGATGGGGGGAGGCACATTTTCAATTCTATTTATATTTAATTTGTTTCAATTAAATAAAATAAAATAACATTTGATTTGAATATTGAAAAGGGTAAATTTTCTAACCAATTTCTAGGCCAAATGTTGTAAAAACAAGAATTTTTAGTGCATTTTAGTAGACGATCTTTGATGCTATTTCCTCAAACAATGGTACAAGTAAAAGATCTAATTTTTGGTATCAGTATACTAACACTCAACTTTCGCATTGATGTACAATTTGAGAATATTATAGTCATGTTTCAGCTGTATTCTAAAACCTTCAGGTGTCTAATGGTAGTTGGTAACTATCTCGGAATTTCAAACTGAACCTTTTATTTAATCCACAGTGGGAGTATATTGTTCTCATTCTCTAAGCATGGATTAGTGGACTATCAGTTAATTGTTCCTTGAAAATGTCAATTATCTGCCCCTTTCTACGGAATCAGAAGGAAGTATGCAGATAAACAGGTAGAAATCTTAGTCACCAGGTAACCAGGTACACTTGCATACCTAGAGGTTAAAGTTCAGTTCCTGGGTCAACTAGTGCATTAAAATCATATACTCTGGTTCAGGGTTGGGGGGGGGAGAGAGATGAGTGTCATCAAGAAATAATTAACTGATAAAAGATTGTCCACTATCCATGCTTGGAGAAGGAAAACAATTTACTCCTACCATGAATTAAATAAAAGGTAAGATTCAAAATTCCTGAAAGTTACCAACGAGAGACACCTGAAAAGTGCCAAGTGTTCAATGTTAATGACAACTAAGATGTGGAAACGAGCCCAAGGATGGTTTGAAAGTTATGTCACATGTTTTTAGAGGTAAACATCTACAAACAAAAAATAATGAAGGTTAAAACAATATATAGAGGTAACAAGACTTTCAGACCAGCCTGTACATCAGTGTGCAATGAATGTCAAAAAAGTATGGATTTTTTGTACTTTTTGACACCTTGTATTCTGAAGAAAAAAAAACAACATTCCATTCATTAATTTCTTTTCAGAATACACCTTGTGTCAATAAAGTACCAAGTTTAAAGCTATATTTACCAAGATAAAAATGAATGGAACGTTTTTTGGGTTTTTTTTTTTCAGAATACAAGGTGTCAAAAAGTACAAAAAATCTCGATACTTTTTGACACCTTGTATAACAATCAAATGCTTAGAAGACGAACTTTACAGAACATTTTGTAATAAAAAAAAAATAAAAAAATAAAAATCTTTGTACATATATAATATATAAAGAATTCACTACTTTAAACACCTAACTTGTCTATATTAGGTTTTTCAATTGGATATATTCAAAATGTGGTCAATTAGTATCAAGCCAGCTTTTCTTCCCCACCTCCCGCTATTTTTAAAATGAAAACATTTGTACAGCTGAGCAACTTTATAAAAAAAAATTTTTTTAAATTATAAAGTCTCAATACTTTTTGAACAAAAATTGTTCAAGTGCAGCACCCTCTTTATTCACTAGACCTAACGCCAAACAACTTTCTTGCTTCCTAAACTGAAGATTCATCACAAGGTTCAATCTGAAGACATATCAGATACTAACAGAAATGGAGCAATACAACTTTACACCATATTCAAGTTTCAAATGTGCTTTGACCAATGAGAAAAAGAAATTGTGGAATAAGTGTTGGATGCTAAGAGGAGTATTTTTAAGAAAATTAATGTTTTATCTATTTCAGTCTTAGTAAATACAACTTCAATCTTGATACTTTTTGAATACACTTCAGGATTATAGCAGAATGAATTTGACATTTACTACTAAAACCAATATTAAATTTGAACTTATTTTCTGTATTTGTACATTGTTTTTACTGGATTTATGAAATTTCTTTTAAAAAATTGTTTTAAAATTAAAAAAAACTCATACTTTATTTTCAAGAAGTTCTGTAATATTACCTGTTCTATAAAAATCAGATTGGCATATAACTATTATAGGACAGATAATAGATTTTATTTTGGGATACTTGTTCTTGTGTATTGACTGGCTTAAAATGGAAGACTTTACATCACTATAAAAATTGCAAAACTGTACAGTGTGGTTGGAAAGTCTTGCTACCTCCTACATATTTTTTAGAGGTAAAATAATTACATAAATAAAAAATGCTTAAGTTAAAACAATATGCTGGGGGTGACAAGATTTTTGTACCAGTTTGTACAAACGTTTTCACTTAAATCTAAAGAATCAATTCTTACATAGGCATAAAGTATGATTAGGCAGTTTTGTATAACAGACCATTGCTATAGAGTTCAATGCTCACAAAGTAGCCTATACTATTAAAGATGACAATTTTCAATGTACTGGCTGTAAAAAAATTATCCATAGCAAAATGTCATATTCCATTTTTTTTTTTTTTTTTTTTTTTTTTTTTAAATGGTCAGGCACCAAACTATAAAAAACTAATTGAGTAATTTTTCACTCAATTTCCAGGCAGATTTTCCATTGATAGAATCAGTGAAGAGGTAATCAATTAAAATAGATTAAAAGAAATTTATCTACACTATATATACATAGATAAGCAAGATAATATGGGTATTCAACAATGTCAAATTGAACATCTACATACATCTTTTAAATATCTATTTTAAAAGATTTGGGTCAAACATTAGCTTTTTTAAATCTTAAAACATGTTTATTTTGTTGAAAGCAAATGTCTTAATGCTTGTGTAGAAATTAAAGTTTTAGGATATTTCTACACACAAGTCATGGTAGATAAAAAAAAAATGCAAAGACAAATTAAGAGCCTTGTGAGACCAAACTTATAAAATCAGTTTTTATTCATATACATAAAAGTTAAAACATTTTTGAAGACAATACTTTGGATTAAATACTGTTTTTATCACTTCATCTTTAGAAAATGTGCCTCAAGTTTTAAAAATTTAGGAAATCTTATCAATAAAATTTTATATTTTTCAAACTAACATTCATCTTTTCCCATTAAACAAAAAAAAAAAAAAAAAAAGCTCAAACCCCACACTGTCCGAAAAGTAAGATCAAATGCAAGCCTGAATTAAGAGAACTAACATCTAGAAAAATTATATATATTCAGACGATACAAGGGAGATTATCTTGTTATTCTAACTTGGCAAGTGCTGTCATTTAAGAAAAAAAAATGGCCGGATGTTGGAAATGTTATATAGAAAGAATTGAGATGTAATGCTCTCTCTACAGAATAACAGTGAATTATCAATAGAAAGAAAATCAGATTAAATATTTCAACACCTAAAACAATATTACTGTTAATATCTTGATTGAAAAAAAATTAAAAAAAAAATAAAAATATGAATAAGGATATCTAATCTGCAAAACAAATAAAAAATTTACATTCACATCAGTATGAAAAGAGATATCTGAATAGTTTGACTTTACACAGACCTGTTATTAAATGAAAAAAAAAAAAAGACTTCAAGAGAATTTGTACAAAAAATAAGTGTTTAAAATAAAAAGAAATCTAAATAGATACATTGAAATTAACCAGTTATATAACTACAGTATTAAGAAGTTGATTTTGGTGATAATATAGAAAATGAGGATTTCCCTTAAAATTAAATAATCGTACCTGCATATTCTTTAAGCAAACAGGTGTGAACCCAAGCTGTTATAGTTAGAGTAGCCCCCCTTTTTTCTTTTTAAAAAGCAAAACAGTTACCAGTATAGAAACAAGCAGATTCAACCAAGTATGATAACATCAAAATTATTGCCTATCAAAGATTTCTTCCACCTTTCTAATATTCATTAAAGTTACTGCTTTGACAGTTATTTTGAATATCAATAAATACAGAAATTTAATCAACCAACATTTTAGGGGAAGGAGATTACATCATAATTAAACAAATTACAAAATAAAAAAAATAAATTATTAATAACCCTAAAGAGCAAAATAGAAGTTTCATTTTCTAATTGGTATTTTTTTTTTCTTTTTTCAAATAAGTTTATAATATTTATTCAAAAATAGATGCACAAGAACTGGAGATAATTTTACAAGTGGCACATTTTCATGCATAAAAAGATCAGATATTCCACTTATTGACAAACAAACTGGAAAGAGATGAAGCAACAAAAATTAGTTTATTTTTTCTGATAGAGCAAAAAAAAAAAAAAAAAAGTTAAGGTCATCGAGTTATTTTATGGTCTTTATTCTCACAAACCTCGATAAAAACCAGAGTATGAAAATAAACAAGCATAACAAAAAGAAGTTCTAGTGGCCGTACCTGAAAAGAGAAAAAAAAGAAGATACAATATCCAACAATAAATGATATGTGTGTGTATATATAACAAAATTTTATTCAAATATTTAACTTTAAAATATTAAGAATTCTTTGATAATTTTTCAAGACCATTACATTCTAGAAACAATTTACAACATGCAACAAAAACTATTTTTAGCAAGTCCAATTTAACAAAATTGACAGATTTTATTAAAATATGTGAAGAAAATAATGACAATATATATTACAAAGTTGGGCGAAGCTATTCCCCTTACTTCAAAATTTCCAAAAATAAGAATTATATTAAGATTTTTCCCTAGACCCAAACTAATTCTGACCGTTTCTCTACCCAAACACCTTTTGATTCCCTGCTTCATATTTAGTTAAACTAAACTTACACTAAACCTAACAGTCAAAAGGATCAAAGTGGCATATATGAAAAATAAAATCTTGGCAATTACACTCAGGATATACATAATACATCTCTTATTATATTGGAGATGGTGGGGTGTTTTTTTGTCTGTAATCGAAACTATATTACTACTCAAGTCACAATCCCCTTAGTTATTTACGTCACATTCTCCAGGGTTTTATTTTATTTAAACTTCAATCATTAATAAAATCGTTTTATGTTATTAATATTGTTAACCATATCTACATGATATTTTCCACGTACCCCACTTGTACGGGTCAGGCACAAAGGCCCTATTTATGTGGGACCACCCACAAGCTGAGACTCATGGGGTGGCGGGTGAAAAATTGCGTCGATCCTGTCGGCATTCCCCCTCAAGGGGGGCGCCTCAGGCGCTGGGCAATAAACCCAGCCCTGTCCCTTTAAATCAAGGGGGCAGGTGTTGCCTGGGGGGATGGCCCCCTGGGATCGACGCCGTTAATTATATCAATGGTCCAGAGGCCGAAGCCACTGTTGACCATATCAACATACTAAAAACATGCAATTGTGTTTATATATACAAAATAATAGCAGTTTACAGTGTTAATGGGAAGGCTAATTAGCATATTGATATTAAAAATTTGATTTTAATAAATATGTGCTTAGCATTATTGATTTTTAATTGTTTGGTTTTATCTTAATGAATATGAGCAAAAATCTCCGGAATAAATCGTAAAAGAAATACATTAACAAAAAAACAAAAAAAAAATTTTATTCTTTACTTTCTATTTTAACTAAATAGTTAAATTAGGAAAATTTAGCAATGAAAGATGGAAAAATAAGTTTTAGTTGTTCAATTTTTCGATTATACCCTCCCCCCCCTATGTTTCAAATATTTTATCGGTATCCTTATGTTTCATTAACCTTTCTAATTTGATATAATATTTTATTACATTAAAACTTAAATACTTGCACCCGGAGTGTGCATATATTTGCTAGTACAGGTAATTGTCAATCTGGTTTATTTTTATTTGAAGAAATTTGGTTGGTAAATGTTGATAGTCAACTTAAACATCCCCTATATAATAACGTGTTATTTGAATTTAAGAGTTCTGTCAATTGAATGTAACATGAAGAATATTTTGGGGAAAAATTTATGGAAATGAAAAAGTTGTTTCATTAATAATTTATTATGTCACCCATAAGTGAAATACTAAAGCAGAAAAATAAAAACATTAAAAATTTACATCAGGTATCATTTTAATCATAGAATTTTTTTTTTAATTTAAAAAATTTAAAATACCTACAGACAAGAAATAATCATTATGATGAGAAGAAGAAGAAATGAAAAAAAAAATTTACAGAGAGCAATGGGTAAATTGTCAACATTATGCAAAAAAATGAAAACACTGACATCTCTTTATCAGATATATTTACCAGAATTCATGAAATTATGTTTAAATACTATAGATTAAATTTATTCAAAGAAATCTTCATTGGTTTCAAAATTGGCCACCAGACAACTTTGGAATCTCCTGCAAATCTTTCTGATGATCTCCTTATTTAAATTGGTAAATGTTGCCATTATCTTTGCCTTCAATTCATTTTTAGTGTTGCATGGAGTTTTTGTTGGTTTCTTGCTCAATCATGCCCCACATTGCAATCTGGGGAGTTAGGCGGCCAGATGTTGGCGCAATGTGGTTGCAAGTTTTCTCACAGCCAAGATTGGGTTCTCCTGCTCGTGTGACATAGCACAGAGTCTTGTTGCCAGATGTAGCATAGGGTCTTCCAGAAGTCATCCTCTCAATCCAGGAGAGCACTACCCACCTCCAAGTACTTAATGTAGGCCTCCATGTGGAGTCTGAGACCATGTAGGAAGATGAATTGAGGCATAACATCAACACTGCTATAGTGACCACACCAAATACCATGTTGTGAATTAGATGGTTGGTTTCCATCACTAATCGTCGTTTTGCAAGTTCACCATCTGATCCTAGCAGAAATTTTTCTTATCCAAGAAAAAACAAAAGTATATTGCAGCACAGTCTTTCCTCTTGTCCTTCCATGGCCTGTGATGAAAATTGACAGTTTTTCATCTTGTATGAGAAATAGTGATTTTCTTCATGCACTACCTGCCTGATAAGAAAATTAGACACTTGTCCATAGCTATGGACCTGATTGATTTGCTGGGATCATTGTCAATCATGGCCTGAATCTCACTTAGAGTTCTTTTCTTATCAGAACAATCAGACTAAAACTTCTGAGCTGTCACACCTTTGTAAGCAACATTGGACTTACTAAACTCTTTAGAAATCCTCTGCACTGTCCTCAGATTGACACACAAATACTGTTAAATCTTCATATTAGACTTTCCGGCATGAATACCAAGCAGTACATCATGCCATTTCCAAATTTCTAGAGGAATGAATTGAGTCATGGTGCTGCTTTCCTCAGACAGCATCCAACTGATTTGTTTGTTTCAGCTTATGTTTACTGTGCAGTAAAGCACATGCGCCAAATTAATTTAAAATGATGATAATTTACCCATCGCACCCCATGTGTGTGTGTACATATATAATTTAAATAAAAACTCACTTTTGAAACTCCCACTCTCTGTTGTCTAAAGGACAAACTTGTCTGGTTTTTAACCATCGGGATATACAATGGAAATGGAATGCATGCTGGAAAAAAAATAAATAAATAAAAGATTATGAATGGTAAACAACAAATAACTGTAGAGTACAATCCTTAATTTTGATTAGTATTTTAAAAACTTCAATTTGAATTATCTGTCAATAACAATGAGGAATATTGCCAATCAGACATAATAGAACTAACATACAATAAAATATTTTAGTTTTGTTATTTCTTAAAACTAAAGATTTTCTGCTTGCTAAAGATATTTAATTTGCTGGTATTAAAATTAATCAGAAAGCCAGTTACTTGCCAGAGTAGCAAGATTTTAAAAGTATCTAGAATTTGCAACAATTACAAATTACTGGCAGGTTTGGTTTCTTTGTTAAATGACATATCAACCTTCATGGGTTACTTAATGCCAAAGCCATCCTTGTAGAAGAACGGTAGTGATACTATTAAACCCCAGGAGATGAGGGGGTTCATACACTTCCCAATTATTATATTATACTATTATATAACATTATACGAAAATTGAATGTTATAACACCACTGAGTTCAAACTCATTCACTACAATGTCACAGTCCAGCATATTACCAATTACATAATGGGGACTCTAAAATTACTAGTAATTTTAGGTGGAAATGAAAAAAAAATTTGTTTTTAATTAAAAAATGTGGCTTTCAAGATTAATCATAACT
The DNA here is from genome assembly GCA_023376005.1 of Doryteuthis pealeii. Classification (NCBI taxonomy): domain Eukaryota; kingdom Metazoa; phylum Mollusca; class Cephalopoda; order Myopsida; family Loliginidae; genus Doryteuthis; species Doryteuthis pealeii. Next base: position 103,891,965 of record CM042137.1, on the reverse strand, counting down.
TATTGAATGTTAATGCTACTGATTAACAAATTGAAAGTATTGTCACTCATGATTGTTTGAAGGAAAAAAGATATTTTTGGAGTCTTTATGAAATTCCATTTTGACCAGCAAGATAGGAAAACCTATTAATTTCTGCACAATATTTGGTGCATATCACATAAATGTGTCCTGGCCTAAAAAACTAAGCGGTGCCTGCTAAAAATCCGATCTGTGCTACTTATGTCATATTTATTTAAAAATATGACTTTATTTTTGTATTTATTTTATTTTTTTAAAAAATAAAAAAATAAATTAAAAAAAAAAAAAATGTTCTTGAATCAGGACTTTTTTTAAAAATTAAAATAAAGAATATCTAAATATTCTGATTTTTTTTTATTTGTGTTTGTTTAGTGTCTTGTTTTTATGACATTTGTTTTGAATTAAAATAAAAAATAATATCTAAACATTGATTTTTTATTTGTATTTGTTTAATAATGTATTGATTGCTTTAATTTTCGAAACTCAGTTGTATTTATTTAAAAATTTGTGAGAGTTTTTTTTTTAATTAATAAACTCATAAGTTTATAATCAATCAGGATATATTTTAGATGATCAGCTTTCTCCACATTTACAGAATGAAACTGATGGCTAGCCAAAAATCTTTAGATGTCAAATATGCATTACAAATTCCAACTGAATGTAATCCTTAAAATAAGCGTATCATTCCTTCAGAATAATAATCTACATAAAAAAAAAAAAATAGAGAAATGTAATACTTACATTACAGACACCCCAAGCAACTGTACACTCTTCACTTGTGGCAGAAGCTTGATTGGCTTGACATTCAATGCCTACAAAATCAAAAATAGTTAATACTAGTTAGGCTTCCTGAAAAATAAGTTTTTCAGTTTTTAACCTAAACATAAGATTAAATACAATAAACGTTTATGAACAAATATTTCATGACCATTTTTATCACTCAAAATGTTGTAAATTTTTTTTTTAATTAAAAAAAATTAAATAAAACACAAAGTTTAAATTGTTATAGAACAGTAAGGGGAACTTGAAGCCAAACTTTTAGACCTAATTTTTCTGATGCATATATTGTTGAGGAAAGTGTTGGTTGGTTGGATTTTACGGTATATCAACCCTTGTTGGGTTATTTTATGCCCAAGACATTTTGCTTTATTTTTGATGGGTATTCAAAATCATTTTTTTAAACTCATTTTTCCATTCAACCCATAGATGGAACCCTAACAGGTACTACCACTCCAGGTCAGAATGGACCTGGGAGTAATGGCGATGAAGGGGTACTCCACAATCCCCAGAGCTCCAAAATTAAAACTTCACCATTAGATGAAGTTTAATATATCCAGGACAATAAGACCCTCAGCTGCTGCCTTTTAGCACATATGATAAAATAGGTTGGGGGTTTGGCATAAGGGCAATAAGGTCAGGACAATCATATAGGTGCTAGGGCTTGACATGACCAGCCAATTAATTGGGGGGGGGATCTTCTGACCACCCGTCTAGCCTAAGTAAGGGCCAAAGTGGAATGTTGCATGTCAGACTGCTCAACCACCTGGATACTGTCCTTAAGCATCACAAGTCCCCGCCCACAGCCAAAAGGTGGGGTGATCTTACTCCTCTGCCAAGGTGTAGTCAGTGCATTCTATAGCCCAGCCAACAGAGCAGGAAAGGTTTGGTAAACAAACCAGGCTTTGGCCAATTTATTAAAACTTCTCATCCCCAATGATACCTGCATCAGAAAAATAAGACCTAAAAAGTTCAGTATAAAGTTACTCTTACCATTCTTTTAACCTGAATTCTTAATATTTCAAAATACTTACAAAGATCCATAATATGATTTCTACAAATAGCACAATTGTCTACAACAATATCTGAAAGAAAAGAAAATTTCAATGAAAAGAGAGAAAGAGACAAATTCATAAAATTTAACCATTGTATAAATTTATTTTAACATTTATTTTAACAATTATTTACAATTATTAGAAGAGATTTTTTTTTAATTTTCAAGGAGAAAAGCAAATGAAGGAAAAATCCATAAAGAATTGTTCTAAACTCATTAATAAAATCTACCATATGTGAAATTAAAAAGGAAAATCTTAATTACAGGTGTTAAAAATGAACATTCTAAGATTAAAAAGAAAATTATCTAATATCAACAAGAGATGGATTTAAATTCACTTACCCCAGGCCCACAGAGCAACGGCATTCCACTGAAATTTAAAAAAATTTAATTGTCAATTCAAACTTACAAAATAAAATCTTGAAATTAATTTTCAAAAAGAATTTATAAGCTTTCCTTTTAAAAATATTGCATACAAAAGTAGATTCTCTATTTAATATAAACTAAGGAGATTAAAGTTGCGCATGTAGCGTACTTGTTCATTTTGTGGGTCCCAAAAAGAACACAGGTGTTCTCTTATCAGACAAAGCAAACAACTTTACCTTTTTAGGTTTTTTGTTTTTTAACTAAAATTACTCTAAACAGTAATTAAAGCAAAACAATCAAACATGAAATTGAATTTAAGTGAATCTTTGGTTTGTTTGTTTTTGTTTTCAAAGTTTAAATAATCAGAAGAATTATTCAACAACTCAAAACAGTTAAAACTGAACAAAAATTATTTCAATGAAAAAAAAAAAAAAAAAAAAAAAAAAAAAAAAATCCCAAACTAAATTCAAATCTATGTCTGGTGTTAATAGTGAAGTGCAACAAAACATACAACTGTTGGGTTTGTCTAATAAGAGAATAAGAGCATTTAACAGGCATCAGCTGCATTGGGACCACCAATGTGAACAAGTACAAACATGTACTTATATAGTTAATGCTATTGAAGAATATAATCAAAACAGATTTAATATTTCAATTTTGAGAATCTTCATTCTATTTAAAAAGATAAGATTCAGAAATAATCTTTAACATATATATATAATTTAGATAGAGAGCAAAATAATTTATCAATGGTTTAAAAATCTATTAACATAAAAACCATATTGTATATTACCTTTGGAAATAAGGTTTTAATTTGTTGTGTACTAAGTTTATAAGCACCTATAAATATTACACAAATTTCTTTGTCCTCTTGAATCCTTTTAATTCCTTCCAAGTCTAAAAAGAAAAACCATTGTTTCATTGGTTTCTATTGTTATCCTAAAATTAAACAGCCATTAAAGACGGATAAATTGTTAAGACTGTCTAACAACCGGACTTGGAAGAAAGTGTAAGTGGTGATCTTTTTCAGGCTTAAATTGTATCAAATAACATTACAATTCAAATTCTGTTAATGATAAACTAAGAATATATCAAATTTTTCTAATAGAATAAATTGTCTTATGGTATAAAATCGTTAATTTTTTTTACACTCTTCTTTAGGAAATTCCCTTCAACTATACAAAGGGAAAACTAAAGGCAGATTACAACTGAAAAATTAGTGTAAATATGGAGAAAAATTCATATACTGCTGTAATAAATTTAGTAAGTACAAATAATTCAAATGTCACCCTTTGTCACAATTGATATTTGTTTACATTTAAATGGTGTTTATAAGTGGTCATTATTTGAATACAAACCCTTTGTTACATTCAAAAATGCATCCAATTTTATGCATGAAATATGTTAAAATATTTCAAATAACAGGGATTGGAATATCCACATTTGTTTAATATCTGCATAGACTCAAATCTAATATTTACTGTATTCAAAACAACTTAATATTGTATACATTTCCACTAGATTTATATCGAGAGGAACAGTATAGCATAGCAGGAAATTGACTAGCCAAGTTAAAGTTCTAGATGAAGCTGTTTCACTTTGTACTATTACCCAGAGAAAGGCAGTATCCCTTTTTTTTTTCTTAACCTGGGATCTCTAGCCTTGGTACGGCAACTAATCTAAAAAAATATTTTTTTAAATGATTTCAAACTAAAAAACTTTACCTCTAAAGGAGGGTTTGGCATCAAAAATAATGTCAGGCCCATGAAATACCAACAAACATGCCAAAATTCATACAGACCTGATGAAGCTTACAATAAGGTAGAAATGCATCACTCAAAAGTAGTGAAAAGTGAGTCACTAGATGTAAAACAATGAGACTTGCAAATATAAAGCTATCAACATTTCATTTAACTTAGAATTTTAATAGTCTAATACAAAGTAAAATTTTTCAAATTTTGCTTGATAAATCTTTGTATCCAACTACATCTAAATGTTACTCATAAAAAGAAGGCATGAAACATGCTGTTTTGCTCACTTTTAGGCTAGCCCTCTATTTTATTCAAAAAATAGAGTCTCAACTTGTTTTTTTATATGACAAACGTTTTAATCTCCACAAATCTTTCTAGTTTTAAAAATTTTGTATTTATATTTTCTATACATAGCAAATGTCTATACAAATTATTTTTTTCATCATGCCATTTATAATTAAATATACTCAATCTCTACATCTGCCTTGTGTCTTCATGTAGTTTCAATAATGGATCAATCAAATAATCAGTTCACCTTGCCCTATGGCAGGTTTCAACAGTCAAATTTTAAAGTGGAAGATCCAGCATATGAAAGTCAGCATACTACATTAGGGGCACCTTAGTCAATACATCAAACCTTACCCCTTTCATAAACTAAATTAAGCAGCTTCCAACAATACAAATAAGTATTACCACAATATCGACAAAATATAACCACCTAGACTCTAAATCACTAATACTGGCATAAACAGAATTTAAATATTTTCAACAGAAATCTTTAAAATTTCAAAGTATATGCTAGTAGAGTTAAAAATTCATTAAGTTAAGAAATAAAAAATTTAAAAAAAAAAACGTTTTAGAAAATTTTCGGTCAACTCAATGAAATTGAGGTTATAGTAAATACAGGTGGTATATTAGAACTATTATCTAAGTTTCTGTTTTGTAGCCTAAAATGCAATTTGATTTATAAAAATGCACCATTAAATTTAAGCTAGTGAAGGTAGCAACTGTATCATCTTTGTAAATGAACCCCATTCACAATATCCTATCACAAACTCCAGAGAAAATGAATTATTCAATGTAAAGTTTATTTTTCCAAGTATGTTTTTATGAGATTTTATTCTACAGTGTCTGCTCATAAAATTCAGCCAACTGAGTTTTATTAATAGATTAATAAAAAATCATTACTAATGTAGAATAGCACACAAGAGATAATATCATTAGATTACATATAAAAAAGCATTACATTTCACGGAAATACCTGAAAACTTTGAGATGCTAGTTTTAGGATACTTTGGGAGTCTCTTTAATCTAATGCTATTTATATGTAAAATGCTATTCTAATGATATTATCTCTTGTGCACTATTCTGTATTTGTACTGATTTTTCTTAAACACAAAAGATGGAACCAATAATAATATATGGTCCCACTTGCAAAAATTCAATTTTTTTTTCAAATAATATGACATACTTTCTATTTACAAGATCTTCATCTACTCAGGGAATTTGTCAAATTTGAAATTGATAAATTTTTAATGAAAATAAACTAGATGTTTTCTCTACAACATAAATATAATGATGAAAAAGGTCTCCAACATTCCATCAATCCCACCATGCATGGACACACAAGTTATCTATCCTGTTTTGATTTTTGATGTTGATGGAAAGTCAGGGATCATTTCACCATTGTATTTATCTAGTAAAGTTTAAGAAACAAGCAACAATTTTTTTTTTTAATTCACAATTTTAAAGACCACAATTGTACACTTTTTTCCTCTTCAAATTTCCAAGAATTATTATCAATAAAAAAAATTTAGAAGTATGCAGAGGGGTTCTAAGTCCCAAATCCATTTCAATTTAATTTACAAGTGTTTTTTTTTTTTGTCTGATTGTTTTTTGTTTTGTTTATATTGGGGCCCCCCGATTTTTTTTTTCATCCCTCGCCTAAAAAAACAAACGTACATATTTCAATGGTATTGTAAAATAACGGGTGTAAGAAAAATAAAACATTTATTGCAAAAACACGGACATAAAATGAGGGTTCAGTTCATAATATGGTAGGAATTTACGAGGAAAAAGTTAAGGATTACCTCAATAGTACTATTTAAAGTCGATAACAGACAAGTGACTTTTATATTGAATTGTTAAATTCAGTTTCAAATTATTCTAAACTTACTAATTTTACATCCAAATTTCCCCCCACAGTCCACTAGTCTAGTTTATATAGAGTCATTTATATATATAATTAATATAGCCAATGAGTTGGAGATTTTTAGGATTTCATTTTTTTTTTTTTTTTTTTTTTTTTTTCCTCCTGGTACTTGTCCATAAAATCCCGCTAAAGAAATGTCTGTGATAGTATACAGTGTATGTATACTATACACAAAATAAAAATATCTGAATTTAATACTTAAATTCAGCATCCAGATGAGAATAAGTTTCAGTCATTTTCTTTTGTTTTTCTGAAAAATTACACTTTATTCCTAAACATAATGGATGGGTGAATTGCTGCGAGTTGAAGACGTGGTTTTTAAAAAAAAGGTAAATAATTTATTTTTTTTTAGTGAAACAATTTTTTTTTCTTAAATAAAATTGACTAAAATTTATTATTTGAATGGGAAGTATTACATTTCTGTTTCTCTATATATTATTTTTAATATTACACAATCATAGCGGGATATTGTGGATAAGTACCTCACCATCACAATTTATTTTACAAATTGTATCTTTCAGAAAAAAATTAACTTTTTCAAGTGATTAAAAAAAAAAAAAAAAAAAAAAAAAGACATGAAATATTGGTAGACAATACCATGCGATGTCGTTAACAAAAACGTCTATTATTTTCTATTGTCATTAGAAGACATCCATGTAAGATTGCTTTTAAAATTTAGTTTCAATATTAAAATCAAGAAACCAATGACACCTAAGTAAAAAATTAAAAAGTATAATTTAACGCCGAAACTGAAAATTAAAGTTAAAAGAAAATACTATTAGAATCAGTTTTGTTTTTTTGAGGAGAGTTCTTAAAATACGAGCCGAATGACGATTGAAAAATCACTAGCGAGCTCACAATGAAACCGTTATCAACATCAGACCTTTATTATTTATACTCCTTCAAGTATAATAAGCTCACCTTCTTCACTTCAAATCTTTTTTTATTTCCAGGTTTTTCTCCGGGGACGGACGATGAAGTTGAGGGTTCCCCAAAATCCTCTTCGTCAATTTCCATAGCGGCAGCCATTTTATCGTAAACTTTGCACAATCTCGCCAAATCACATGTGACTTGAAAAATCAGTATGGCGGCTTCTGTTATGTGAGTGTCATATACGCTAAACTCTCCTCTTCCTCTCTTTATATATATTGGGTAAAAAAAATTTGTTTAAATTATTTCCAATATTTTTGTCTTAATAATCACATATATTTTTTAAACTTATTTTTTAATTAAAAAAAAGTCTTTGTAGGAAAGGTTATTTATTTTCATACGCGTATGGAGCACGCGGCAGCCAGCGAAGATCGAACTCGGGATGAAAATTGATCTACGACACTAACTTTACTACAACGAGACGCACTCTCCTGTGAATGAATAAATTGTAACTTATTTCTTGAAACTAGATTAACTTTAAGCTATTTTATAAGAATTCAAAATATTTTTTTAAATTGTTGCCAAGCTACTAGTAAACAAATATCAACTTAAAGTTTTTTTAATGTAATTTTTGGTGTATATCGGACAAATCAAAATACACCCTGGTCTCCTGCCCTAAAACACTAAGCAGTGCCTGCTGAAAATCCAACCCACGCTACTATTGAACTCCCTAGCTGTTTCCTGGCGGTCGTTTTGAATTAAGATAAAATTAAATTACCGAAAAAAAATATTTTAAAGGTGGGGGGGTTAAAATTTTTACATTTACTTATCGATAAAAAAAACCTGGGTGGTGGCTTACTTTTAACGCCTTCAAACCACTAAAAAAAAGTTATTTGTCAATAAAAAAACGCTTTCAAACCGCTAAAAAAAATATTTTAAAAGGGGGGGTAAATATTTACATTTACTTGTTGAGAAAAGTCTGGGGGGGGGGCGGTAAAATATCGCTTTCATGTCTCATTAACTTTTCTGGAAAAATGCCTTTAAACAGCTAGAGAGTTCAACTGTTGTGCGGGATTTTTTCAGAAGGTACTGCTTAGCGTTTTTTAGGACAGGAGGCCAAAATGCATTTATGCCATATGCACCAGAATAATTTCAGGAGTTCCATTTAAAGATGTCAGAAATCTGCAAAAGAATTAAAATTATCCTGGTGACAACATTACTAAAATCAAGTACAATACTGGGGAGGGTGCTGGAACATTGTAAAAACTTGCTGTCACTTGATCTCCAATGAAAGCCACCAATTATTGGTGTGAAAACTCAGTAACTGCAAATGGTGATAATAATAATATAAAATTCTCTGGAGTTTTGAGATATAAATGGATCACCCAATCCCACTTAAAAGACCAAACAATTGTAATTAACAAGAAGAAAAAATTTGTCATCTAGTGTTTTTTTTTTTGTTTTTGTTTTTGTTTTTTGTTGTTTTTTTTCCAGAATACCACAGAGTGAAAATAAAAGAAAGCAAAATGTTAAATAAATACTTAGATTTTGCCCGACAACTGAAAAAACTGTGAAACATGAAGATGACAGTGATACCAATTGTATATGGTCTCATTGGAACAGTTTCCTGAAGGGTAGGAAAAGAGACTGGATTAACTGGAGATCAGAGGAAGAGTCAAGACCATTTAAGCCACAGCACTGTTAAGATCAGCTAGAATACTTAGAAGAGTTCTGAAGACCTGAGGAAACTTGCTGTCACTTTAAGCTGGTGAGAAAAAAATAATAATAATGATATAGCAAACTAGTACAACGGGAATACAAAGCTAGGCACGACTGGGTTGGGAAGGTGATCCACTGGGAATTATGCAAAAAATAAAATTTTGACCATACAAAAAATAGTATATGCATAAACCAGAATCTGTTCTTCAGAATGAAACGCATAAAATTCTCTGGGACTTTGAGATAAAGACGGATCATACTATCCTAGCCAGGAGACCAGACCTAGTGCTGATTAACAAAAAAAACTGGTGGACTTTGGTGAAGCTGAAGGGAAATGAAAAGATGGATAAATACTTGGACCTTGCCAGAGAACTGGAAAAGATGTGGAATATGAGAGTGAAAGTGATACCAATTGTAGTTGGTACACTTGGAACAGTCCCAATAAACTTGTAAAAAAGACTGGAGGATCTGGAAATCAGAGGAAGAATTGAGACCATCCAGACTACTGCACTGCCACAATTAGCTAGAATACTCAGAAGAGTCCTGGAGACCTCAGGAAACTTGTTGTTAGTCCGACTCCAGTGAAATACCATCAGTTAACGCTGATGTGAAAAACTCAAAAGGAGTGAAAAATAATTTTAAAATGTGCCATCCTCATGATGAAAAGGGGGACAAAAGAAACAATGGAAGGAATAAAAGTACCAAATCAGGAAAATATGAGAACTCATGGGGGGAAAAGAGAATTACAGGTATTTGGGAATATTGGAAGTGGACACCATCAAACAAAGAGATGAAAGAAAAAGTACCTCAGGAGAAAAAGAAAACTTCTAGAAACCAAACTCTGCAGCAGAAGTCTCATCAAGGGAATAAACACAGGGGCTATCTCAATTGTAAGATACACTGGACCATTATTAAAATTGACTAGGGAGGAACTCCAACAGATGAATGAAAGCACAAGAATTTTGATGATGATGCACAAGGCATTACACCTAAAAGATGATATATACAGATTATATGTGTTGTTGCATACTGGCATCAAATGGCTATACGTTATATAGTGGCTTCAAATTCACGGCCCTACTTCATGTATCTGCATACGTAGCGGGTATCGTCACTAACCCTAGACGATATATGTAGTGGTTGCTTAATGAAATCTACAACACATGGTTATAGTAGGAGTTTTGACTTTATTTCTTATTCTCGGCTGTACGTTAGTGGGTGGCGAGCGTTGACAATGGGAACTGCCCAAGGGTTGACGATGACTACTACTACTGCTGGGATGGTGAGGTAAAGGGGGCTGGTGGTGTCTCACCGCCCTTGGCCGCTACAGACCGTGAGCGTCGGTCACTCAGTTCGCCGTTCGCTGTCTGACTGACTCTGACGACTCGACCCTCTGACTTTTGTATTGACAAAACGCCTACACATCTTTATCTTTTGATCTGATAACAGACCTTTGTTATATATTTCTTTACCTTCTCCCTGCTTCCTTGACCGGAAACCCTCTCTTCCGTTTTTTAACTTCTTTTCGCTTTTACTGGGAAAAAAGGTCCTTTGTCATTTTTTTTCATCTTTTCTTTGTTTAATTTAACCAGAAATTCCTATTTTCGTTTGTACAATATACAACAGTGTCAATAAAAGAAGGAGGGGGAGGACTCACCAGCATTGAGGATTGTGTAGATGCAACAATTCAAGGAATTGAGGAATGCACTAAAAAGAGCAAAGAAAGACTAATTACAGCAGCCAGTAACAACAATTGCAACATATGGCCAAAACAGAATAGCGAGTTAGAAAAAAATTATTTTGCTTCGGACAGCAAATGTATGTTTTAACGAAAAATCAAATCTTATTCATATCGCAATCTTTTTGTTCCTGTCTTTAAAATATTAATTTAGTTAGAAATGAAATGAAATAATCTTACAAAATATTTATTTGGTAAGAAAGATGGTTTTATCGATTGAATTATTTTTTACAGCGAAGTAAATAACAATAATAAGTGAAAACATTTAATAATATATATTAATTAACATAATTTCGTATATACAAAAAAGTTTTAGAAAAAAATATTTTTACAAAATTCAAATTTTTTTACAAATTAGGTATTTCACTTTTCGCACAATAAATGTTTTTGGTTGCTTCATATATCCCAATTTGGTAATGATGTTAAACTGCATCTAGTATTGAAGTTCCAATTTTGGAGCTCTGGGGTGTGCGGAATACCCCTTCATCGCCATTACTCCCAGGTCCACTCTGACCCGGGTTAAATAGAAAAAGTGAGCTTAAATAAATGTTTTTTTTAAATTGAGGTCAATAAAAAAGATTTGAATACCCATCAAAAATAAATAAAACAAAACGTCTTCGGCATAAAATAACCCAACAAGGGTTGACATGCTGTAAAATCAAATCAAGCAACCAAGCAACCGACCTTATAGTCAAGTTTTAAACTTGTAAAACATAAGTTCCCAAATTAGACTATGTTGCACATTAGTCTGTGCAGATTTCAAACCACACATGGAGTGAATCAATGCTCAATGTGTCAGCACACCAACTACCCACAATACTACCAACCATAGTAGATACCTTCCCACTGCTTGAACTGCTCTGGTCATGTGATATATGTACCACAAACTAGCACGTATCAAAATATTTCAAAATCACCCTAGTATATGAGGTATGTCAGAAAAGTTCCAGGACTGGTGTCACAATAAATTTATTTTAAATTCAAACTACAAACTACAAACTATCCCCTTCAAAGTAATCCCTCTGGAGTCTAATGCAACTTTCCCATCCTTCTCTGCCATGCTTGCACTCCTTGAAGGATTCTTCCGGGATTCTCTGTAGCTCTGTCGTCACAGCCTTTTTGATATCATACACATCCTCAAAATGGGTTCCTTGATGACCTTCTTGAGCTTGGGGAAGAGAACAAAATCACATGGAGCCAGGTTGGGCAAGTAGGGAGGTTGCTCCAGCACAGTGATGTTCTTCTGGGCCAGGAACTCTTGGATACTCATGGCAGTGTGGGCAGGTGCGTTGTCATGGTGAAGCACCTACGTGTTGTCCTACCACATCTCTCGCCTCTTCTCGCACACTGAACAACCGCAGGATCTCTTTGTAGACATGCTGGTTGATCGACTGGTCCTGTTGCAGTGGACGATGCCCCTCATATCGAAGAATGCAATCAACCTGGAACTTTTCTGATATGCTTTGTATCAAAGTCAGTTGCTATTACTTTTTTCTAACTTCATCTATACTTTTAAATCAAGTAAACAAATAGCCATTATATTCTATTCTTTCTCTAAATCACCAATATTATTCGTTTTGTGGATGCATTCACCCTTTGTTGACATTAGTATATTTCAGTCCCTAAGCTTACATTTCAAAATTATCTATTCTCATAAAATATATCCTTAGACTCATCTAAAAAAAAAAACAATATTAATTTCAGTTTAGATATTTTTTAAAAATCAATGTTATCAGTGATGTTAAGCTAGGGACTAGCAAAAAAAAGTTTTAAAAGCGAATTAAGAATAATTAAATCTATTATTTAAGGTTAAACTTTGTCTAAATCGATAAGTAGTAGCATAATAACCATCATTAAAAAAAGAAAAATATCGTTACATATGCTGTTTATTTTTAAAAGATTTAAAACTATTTGTTTTGGTCAATTTCGACGTGATCCACCATTTTGGCTGTTTTTCAATGGTTTTCGGCGCTTGTTTACAATTTTAACGTAACATTTGGGATGGAAAAAAAAATTACCAAAAATCAGGTAATTATCAGATTTTAATGAAATTTTCAGTATTGATTTAACAGTTAATGAATTTTATAATGCATCAGTTATTTTATTTCAAAACTTTAATTTAGTATTTTTGCTATGAAAAATTAATATATAAAATTCATTTAAAATATGAAAATCCTGATGTTAAGTTTAAAATGTTATATTTTTAGATTCTAAAAATAAATATCTACTTAATGCAAACCTTATTTTAGGTTCCAAAAGTAATAAGTTTTGAAGAAAAACTCGATTGAAAATGTACCCCCTCCCCTTTTTAAGCAGAAAAAACATCGATGTATAATTTTTCTTTTATAAAATAATAGCCAATTAAATAATTATCGAAATGAGTAAAAAAGAAATCTCCAAAAATTAATTAATTATTTTTTTTTTACATTTTATTTTTCGATTTTCGGTACTTATTTTCTCATAGAAAAGCCACCGTAAAAAAATTTTGTTTCTATTCATAAGTTCGGTCTTTTATCTCATTATTTATACTGTAATTAGTACAATATATGACCAACTTGAAAAACATTTTACGCCCCCCACATAAGGGGGGTCAAAATTAAGAGACCTGAAAAAAATGAGAAAGTTTTGAAATAAAATAAATAATGCATTATAAAGATCATTCATTGATACATAAATACTGAAAATTTCATTAAAATCTGATAATTTCCTGATTTTTGGTAAATTATTTTCTGTAGGGGGGCTAAAGTCATTTTGTCAAAAACGCATTTTAGGCTCAGTTTGCCATTCCCTAGTATATTTCAGTCTAGTTTGCTTCATCTACCACTCGGCTCCATAGACTAAGCTTACATTTCAAAATTATCTATTCTCATAAAATATATCCCTAGACTCATCTAAAAAAAACAATATTGAAGATAAAGGTTTTCAGTTAAGAATTTTTTTTTTTTTAAATCAACGTTATCGGTGATGTTAAGTCGTAGTAAATAACGATACAAATTCATGAAGAGCTACACTTGAAGATTTTAAATCGGAAATACGAAGTTATTTCCCTTGAATCGTACAAAATGCAAGCGGGATAACTCTATAAATATTTTTATCACATTTTACTCCGTCAAGGGTGTTCCACTGTGGTGTAATGATTAGCAAGCAAGTCTCACATATCCATTACTACTGAATTGGGAGTTCGATCCTCGCTAGATGCCCCACACTTGCGACCTTGTGTCACATCCTACCCGTAGCGAACGTTTTGGGTGAATATCTACTCAATGCAAGTTTTTCGAACCAGTTTTAACTAGTGGTTTTTCACTGAAGTCTGAGTGACAACAAGTCTCCTCAGCTCTCCAACGCTCTTCTAAATATCTTTGCCGATTTCAACAGTGCAATGGTCTGAATTGCCTTGATTCTTATACAACTACAATTGGTATCACCATTACCTTCATGCTACATAGTTTTTCAGCTCTCTGGCAAGGTCCAGGTATTTGTCTATTTTTTTTTTTTTTTTATTTTCACTTGATCATTATTATTATGAGTTTTTCACACCTGCCGTAGCGGTGGTTCACTGGAGGTTGAATGACTGCAAGTCTCCTCAGGTCTCCAGGACTCTTCTGAGTTATAGCCGATCCCAACAGTACTGTAGTTTGAATAGTTTCGATTCTTCCTCTGATTTCCAATTAACCCAATTTTTTCCAGAACTTTGAGAACCGTTCCAAGGGCAACAATTACAATTGGTACGATGTTCACCTTCCACAGTTTCCTCAGTTCTCTTGCAAGGTCTTAGTATTTGTCTATCTTTTCACTTTCTTTCATTTTCACTCGGTGGTCGGATTATTATTATTATTATTATTATTATTATTATTATTATTCCTTTTGAGTTTTTCACATCAGCGTTAGCTGATGGTATTTCACTGGAGTCTGAGTGACAACAAGTCTCCTCAGGTCTCCAGGACTCTTCTGAGTATTCTCACCGATCTTAAAAATGCTGGATAGTTTCTGTTCCTCCTCTGATTTTCAATTCCTACAGCCTTTTTTCCAAACACTTGGTGACCATTCCGAAGACACTAACTACAATTGGTATCATCTTCATCCTCATGTTCTACAGACTTCTGACCAGTATTTGGGGATCAGTAGTTTTTGTAGTAGTAGTAGTAGTAGTAGTAGTAGTAGTAATGGTGGTGGTGGTGGTGGTAGTAGTGGTTGTAGTATAAGTATAAACTCACGAATCTAAAAATGTACGTTTCTTCTTGTAAATCATATTTTGAAGTTTAATACATAACTCAAAAAATGACTGAGGAGTGACATACATTATCGTTAATCTAAATAAAAGAGAAACTGTTTTCAACACATAAGGCAAGACACCAATTTATTTTTGGTTATTGAGTTTGGTAATGAATAATACCTAATAATATCCATTTGGATTTTAGAATGCTTCAAAATAAATAATATAATCCAGGTTTTTTAGTTCAGAAAAAAAATAACTTTATATATTTTTTTTAATTGATAGAACTGTATTTATTTATGCTCGATATTGTACACACGCCAGCGAGCACAAATCTATACTCGTCTCAGACCAGAGAAAAGTTTAGTGATCTAGTTTTGCAGAGCATTATTAATACTTTTTTCTGGGTGTTCTATAATTATGGACTCTTTCTTGATTAATCTGAAGATAGGAAACACACACACACACACACACAAGCACGTGCGCACACACACACACACACACACACACACAGATAGATAGATAGATAGATAGATAGCAACTCTATCGACAAGACTGAGAATAAGTTTCACGCCCAATTGACAATCCTTGGACAATGAAAAAGAACATTACTTTTAAGTCGTCTGAGAATTGCTAATTAGCTGAGACAATTTTCGTCAGGATAAGTTTGTATTTAAAAATACCTATTTTCATTTGTACAAGGTGTGTCATGAAAGTATTGAGATTGAAGCTGTATTTACCAAGATAGAAATGAACAAAACGTTCATTTTTTAGTGTCAGGAAGATGAATTGCATACAGTAATAATATACATGTATGTGTGCATGTGCGTGCATATGTGTGTGGATGGGGGTATCAGGTATAGTGTTGGTGGATTACAGGAAGCATGGAGGCTTTGAAAGATGCAGTGTTTTGGCAGCCTACAACGGATGCAGGCAATTTATTCCATGCTTGGTAACTTTGAGTGTGAAAAAATGTTTCCGAAAGTCATGTGAGCTATGCTGTTTTCTGACTTTGTAGGCATGCCCGCATGTGTTAGAAACATGGAAATCAAAAAGGTGCTCAAGGTTGCTGTTTTTAAGATGATTAATGACCTTATGAGTGCTTACCAGGTCAGTTGCCAGACGCCGAGTTTCAACGAATCCATTCCCAGGGCAGTAAGACGTTCAGAATGTGGCAGATGCCTGATGGAGGGTATTCATTTGGTTGCACATCTCTGTACAGTTTCTAGGAGGTTAATGTTCTGAGCGAGATAGAGGTTCCAGACTGGTGATGCAAATTCCAAGTGTGGCTGCATCATAGCTCTATACAGCTTTAAATAGATAGCCGGTGAGCAACTGACAAAGGTCTTGCTGAGTGACGCCAGGACACCCTCTGCATTCTTGACAATTTTATAGATGTGCTTCGTCCAACGTAAATCACTGCTGACAGTAATACCCAGATCACATTCACAAGAAGATTCCTTGATATTAGTGTTGTGGAGGGAGTATATGTACGATGGGTTTTTCCTCCCAAATGCATGGTGGAACATAATCTCCTTCTTGCTGATACACTAATTCCAACGCTTCTCTAAGAATGCAATGCCTTTTTTGTAGAACGATTTGTCTTTGGCCTCAAAATACGCCTCAGTTTCCGATATCACTTCTTCATTGGAGCCAAATCTCTTTCCCTGGAGCATTCTTTTGAGGTCTGCAAATAGCCAGTAGTCACTGGGAGCCAGATCTGGAGAATAGGGTGGGTGCAGAAACAATTCGAAGTGCAATTCATGTAGTTTTGCCATCGTTTCGATCGACTTGTGACACAGTGTATTGTCTTGGTGAAAGGACACTTTTTTCTTCTTAATTTGTGGCCGTTTTTTTGGGGGGGTGATGATTTCTTCCTCAATAATGCTATATAATGTTTGCTATTGATGGTTCTTCCTTTCTCAAGGTAATAATTGATTAACAAAATACCTTGCGCATCCAAAAATACGGAGGCCAAAACCTTGCCTGTTGATGTTTGCGTGTTTTGTCACTTTGGACGGCTTTTACCTGCTGCTGACCACTCAGCTAACAGCCGATTTGACTCTGGCATAAAGTGGTGGATCCATATTTCAGCCAGTTTTACATATTTATGCAAAAACTCCTTTTTGTTGCGTTGAAAACAGTTGCAAACAACGCTCTGAATCCTTGACGCGTTGTTGTTTTTGATCGACTGTGAGCAAACGTGGCATCCACTTTGAACACAGCTTTCTCATTGACAAATATTCATGCAAAATGGTGAATACAGTTTTCTGATATCTTAAACTCCTCTGGTATCTCATGCAACTTCAATTTACGATCGGCCAAAATGAGTTTGTGGAGTTTTGTGGTGTTTTCCGGGAAACCTGCTGAATTTGGGTGACCTAAGCGTACAGCATCATTTGTGTCTTTATGACCGTGTTTAAAGTCAGCATACCACCTCTTAACCATTGTTTCAGACGGAGCAGAGTTTGAATAACACTTATCAAGCCATTGCTTGGCTTGAACAGTATTTTTTTCCATAAGAAAATAATGCTTTATCAACACTATAACTATAATTTATAAACTAATGTTTTGATTGGGCTCAAATTTTGACACGTGCCATTTGAAGGTTAGTACTTTCTAAAAATCATATGGATTTTTTTAATTAGTGGCGCTATCTATATGTCAGGCCCGGGAATTATTGAGTTATGCATTACATTGAAATAGAATATGAACATGTGCTTAATTTTTCAGTACATAGTGTATTTAATTTTTTTGTTATTGATTTCTAAGAAGAAACTCCATTTATTTTTGGAAATAATGACATACACATAGGGACAGTTACAAGTTCATGGATAGATAGACATTTGGAGGTTTTGACCTACCAAATACTCTTTGTATAATTTCTGCTGCAATTTTTATGAGTATGTCCACAAACTGCCAGGACTAATAATTGTTAAACTGATTTTAGCATAAAGTAACCCAATAAAGGTTGATATGCCGTAAAACCAACCAACCAACCAGCCAACTTTGTAACAGCAGGTACTTTAAGCCACCTAAGGCCAGTGTACTAGACTAAGGAAAGATTAGTAAATAATAACTTAATCCTCTTAATTGTGGATTAAGCTGTATTGATTAACTAAATAGAATGTCAATTTCTACAAGACTGGAACCAATTGTAAGTAAGTCTCTTTTTTTTTTTTTCATCCAACCGACAATACAAAACAGATTAAAATTACGAGGAATCTACTGCAGAAATGAAGCGGCACCAAATACCTAGATAAAAACTTAAATTATGGATACTTTAGGCATTAGGGTTCTACAAGGGTGTTTCAAAAAGTAATGCCATTTTGTTTAAGACAGGTATAATTACCAACACATGAACATGTATCATACATCAAAATGAAACTGGTCCTCTGTGGATCACATCCCTACTTCTCCACATAGGTGTGTCAAAAAGTAATGCCATTGTGTTTAGGACAGGTATAATTACCACAACAGGAACATGTATCATACATCAAAATGAAGCTGGTCCTCTGTGGATCACATCCTTACTTCTCCACATAGGTGTGTCAAAAAGTAATGCCATTGTGTTTAGGACAGGTATAATTACCACAACAGGAACATGTATCATACATCAAAATGAAGCTGGTCCTCTGTGGATCACATCCTTACTTCTCCACATAGGTGTCAAAAAGTATGCCATTGTGTTTAGGACAGGTATAATTACCACAACAGGAACATGTATCATACATCAAAATGAAACTGGTCCTCTGTGGATCACATCCTTACTTCTTCACATAGGTGTGTCAAAAAGTAATGCCATTGTGTTTAGGACAGGTATAATTACCAACACATGAACATGTATCATACATCAAAATGAAGCTGGTCCTCTGTGGATCACATCCCTACTTCTCCACATAGGTGAGTCAAAAAGTAATGCCATTGTATTTAGGACAGGTATAATTACCAATGCAGGAACATGTATCATACATCAAAATGAAGCTGGTACTCTGTGGATCACATCCCTACTTCTCCACATAGGTGAGTAAAAAAGTAATGCAATTTTGTTTAGGACAGGTATAATTACCAACACAGGAATATGTACCATACATCAAAATGAAGCTGGTCCTCTGTGGATCACATCCCTACTCCTTCACATAGTTACCATTTCTCTCAGTTGCAATGTTCCACCTTTGAATGAGAGCATGTATCCCTGCCCTGTAAAATTCTGTTGACTCTTCTTTGAGCCACTTCTTCACTACATATTTCATTTCCTCATCACTGGAATAATGTTTGCCTCATACTATCATCTCTTCAGCCCAATGAAAGAGGGTTTCTAGGGGCAAACATTATTCCAGTGATGAGTAAGTGAAATCTGTAGTGAAGAAGTGGCTCAAAGAACAGTCGACAGAAATTTACGGGGCAGGTAATAAAAATTACCTCCAGCCTACATATAACACATACTTCCTTCTCACTGGTAACCTGCTGGTATTTCATACAAAACCATTTATACCTTTTAGTGCCATTGGCACATATACAAAACTGCACAGAAAACCAAAAACTCTTGTCTATGGGACACAAGCCAAAAGCCTACATAAAACACAGATATTTAAAAAATTTTAACCAATGAAACAATACCCAGTTGATAAATGAATCGTATTTCATTTTTTTTTTATTATTAACGCATACACATTCTCACACAAACATTTTCCTTTTTGTTTTGTTTAAGGCATATCAACCTCGGTGGGTCATTTAATTCTGACAAAGTTCTGAAATAAATTAATTCTTAATGGATACTCAGTTTTTTTTTAAACACATTTTTATAATTTAACCGATAGATGGGATCCTAACAGGTACTACCACTCTGGGTCAGAGGGAACCATTCATTATGTCACATCCTACTCATGTGGAAGGTTTGGTAGATATATATACATATTTACCCATAGTCGGTGGGGAAAAGATAGATTCATGACTTTCCCAAAGGCATTAGCACAAAGTGAAATGTAAACAGACCCATCCAAGATTTGAACTCGGGTTGCCAATTTCATTTCCAACGACGCTACCTGTAACGCTAAGTGAGTCTCCTTGTAAGAAATTAATATACAGTATTAAACGATAGAATTCAGTATGTCGTAGCTTTATCAACATCATACGTAGGAATTAAAACTTAGATATCTAAAAAGCAACTAAACTGACAGTCTCAACGGGTACGTCTCAGTTGTCTGGTGAAGAGGGTGAGTAAACACCGGCATCAAAAAAAAAAAAAAAAAACCAAAAAAGGGGGGGCTGGAAAAGAGCGGACGAGCTCAAGGGAAGCCAAAGATTGGCATACATACTACACACATAAACTCCAAAATTGGCCCTGGTTGTCAACCCATCTAGGACCAGGAAGCGTCTGTTATAAAACCATCCCTGCTGAACCACTTACATAATCCCAAGGAAGGACAGGGGAGTAAACCCCAAAAACAAATCCGGATCCAGAATCCCTAAGGTAGAGTAATGCTGAATTTCAGTGCTACACAGCAACTCCTGTGACACTGCCGTTGTCAAACTGCATCGGTTTCTTTCTTACCATTCCTTCGGACCACAGTTGCAGTACTTGGACAACAGCACATCCTCCAAAACAACCCGCCCAGGCTGCATAGTAAAAGAAAAAAAATACGCCATCGTCTTTCGCAGACGAAAGGATGCCATCCAACGTAAGAATTACCATTATACATAAAAATTATCATTTTAATATGTCAGCTTAGCCTGTGGATCTGAGCTGTATAATACTAGGATGAGTCAAATGTTTTACAATATTTTGGTCCATGCTAGTTTGCAGTGCATATATCATGTGACCAAAGCAATTCAAGAAGTAAAAAGGTACCTGCTGTTGTTGGATTGGTAGTATTGTGGTAGGTGGTGTGCTGATACGTTGTGTATTATTTAAATCCGTGTGTGATTTGAAAGCCGTATCTTTTTAGCAAGCAACATAGTCTAATTTGGGAACTTATGCTTTACAAGTTGGAACTGGGCCATAACGCTGCGGAAGCAACCGAAAACTTTTGTTATGTGAAATATGAAGGTGCAGTTGATCACAGTACGGTAGCCAGATGGTTCAAGAATTTTCGCTCAAGTTGCAAGTACCTCAATGATCAGGCAAGGTCAGGTTGGCTTAAAATGTGGATTCCAAGGCCGTGTTCCAAACCATAGAGACAAATCCAGTGAGTAGCACTCAGAGAGTATCAGGTGAGCTCGTCATATATATACATATATATGTGTGTATGTGTATATATATATATATATATATCAGTATGAAAAGGTGGAATGAAAACATCACACAATGCTGTTAAAGAGAAAACAATTTATAATATAATCATAGCTGATACTGATCAATATTTCGATTTTACAAAAATCATCATCAGAGCTCATTCACTCCGTAGTTGTTTGGGTCAGAGAAGAATGTCAAATCAGTTCACAAACAAAAAACCTTAATACTGCAAAAAAGAACAAAAGTTGTTACATTATTCACCAATGTGGGCATTCGCGCCATATATATGTCGGTCATGTCGCTATATATACCTTTTTGTCGGTAAAACATATCCAAATGTAGCGCATTTTGAGATGTGGCAACAAGACGAATCAATTTAAACGGAAGGGGATGGGTATTAAAAAATGTGACGGTTGGAATTCAAAAGATTTTTAGAAAAGGAATTTTTTTTTTTTTTTACGATTATGGCGCGAATGAATTGAAGCAGGCTATTAGAAAGGGTAGTTTTCAACCCAGCAACATTCAAAGTGGAGTAGTTCCGACATGTACTTTATGTGGAAGAGTATGTCTCTTCAGGGCTGGCCTGGTGAGTCATCTGAGAAAACACAAGAATAGAGTGTCAAATGCTACTTGGCACCTAACTATGATGATAAAAAAAAATTTTTAAATTAAAAAAAACAGGAAATGGTCTTACTCAAACACGAGTTGACAGCCATTACCTATATATATATATATATATACACACATATATATATAAGGGCCTGGGAAAATTTTAGTAATATATACATAGATAAACATGAATGAAGATATATTTTGAATGCAATAATGAATGTGTAGAGTAGGTATTTACCCAACTCGTTCGCCATGGATAGGATGTGACACAAGGTCGCAAGTATGGACCATCCAGCATGGATCGAACTCACTATTCAGTAGTAATGGATCTGCGAGACTAGCTTACTAACCATTACACTATAAATGAATGTAGAGTACATGAACATGTATCTTTAAAAAGATATTTGTAGAAACGAAAAATATTGTCCAGAACTTAGTGGAAACTTATTTGGCCATAACCATTTCTCTGGAATGGGATATAATCATTATTATTATTAGCTGAAAACCCGCCCTATGGGCAGAATTTTAAGTTGCATAAATAGACCATAAATTTATCTGTTCTGTTTTTATTGCAGTAATAAATAACGAACAATTTTTTTGTGATGACTTATTAAATAATGAATGTCGTTGAGAGGTTAATGTTTATAGTCTCCTGGTGGCCATTGCTCTTACTATAAATGTAAACATAGCACAATTTTTGTAAAATTAGTGCTACCTCCTGACTCATCAGAATTGCTCCCTCGTGGTTGGAGAACAGATATGATTCCTTCTTACTCAAAGCAGTAGCTTTCACCTTGTTCCCGATTCTATGGCCAATAAACTTTATTTAATAAACAGGGCGTCCCATTATGGTGTAATTGTTACCAAGCTTATAGATTCATTACTACTGAATAGTAAGTTCAAACCATGCCCTATACTTGCAACCTTATGTCACATCTTACCTGTAACAAACGAGTTGGTTAAATACCTACTTTATTTAATAAAACAAATTGCAAACGAACATCATGAACACAGCTACTATAGGAAATCGCGCCATTTCTTATCTACCATAGAACATTCTAGAAAAAGAGGATCAAAATAACACCCCGCCACATACACCATTTAAATAAATAAAAAGAGATACAATTTTGTATTTTTCAACCAATCAGGGCACGATAAAATATACACGCCAAATTCTTGTCAAAAACATTCAGGTACTTTGGTGATCCACCTGTTACTTATAAATATCTGACTTTTAGAAGTATTCACTAGACAGTCAGTGTCTATCATTTGCACACAACACAAGTATGTCTCATCCTCCTCTTTCTGACTGTGGAAACCTTTCTTCTCATGCCAACTACTACTACAGCTGCTGATTTAAAATCTAAACTGATTTTTTCAACTATTCAAAGGACTTAAAGTTTTAACGTTGTTGTAAGTTTAAATTGCTTTGTTCGTGCTAGTTTCGTTTTTATTGAATAAAGCCTTTTTATGTAGTCTTTTGTCTAATATATGGGCCGGGTTAGCTCAGTCGGTAGAGCGTTCGGCTAGAAACCACAAGGTTCCTAGTTCGATACCGGTCCTCGCCAACTCAACATATGAGTAGCACAGGGATCTGTGCAGTAAAGTAAGAAGCTGATGGTAGGTGTGGCGCTCCACCCCAGACGCTAAAAATAATCTCCTTGGTCTAGCGCAAGTGAGAAGGGGATAGACTCCCTCGCTGATAGGTTGATACCGTCTTTAGGCCACCCCAACGACTTTACTACTACTTGTCTAATATTATTTTTATCTAGACATAAGTCCGCTACAGCTACACTTCATTTTTTTTTTTAAAGACATTCCTAGTAAACATTCTTCAGATACGAATCATAACTTCAACTCAGAAATGGACATTCATTTTATTACCAAAGTTTTCTTTATCTCAGCTCAGATGCATTTTGTTTTTCTCTCTTCTACATTGAAAAAAAAAATGTCTTATACTATTCTAAATTAAAGGAGGTATATCTAGAACAGTCAAGACTTTCTTTCGACAGGTGACTCTACCAAGGTTCGAAGTTCAGTATATATATTTACCAACCCCTCCACACGAGCAAGATGCGACACAAGGTCAATTTCTTAAGCGGAGTTCAACAGGTTTGAATTCAGAGTTTTCCTTCTCCTAGACCGGTTGCCTAACCAAGGTTAAAGAGCCCAGTCTGCCCTACTATTTACCCATAGCTGGAGGGAGAGTAGGATTCATACCTTTCCCAAGGGTACTAGCGCTAAGTGAAATAATTGCCACGTCCAGGATTTGAACTCGGGTCGACGAGACCATTTCCCATGACTTTAACCATTACACCACCACGCTTCCTACATCGAAGTTCAGTATAAGAATTTCCTTGAAAGGCCTAACAGCAGTTGTATGTGTATACATACATACATACATACATTACACCAATGTACAGTTAGTTTTTTGGTAGGGAACACTTCCGACCCGAAGAGGGGACAAGAAGACCAGCAATACAAACAAAGATGTGCCTCTCTCTCTCCAGTAAGACTTATCTCATCTTCATCTTTGAACGTAACAGTACTTAGTCTCAAATATGTTGGATAGGATAAATTCCACAACAAAGTCTTGATTTTCCAGTGACAGGAAAAATAATTTATGAAAAAAAAAAAAAGGTCAACTTGATATCTTCTTTATACGGTTAAACAAAAAGTCAAGGTTTGGTTTAGGTAACTTGACTGACACAAATCTACATGCTTACATTGTAAATACACAACTTTCACTAAAAACTTTAAAAGTTTTCAAAAAGTGATATGTTAAAAACATGTCCCATTAGTAACAACTGCAAATTTAATGCCCATAGCTTTTGGCTATTTTTGACAGAGAGGCAGACAAAAAAAAGAAAGAAAAATAAAAGACATTTATTTGATGATGTAACATCTAAAGTAGGGGTTCCCAACCTTTATTGCTATGTCCTACCTAATTACCTTTAAAATCCTGATGTCCACCATGTGGTAATATATCATTCTTATAATCTAAAAATTGAATTCCGTTTGAGCTGAAGAAGCTTAAAACACATAATCACTTCTAAAATCCTCATGCCCCCCTCCCCATGTGGCACTATATAATCTATTAATAATGGAGATTGTCTGTATTTCTGTCTGTAACAAAAACTACGTCATAGCTCTATGTCACAATATTCTTATGCTATATACACCCAAAATTTGAGTAAGCAATTTTAAAAATTGTTTTTTACTCGCGTCTTTTTTTTTTTTTTTTTACAGTAACAAGAAGTTAATTAAAAAGTTTACAAATAAATAAATACCTATGATTTTGTGTAAAATTGATGTGGAAAATATTCAAAATAATTGTTTGATTATTACATGCACGCAACATTTTATTTGAGAGGGACGGGGCTCAGTTTTCATTTCAAATTGTTTTATATTTTTTTTTACTCCTTTAATAAATATGAGGATTTTGCTTTCTTATGATACAAACCCTCTGACATTGAATTTTTAACTCCCACCCTCTCAGGCAATGTCTTTCAAAAATTAATTTTTACGACGCCCGGAGGGTGTTTTCTGTTGCTAGTTCTTATAATTTAAAAAATGAACACTGTTTGAGCAGATGAAGCTTAAAATGCCAATACCTTGGTTTGAACAAGACAGAAAATAATAAACAGAAAAAATGTCTATATTTGGACCCAGACCTTGTTAGTCTCAATTGCCTCCCTTAAAAATCAAATTATCCCCCCTTTTATTTTAATATTGGTTTATAACAGATTGGTCTATTGAGTAATGAGACTGGTTGTGTAAAATAAAATTTATTAACTTATTTACATATCAACTTTATTGGGAAGACACAATAAAGATAGGGTTCTCACTCCTGGCAAGCGTGCTCGAAGTCAACCGGCACTGCCATCTGGTGATTTGTCACAACCTGTTGCATGTTCTCAAAATTTCCCAAATGCTAACCACAGAACTGGTTTTTAATTTGGGAACCGGAAATAGTGACAAAGGTTCAGTTCAGGGTAGTAATTAGGCTGTGGTATGAGAGGAATATTCATTTTGACACAAAACTTGTTCACAGAGTGTGTCTACATCTTTTTTAGCTTCAAATTTTTTTAAAATAAAGTTGAACTGTAAAATACTTAAGCAAAGACACTTTGTAATAATCCAAGATTATTCAGCTGAACCTTAATTCTCAAAGAAACTGACAGTTTTCATATCAATACTGATCAGGCGATTTTCAATTGGGTTTATCAACTTGAAAAATAAAAAGGATCAGTTTAAAAAAAAAAAGAAAAAAAAAAGGAATTTCAAAATAAAACTGTGCAACATTGTACAAAGTGGTTGATAACATGAACCATAGCACAACCTTATTTGCTATACAACTAATCAAAATCAACATGATTTTGAACGTTGAGCATCACATTTGGATATTTAAGATTTTGACTTAGACCACCAACTTATATTGTGAGATACATCAAAAATCCAAGTTCAAATTCTGAATGAGATTGTATTTCACATCTTATTATAATGGAGATTGTGTATTTTTCTGTCTGTAAGCAAAACTATATTACCACTCAAGTCACAATTCCCTTAGTTATTTACGTCACATTCTCCATTATTTTATTTTTATTCAAACCTCAATTATTAATAAAATTGATTTACATTGTTAATACTGTTGACCATATCTACATATGAATAACATACAATTGTATTTATATATACAACAAAATAGCGGTTTACAGTGTGAACGGGAAAGTTAATTTGCATATTAGTATTAAAAATTTGTTTTTAATAAATATGTGCTTGGTATTATTGATTTCTAATTGTTTGGTTTTATTTTGATGAATATGAGCAAAAATCTCTTCAATAAATCTTTTAAAAATCCATCAACAAGAAGAAATAACTGTGATTTTATTCTTTACTTCTTATTTTAAATAAATGGTTAAATTAGGAAAATTTAGCAATGAAAGACAGGAGTGATGGAAAATGATGGAAGAGTTAGTTTCAAAGTAGTTCTATTTTTCGATTATACCCCGTTTTAAAACATTTTTCTGCATTCTTATTTAGTCACATTAGTCTTTCTAATACAAAATATTTCATTACATTAAAACTTAAATACTTGTGCCCAGAAGGTGCATATGTTTGCTAGTAATGCTAATACCTTTAGAAAATGCATGAATCCAACTATTCTCTTTCCATCTATGGGTAAATAGTAGAGCAGACTGGATTCTCTAACCATGGTGTAAAAACTGGTTTAAGAGGATGAAAACTGAATTGAAACTTGTGTCGCAGGGTTGGATAAATATATTTATCAATAATTGTTCCAGTTTGTTGAAGTGTTACAAAACAATATCTATTATGTATGAAAACATAAAATCATACACAAAAAACATTTTTCTCTAACATTTGCCCAATGTATTTAATTAGGAGACAGGATGTAAATAGATTTTAGTTTCTAATTATGTCTTTCTGACTATATTGTTCATTAGTTAATGTTTGCATACTAATACTTTATTTCTTCTTCTATAAACTAATCTTATTTTAAAAGTTATAATTTGAAATTCAATTTTTAAACTGAAGCTTAACAGGTGTAGGATGTAATAAGATTGATTTTTTTTTCATTTTCAGGTTGATAACCCCGATTGAAAATTAGCTGATCAATGCTAATTTATCAGTCATTTTTTTTTTTTAAACATCAGATCAGATGAAAGTCCTCAGTTCTTCAAGAGAACAGTGAACTAGAATAGGGTTCATGTTTCAGTTTTTTTGTGACATCCAAAAACTTGTGCTTATACAAATCAAGTTCAAATTCGTCACATTATCCCAAATTGACAAAATTTGATCTTCTATTTTCATGATATACTTAACCAAAGACAATTGTAATAATCCAAGATTATTCAGCTGAACCTTAATTCTCAAAGAAACTGACAGTTTTCACATCAATACTGATCAGTCAATTTTCAATTGAGTTTATCAATTTGAAAAATATAAAGGATCAGCCTGTGTTTCTAGATCAGTCTTTCCTCAAGTTGGTTCCATGGAAATCTTTTGCAAAATTGAGGGAACCATGTTTATCTCTACAAAAGAAAAAATGAATAAATAAATAAAAATAAATAGATAAAATAACTATATCTCTATTAATAATGGAGATTGGGTATATTTCTGTCTGTAATAAAAACTATGTCACAATATTCTCAATGATTATGTCAGTCTATTAATGAGTATTTAATTTATTGGCAAAATCGTTAATACGTAGAATAAAAATAACTCAAAATTTGAGTAAGGAATTTAAAAAAATTTTTTTTTTTTTTTTATTACTTTCACCCTTTTTTTCAGTAACAAGAAGCTAACTAAAAAGTTTACAAATAAATACCTACAATTTTGTTTAAAATTTGTGCAAAATATTCAAAATAATCATTTAATTAATAATTAATAGATGCACGCAACATTTTATTTCAGGGAGACAGGACTAGGTTTCCATTTCAAACTGTTTCATTTTTTTTTTGTTCTGTTTTTTATTCGTTTAATAAATTTTATGATTTTGCTTACTTATGATACAAACCCTGATATTGAATTTTTAACCCCCTTCCTCAAGTAATATCTTTCAAAAATTAATTTTTACACCACCCAAAGGGAGTGTTTTTATTGCTAGCAATACATAATATATATTTAATTTTGGGATATATATATATATATATATATATATATCCCAAAATTAAAAATTATCTGCTAATAATTTATTTCACAATTGCTATTTTATAACTAAGAAAAACAGTAGCTTTTATTTTAATGTTTCATCATGCATTTTTTCTTTTCAAAATGTTTCTTCCTTTGATATCTTAAAATTAGGATGACAGTAGTAATGATAAAAATTAATAAGATATAAATTAAGATATATACAAATATGGGTTTTGCAAAACTTTAGGGTTGAACAACAAAATAATTTTGAGATCCACTACTCTAGACCAACAACATATCTGCTATACAACACAATTTAGATTTTACTTTAAAAATATTGCAGTATTAATAAGGTGAGAATTTCTTATAAAAACTAGCAGTTTGTCAAAATTAAGGGTTATGTAATGTGGGTTATCATTTTGAACCAGGACCAAACTGTATTATTCACACACTCTATCTAAGAACAAAATGTTACTCTCCAGTACATCTGCCTAGAATCAGTGTAATATCAGTTCCTTCCCATGATAGAAGTATAATAAAAATAAGAAAATAAATTTATAAAATTATAATTAATTTTAACCTATTTATACAGCTTCAAATTAGCAAAATTTAGACCAAAAGATGTGAACATTCCTGATATTTGTATCAATCTATTAAAAGATTTTTTTAAGATACAAAAAAAAAAAAAAAGGGACTTAACTCATCACTTAAGTTTCAGACAATGGCAATACTCACAGCACCCTAAAATGCTGTAGATATTTGCATTTTTAGTGGGTTCCATCTGAAAAATGCTTTAGAAATTCTTTTAAAAGTTACTTGATTTTGCAAAGTTTTAACATTAAACTAAATATACTTTAGTATTATTCGAACCATTGTCCTCATCTTTATTGTTATCTGTACGTTTCAGCCGATGTGCCCTCCTGCTTCTTCAGGTATTTCGTGTCAGACTCAGGTAACCTTGTTATAACCAGAACTTTGAACCCAACCCTTTATTCAATAGTCTGAATAATCCAAATACTAATTATCAAGCCTCATCTCAAAAATTCAGAGAAATAATAAATATACTTTTACTCTATATGTTAAAACTGATATAAAGTCACCTTTCACAGTTCTTGGAGACTGTTTAGAATTTTTTTTTTTTTTTTAAAAAGGTAAATTTGTATAATGCATGCTTTGTATGGTGATTACAAACTACAGGGCAAATTTATTAAAAAAAAATTAAAAGATATTTGAATAAAATAAATAAAAATACATGAAACATTAGAAGTTTCAGCAATTGATGATTGAGAGGAATTTTTACAAAAAGTAACAAACATAATTGAGAACAGTTTACGACAAAAAGTAACTGAAATCTAATCTGCTAATAGACAATGTTAAATTGCATCCTTTATTCTATTTTCTGTCAAAAATTTGACCAGATTCAAATTACTGAGTTTTTGTAATTACAGAGATGCTGACAGGTACACGTCCTGCGTCCCCGACACACAAAAATCTAAAAGGACGCAGTAAAGTCATATCCATGCGTCCTAGCGTCTTTCTTCCCTCACCATTTCAGGCTAACTGTAAATATATTTCAATAGTTTCTTAGAGACGAATTACACAGGATATACCAAGGTAGGTATTTGACGGCTTTTGTGGTTTCCCTAGATCATAAATAAAAACTCTACAATTTAAGAAACTTTTGTTGGGACCCATAAATTTTCCCGGGGACTCATTTGAAGGAAATATGTGCATCCTGGGACACACTAAATCAAAAAGCTATCAGCATCACTGTAATTAAGCAAAATATGTGAACACTCTCATACTAGTGAATTATCAGAGAGAGAGAGAGAAAGAGAAAAAAAAAAAAAAAACTCACACTTCAAATTTTGTTATATAATCAAGGTACATAAACCTTGATAAATTCATTCTTTCATTTGATGCATAGCTTGACAGGATTGTAGATTTTATAATCATTTTTCAGATGGAACACACCAAAAATGTAAATGTTGAGATCGTTTTAGGCAGCTATGATCATTGCTAAGTGTTCAGCCTCAGATTATTCATTATACCAGATGTTCATAAAGTCACCCATTTAGGTTCTGAGCAGGCTCATTAACTGCAGAGGTTCTTAAATAACTTTTAGAACCAAAATCTTAAATTTAATAGGTTATGTGCTTTAAGAAAAATTTAGGTAAAAAAGAACCAATAGAAATTTGATTTAAGAATGAATATTGACATGAAAATACCAAAAGTATTTCATAGTTCAAACCCTGTATTTTCATTTGAGACTGATGCAGCACAATCTTCCTCATCCCCATCAGACAAAGATAAGCTTTGTTACAGTGACTGATACATTTTCACCAGTAGAATTAACCCAGACACAGGTTAGAATTTTGCTCTGGTACAGAGGCATGCAGCATGTCTAAACTAACAATTGTGGCCTTCTAAAGCCTAATTAGAAAATTGTACAACACTTTAAAACCTGATATACTAATGCTTTCTGTAAGAGGGGAGAAAAAAAAAAAATCTTTAATTATAAATAAATCATTTAAAAAAAAAAGGTTAGTAAGGTTAATTTCTTTTAAATATTAAATTTAGAATAAGATAAAAGTTTAAAAATTAGCTTTTGTTGCAAACAAATTTATTGACTGCAGCATTATGAGCAGAAAGTAAAAAAAAATTGTCCCATCCCTATTATATTAAAAGTTGCTTTGGCTTAATGTAGAAGGTAGCTAACCTGTTAAGCTTATATTTCAAGTACTATTGACTTCAAGCCAAGATAAAGTAAAATCTATTTTCCTATGCATTTTGTAGATTAATTAAGACAGTGACTAGACTTCAACAAAAAGTTAACTTGCAAGCATTGTCTAACATTTATTCCCTTTGTGCATCCTTTTGAGTATCATTTAAAAGCTGTCTCACAAAACTGCCCATTTTTACACCTTTAAAATGAAGTAAACTGAACTGTTATTACTTTACTGACACAATAAATACAAGACTAAAAATGATGCAATATTCATATTTAGATATCATGTGAGAATTTTATTAGCTATTAGATTTAATTGGTTTAAATTTTCAGATTTCAGTGTTAATTTTTAATAAGTACTAGACATCCAATAGAATTCCTAGATTTCACTTTGCCAGTAACAAAAACAAAATTACAATATGCCAAATTGAGTATAACAGACAAGAAAACAAAATACTGCTTTATTTTTATTTAAGATGGTAAGAGATTATATATAATAAAAAAATTAAAAAAATAGAAAATCCATGATAGTCAGATATTACAATGCACAACGATTAAAAAGTGTGTGCTATAAAAAGATATAGCAGCATTAATATCAGTCTCCACCTTAAAAGTTTATATTTTATTATCAAATGATTCCAGAACATTTAGGTATAGTTACATTAAAAATGTTCTTCACTGTACAGGTTTCCTAGGTTTTTATATAAGAAAATTTTCAGGAATAGATTTAAATTTCATGCTTTTTCTTTCTTGAAGAAAAGCAATTACCCACCCACCTCTCAAATATTTAATTTTTTAAAAATTAAAATATTTGATGAACATTCCACTGAGTAAAATCAAAAGCAAAAATAAATACCCTGATATTTCTGAGCTAATGCAAATTGGATAATTATGGCAAAACTTACAAACTAAATTTTTCCTATACGTATTATTATGCAGCAAGTTAAAATTACTCACATTATACTGCTGTAGCCATTAGGGAATAAGTAATGACATGATTAAAGAAAAAAGTAGAAAAATGCAATAGCACTAAAAAGGTTAAAACAAAAAGGTCTATGCATTTTTCCTTTTTTTTTTTTTTAAATTGTTTATTTACAATGGATATTCATGAAATAGAGGCAGATGCTCATTGGTTGTATGTTTAGATAAGTGGCCATGCTATCTATAATTGCCACTGTTCAATTGATAAGTCAATAAATACAAGCACAACATAAAAAAATTTAAAAAAGACAGCAACAACAAAATGAAGATTGTTAACTACATTACAATACTCAAGCTCAAGTAAAGAAGATTGTCTAGTCGACCAAATTATTGGTTTGATAATGATCTGGATTATATTGCTTGGGATGCAGATTTTACAAGTATTAGAGATCAATTGCAACAGCTAGCAGGAGAAAAAAAAAACCCTGTGCTTATATAAAGCAGATAAAATTACTAATTTACAGAAATGAATTGTTTTGAACTAGGATTCCAACTTACATTTATTTTTTTCTCTTTAAATTTCTAATGTCTAGAAAATCAACTAATTCCTATATCTATGTTAATATTCAAGCACAATTTGACATTTGATAAAAATGTTCAAAGAAAAAGTTTACACGAGTTTACTTTTTTTGAAAGTGAGTGGATGTGATGAACCATTATCCACTTATTAAGAAAGTACTTAAAATCTGCATGCCATACAATTTTCAAAAAAAAATTAATATATAGTAATTTATATCTGCCAAAAGTGTTGCCAAGTTTTAAGGTAAGCATTTTTTTATTTTAAGGAAAGATGGATTAAATGGGTAATCTGACATTTTGTAAAGATGCCAACTTTTGTTTGGTCATCAATAACCCAATGAAAAAGACTGCTGAATAATTTGTCAACTTAAATGACAAACCAACCACTTTTTATAGCCAATAAAGTTTTAGTTAGTTACATTATTAGAGCAAGAAATGATGTACAGAATTTGATGGCCTTTTGTCATTAAACAATAAAAAGTTTAAAAGATGTTTTAAAATAAAATACCTAACCTAATTTTCTTAATTCTGTTTTCCAAAAATTTGGATTATTAAATAATGAGCCATGAAGATTCACATAATACAAACTTTCTCATAAAGAAAAAAATTGGATAGACCAGTTTGTAATAACATTAATGCTAAAGCTAACTTATTCAGTGTCAAACTTTAGTATTTCCTTACTACACACACAAAATAAAATTAAAAAGACTATTGTAGTCTTCACAACTGAAAACTATTGCCACTGGAAATCTATTGTCAGATCATGCCTATAGAAACATTCTATTGATGTTAGAGATTCACAAAATGTAAAACTTTCTTTTTTAAATACATTCATAGATAATTAAGAAAGGAATTATCAGTTTTTGATTTCATATATAAAATACCAGTCCTAATTCTAGGTTACCAAATAGTATTGGTAAGGAAGCAGTTGTTCGGCAGTACTAGTAGTAGTGAAATTTGTACCTAAAATTTAGAAAAAAATGTAGAAAGACAAGGGTTGACTGCGGTAAAATTGTTTTATGATAAAACCAAGAGGACATTTCTGCAATATATATCTAATCACAATTGCAGACATTTGAAATGCTGTGATTTTAGATAGTGATGAACTTTATTCACCAAAGAGCAGCAAAGTTATATAAACCTTACCCATCTTTTGTTATACTGATGGCACCACAACGCATAGCCTGTGGACCCTGTTTACTCCAAGAAGCATTATACAAGAAAGGGATATGTATCAAGGATCTATTCAATAAAATTTTTGGTACATCCAACTTTATCTTACATAGTTATTTTCATATTTGCTTTTATTGGAGAGGAAAAAAAATTGTCATAATTATACTTTTACATTCATTATTCATGAGAAAATTTTGTCTATATAAGAAAAAAAAAAAAAAAAAAAAAAAAAACTTTAATTTATCATTTTGCATCTGCATAAAGGAATACTAAAGTTTAACACAAGAAGCAAAGTCAGTGTTCATTTTAGCATGTACTTTGTAAATTGAATACCCAACCCATTAAAAAAATTTTTTTTTACAAATCGGCAATACGAATATATAAGTTTTAAAATATACCGATAAAGAAAAAAAAAAAAAAAAGTTAACTTTAGGAATAGGGATTTTGATTCCCATTATCACCTCAAAAAAATTTGAAAATTAATATCTTAAAAAGTGGTAATAAGAATTTTTCTTTAAACTGAAAGTCAAATTAAGAAACACTAAACTAAATCGTAGTTAAGGTTTTCAAAATATTTATGCCAAGTTTTTAATTCCAATTTCACAAGAGGCAATTCCTTGACTTCCAAGTACACAACAGAAAAAGAAAAAAAAAATCAATTAGATGATTAAAGTATTTAATGCTTGTCACTGATTATTACAAAGAAAAAACGTTTATAACTTTGATTTGTAAATTAGAAAATGAACTAAGAATGAGATTCAAGTAAGAGAAGATGTTTTGGCTGGGGAGAAAGAAAAAAATTAGCACAAAAAGTGTGCAATGTTGTGCCATGAGTGTGCTGCCAGCAACTTTATTGGATTTTATATATTGGTTTAAAGCATGTAAATATTAGATATAAAAATTTAAACATTCTGTGAAGGAGAAATTTCAGAATGAAACTGACAGGACTAAGTAATGGCATGGGTCTTTAAAAAAAGGAAAAAAAAAAAAAAAAAAAAAAGTACTAGCATATTAAAATAGAATATAATTTCAGATCCATTTGCATATTAATGGCAAACTTAGGATCTTAAGGAAAAAATATGAATAAATAAAAGATAACACAGGGCTATTTTACAATGTCAAATGTTTTAAAGATTTCAAATTAAATAAGTTGCGATTCAAAGTTTTAAAAGAATGAATTGTGAAAATTTAGCCAAAAAGAAATAAGTATGTTTAATAGGGAAATATAGAGTAGTAACACCGGTATTGGCAAAATCTTAAAAAGATTTAAGTTACCTTACTAACTCATGAATCAATTAAGACCGCTGATCAAGATCTGATGTTATTAGTGGAGGGAAGAGAAGGAAAAAAATGACATATACTGAAAGCCGCAAAAAAGATAGTAATTGGCAATGGGTGGGGGATTGAGTAAAAACAAGATCATTCATACAAGCAAATGAACATTAATCAGATTTTATTTTGTGGAAAAATGATTACAAAGTACATATATATGAGAGAGAGACAGAGAGAGTAGCTTAAAATGATTCTAAATGAAATTGGTGTACAGGTCTTACACCAATTGGTGCCATTACACATCAACTGTCAGTTAAGGGTTGCTAATCACTGTGTCGGCAGCAGACAGGCATTTGACAATGAGGCAGTGCCAGCAGCAGCAGCAGCAACAGTAATGATCTCCTAGTGGTGGGCTGTCGGCACAGTGGGAAGCAGCAGGCACATGACAACACATGGACAGCATGAGAGAAGGAAGAGAAAGAAAAGAGTAAAGGAGGAGGAGGAAGAGAAGGACTCAACATGTACAGAGATATGAAACATGACCAGTCATTCAACACGCCTCTCTGCCACCAGTCTGTTGCTGGAACACATCTATTGTGTCATTATCCTCCATTTCCAACTGAAATAAAATAAAAAATAAAATATGAATAAGAGAAAAATCTTAAGTTATAAACTTGCCTACCATATAACTAATATTTTAATGCTGTGAATAAAACTTGCCATTGTGAGTATATTAGGTTTTGTCCCTTTGGTTCATCCATACATCATCTGTCCCATGAGCAATGATAAATTTAAGAATGGATAAAGTTGACAAATGTTATCATCCTAATGATCTTTGAACAGTGTTGACAAGTTTTGAGCAAGCCATCAATAAAATATCTGCCAAAATTAATTCTATTTAAAAGATCCTAAAACTTGAATTTTTCTCTTGACCATAAGCAATTTTATAATTATAAAAATGATTAAGTAAAGCAATTCAGTAAGAACATATTTTACAAAACATTAATATTTATACAAATTCACTTCTTTTCCAAGGATTTAAAAAAAAAAAAAAAAAAAAAAAGGCCATCCTTATACAATGCAATTATGAACTAGCCTAAACTTGAATATTGAATTAAAGCATAAAATCAAAAAATCATTAATAGAATATTTTAAGAAGCAAGACCAACTCACTTGTGAAGGCGTGTCTTTCTCTCCTATTGCTTGTCCATCAAACATGAACCTCACCGAACCAGGCCGAACACCCTGCAAAAGTAAGAAAAATGTTACAACCACCAAGTAAAAAAAAAAAAAAAAAAAGCCATGTACACAATGTTTTAGACATTCAAATTCTGGTTGAGACTGCGTGTATGATTTTTACACTAATGCTCTTTGGTGAAAACGAATACATCTACACTGTCAGTCATCTTATGATCATAGCGATTACCATAACGGGGAGAGGATGGGAATAGTTTAGTGTACATAGATAATGCATTCTATTCAGCAGCAACAGCTATATTCATCAGCCTTAATGATGGATGCAAAACCATCATTATATATATAAAAATTAGGATTTTAATAAATTATTAAATATTTAATTCCAACTGTTTGAAAAATACTTTATTATAATCTAAATTTTAACACTCAAGGAAATGCAGGTTTTCAAAATAAAAATGCTTTTAAAAAAACCTAACTGAAAACCATTTAAATTGTTACTAGTGAGCTTTGATAACTGAAATATAGCTAACAAACTGGTTCCTGCTAAAAGCAAGGAAACAAAAATTTAAAGGGTGGAAAATGTACACAAATCAATTACTCAATTGAAAACATTTGTTACTATCATGAGTTAATATAAAAATCAAAAAGATACAATTGTGTTAAAGTGTTTTAATAGGATATATTTGACCATGCACTGAAAAGAATTGGGGGCCAGCAATCTGTATGCCCAAAGAAATGCAAAGCAAAGAATCGATTATGATCTAATGAGATCTTTGAAATGTCATGTTCACAGCTAATATGGAGGTCAACATTTGTGACAGTTAAATTTCCAATTAGCAAGATGGTCAGGTAAAAAGTCAAACCACAAAACTAGTAAACAATGAAGTTGTGGATGTTCACATTGTTATAAAAATCAGCTGGACACTGGTTTTATATAAGTGCAATATTATAAGTTTAATACACATCAAACTGATAAGAATCTAGTGGAAACAGTGAGCTTTAATTACAAATTAAAATTTGTTATAGGTGTGTAAAAGGTTTTAAAAGATGAAGTAAATAACTACAGCATAAAGCAATATAAAGAAAATAATGGTCAAACTATTAAGAACTATTTGAATAATTAAAATATTTAACTTATCAAGTAATTAATGTCCAAATAGACAAGTTTTCCATTAACATTAATAATAAAATATCAATTTTTACAGAGTTATAAATCATGTGATAAGAACAAGCATGTTTAATGCATAAAATTCAAATTTTTAAACTTTATAAAATTATCATGTTCACCTATAGTAAATGAACTTGTAATTACAAGAGAAACACTTACAGCTCTTTCACAATACGCCTGCATTAACTTTTTTAAAGCTGTGTGCTTTCTAATCTTAAAATGCACCACGCTCCCATCTTGGCCAACCACTTTTAGATTGACATGTTCACTGTCCATTTTTACGTCATCAATCTGAAAAGTAAAAGACAATACAATAATAAAAACTTGCACAAGTCAAATCAAAATTTCCTTTTTCTGAAGCAAATATAATCAAATCACAACATTTCTATATGCAAGACATGTTAATATGTAGAGGAAAATAAAATTTTAAAATTCAAACATTTAATGTACAGTATTAAGACCTATTTTTTTAATGGATAAGTTTCTACCTTCTCTTGTAAAACTAAGTTTATACTAGCTTAAAACAAATTCTATTTGGTCAACTAATCAGCACATGATAGAATAGACTCATAACCTGTATTAAATATTAATATGCAACAAAGGGAACCAACTTTTTTAGAGTGTAAAAGACTAGATTTGGTAGCTATCACAAAGAGCAGCAATTAATACCATAAGGTTTTATAAATATAATTTGAATTAAGATCACTTTTTAGTCAGGTCAAGATGAATATACTATTCTCTGGTACTAAAGTTAAAGTTAACTTCAAATATTTAAACTAAAAACAAATGTCCAAGAGAAATTAAATAGGCATCCATTGTATTTGCATGAAAAATGGTTATAAATGCCTAAAATATTATGAATTTCTTAATATCCACACATTTGATTAAGCAGTTTTGTGAATTTTAGAAATCATAGTTATATTCAAGCTTAAGAGCAAGTGTATGTATATAAACAAATAGACCTATCAAGTAATATGCTAATTATAGACCAGATATACATGCGAATGGTATACAAAACAAAGATATAGAAATCATTATGCATAGAACAAAAAGGCAGATATAAACGAGATTTCAAATAAAAGCCTTAAATCTTTTGATCATACTGTATTTAAAATATTCTTTGTTTGGATACTTTCAGATCAGCAACAAAAATACTTTTAGCATACAAGAAGTTTGATTTTTCATTTTAGCAAAATTAGATTTCCATTGATAAAATGCAACAAGTTTTTTTTTTTTCCAGAAAAATGTACAAGAAAATATTAAGTATGATATGAAATCAAATTCAAACATCAAGTTTGAACCACCCACAAAGAGAATTTCACCAAATATACAGCAACCACAAAAGAAACAACTTTTTATAAATTTTCCTTAAAATTTTAAGAGTGAAAAAAAAAAAAAAAAAAAAAAAAAAAAAATATTAAAAATCCATTGCCAATTCTCAATCTACTCACTAATTTTTCCTTTACTATTTAAGATTTTAGTTTTTATTAAGAATTTCAGTGATAAGAAATTTCAAGTTAAATTAATCCCAAATGAACAATCACTGATACAATATAAAAAAAAAAAAAAAAAATTTTTTAAAAGTACTTATTTAGCTGTTTCTATAAAAGACAAAAGAAAGCAAATGTATTTTGATCATATCCTAGACATTGATCAGTATATAAACCCAGTTTAAGCTTCATTAAAAAAAAAAAAAAAAAATAAACAAATGAATATATAAATATTTTTTTGATAATTTAAAAATTCTTGTTACAGATCAGTTTATTTTAGATTTATGCAGGCTAAAATAAAGACATAAGTCTTTTTGCAGTGCCCTTAATAAAAAATTTAAAAAATCAGTTCATTCTCAGTCCCCATTTTGAATCATTTCTGACTAGTGTTCTTAACACTCACAATAGAGAGCCTCCATCAATACAAAGGTTGCTCAAAACAATTGAGCATTTCAAACAAAATCTAAGGTTTTTCAACAAAGTATTTAACTAGTTTATCTATGTCAGATGGATTATTTCACAAATATGTCAAACTTAACTTTAATGAGTATATATAAAGCAACATAGCAAATTCTTATGAAGGAATAAAACTAATCATTTTTAGCACAAGCTGAGTTTGAAATCAGTACATTCAAAGTTTCAGTTTATATCACCCACCTTACTCTATTAACAAGCTTAATATTTCTAAAGGAAAAATTTGATGATTAAAATATCAAATTTTTAAAAGAATTGTTTTAGTAAGTCATAACACTCAATCTAGGTTTTCAACAGGAATACATACAAGAATGTTTTATTCAAGATTTCATCAGAAACTAAAAAATTCATTAGATGTTAGCTGAAAAACTAATAAAATGCAGAAGAAAAATACAAGACATCATATAGCCTTAATAAATGTAAGCTAATAAAATATTCCTTCAGACAAGGACTAATTACCTTGTATTTAAAATTTCAACTGATTCCTTAATGATCAAAACTATTTTTTAATACTGTGAAGAATAAAATATAGAAATCCTTCTTGCTTATGAGGACAAAAACAATTAACACAGCACAAAAAAAAAAAAAAAAAAAAAAAAAGCTACTTATTGAATATATCAGCAATAATATTTATACACTAAACCCATAGGTACTGAATATTACTTGAATATAAGTGTTAGAGATCTTTTAAAATAAATAAAATTATGGATATTGCTAAATACATTACTTAAAGAAAAATCCTTCACATGCATAAAAGTGTAATACATGTTAATCCTTACACTGCGTGTCATAAAGCAACAAAATACAAGTCATTTAGTTAATATAAGACAATCATGCAAAACCCAATTAAGTGATAGAGATAAGCAAAACCTTTTAAACTACCCCACCCCCATTAGCAAATACTCATCACTTATTTCAATAGTATTCACAATTTAGTAAATTGTGCAGCAAGGAAAAAAGTTGTAGATTAAAATATCAAATCATTACAAGTCAGTTTCAGAGTACTTATGGTTATTAATACAAGGGACTTTAAGCATCATCAGAAAACAGGTTAGTAAAAAGAAAATTGTTACTAGACTTATCACAAGTAATTTACTTTCAAGCAAAAAGTTTAACAGATTCATAATATAAAGCAAAGCAATATCACTAGGTAAGAGTTTAGTTTCAAATTTGTCACATTAATTATAATAATTTTATGTTCTAAAAACAGGAGTTTCCTACATAGAAATAAGGATAAAGTGAGAAAAACAATGTAAAAAGCAAATATTATTGATTTAGAATAGATGTGTATGATATAAATAACCACCAGCAAACCTTTTATGCAAGATAAACTTTTCACTTAGATTTTTCATTTAAATATATCCTAACTCAGAATCTTGACCAGTTGATAAAGACTATAACTGGTTTGGTTTTTCTTACAAAAAATAAAAAAAGGTTAGAATGAAGAGGAAGTATGCTTTAAAATAATCCAAAATATAAAACACTAATTACATAAGATTACAGTGTATACTTGGTTAGAGGGGATAAGATATGTTTAAGTAATTTCATGCCTAAGAGTTCTAGTGTTAATATTATTGGAGAAAGAGATTATAGCAATAGGAACACCAAGGCAAAAGACAACAGCCCAGAGAAGAGGGAGTTGAAAGCAGAGTTATAGTTATAACTTCAATAAGAGATTTTTAAAAAGGCACAATTGCAATAATTACTGAAGCATGCAGCAAACAAATTTCTTATTTGATGACAGGAGGGGGAGAAAAAAATGGAATGAAGCAGATAGTTGGGAGATTTTAATATCAAAGTAGTTTCAATCACATATTGAGGCCTTTGGCTGTCTACGTTATGTTCTAGTTAAAGCAGGACTTTTACAAAGCACATTTTTTACGTATTACACCAGAATGGAACGAAATGAAATGATCTGCTTAAAACTTACAGCAATATATTACTTGATTAAAATTTGGATGGACAGGGGAATTCAGAAATGGAAATACTTGCTAATTCTTTAGGTAAGCCAAAGCAGGGTCACTGACAGGAACTCTAGATTTAACGAGAAAGTTACACATGAATGGGTTAGGGTAAAATTTGAACTAATCAACTCAAAATATAAAAAAAATAAATTTTAAAAAGTCAAAAAAATTTTTAGTTAAAAAATAAAAAAACTTTGCAGCCAAACTTTGATATACAAATCAGAATTATATAATAAAAAATAAAATAAAAAAAAATAAAACCATAATCATAAGCAAAAAGAATTTGACTTTATTCCTATCATAGTTATTTATGTAAAATTCATAAATCAATAACCTTTTAGCTGATCCAAAAGGTAAATAAAATGGAAGAAAAAAAAAAATCTAATGCCAAGAAAACTGCCCTTGAAATTGGCAAAAGCTAAAAAAAATAATCCACTGAAGACTTTGTTAACAACTAGTTATGTTTAGAGTGACAGAACTATATAATTGTTCATCTGGCTGATTGTCTTAAAAATAAATAAAGTGCTTGCATAGAATAGATTTATTAAATTTTCATTCTGCAGTAATGAACGAAACACATGACATATTCTACTAGAGAAGAGGGAGAGAGGAGACTGTCATATATCATCTTAGTTGTTGGATGAAGGAAAGACTAAGTTCCAGTGAGTTGAATATGTACTTTTAGAATTTAATTGTTAAAAAGAAAGAAAAAGACAAAAAAAAAAAAAGCAAATGGCACACATAACTACAGGAAGTTTTTATTGAACTATTCTATACAAGCGAAAACGCACAAAAATTGCATGCAATTATATTTTGAAAAATATCCACATCCGGTGGGGAAAAAGTTTTTGGATGCAAGCGGGAAAACCTTGCAAGACAGGCAAATGCCAAAGTTAAATAAAAATAAATAAATAGTAAGTGCAACTATTTGTTTACAACTTTCAAGAGAATATACCCTTTTGCACAATAAACAAACACTAAACTGCTTAATATGCAAAGAATGCATTAAACAGTTTATTACCAGTTTGATTTTCTTTGAGTAAGAAGCAAAACTGTCACACACACACACACACACACACACACACAATCATTTTAATCGAAACTATTTAATTGTTTTTATCGGAATCTTATTTATGGTTTATTTTAGTTTCAATCAGCAACAGCAAATTATATAAGTGAACACCACAAAGCTTGATTTTCATTATGATAAAAAAAAAAAAAAAAAAAAAAAAAGAGGATGGTTAGTGGTAAACATCTCATGCAGTGAATATTGCCAATAAGACTAAAGCACAACAAGCATCTATGAATGAAGTGGCTGAATAAATAGAAAAAAAAATGAGGGAGGGAGGAGACGTATTTTAGAGAGTAGAGTAGAAAGTGAAGTTTAATAATCGATACAATGATAGCAAAGACAAAGCAATAATCATTAACAGCAACAAATAAGCAGAGTTGGTCGACATTCTAAAGTGAGTTTTGGATTTTAAATATTTTCTACATCAGGGATCAATCAGTTCATATTTTTTTTTATCTACCAGTAGGTGGGGGATGGGGGAATGTTTGACAAGATTTATCAACAAATCAAGTTCACAGATTTAAATGACTTCATGCAGCTGTACTTTTATTTACATTGCAAAGTTGTTATATTTCAGGAGTACATCAAGGAAACATTCTGTAAAGAAAACAAAGCCATTTAGTTATGAACGTAGGTGATGCTGAGGTTGTTCTTTTTTTTTAAAGCAAAACTACCTGTGACATTTTTTTGCTGGCTGACATGCGTCTGCGCAAAACTTTTCTTTTTTAAGGGTTGACCTATAAGGTACAAGACTAAGGAGTGGGGAGGTTCCCAGTACAGAGGTAGAAGTTTCTTTATAGAAACTAGTTTAAAGTTTCAGCAACTATCTAATAGTAAGAAACTATTTAAAAAATAAAATTGATGGGATGGCATACCAACAGTAAAATGCAAAATATTTAGTTTAAAAATGTAAACTCTTAATGCCTTTTTCATGCTTAGCATTCAAATAGCACCACGTGAGTGGATTCAAAAGAAAAGGAAATAGTTTTTAATATCTATAGTCGTCATATGAAATATAAGTTTCCTGAAGACAACAAAACGAACGAGGTGCAGTTATAGAACAT
The DNA here is from genome assembly GCA_023376005.1 of Doryteuthis pealeii. Classification (NCBI taxonomy): domain Eukaryota; kingdom Metazoa; phylum Mollusca; class Cephalopoda; order Myopsida; family Loliginidae; genus Doryteuthis; species Doryteuthis pealeii. Next base: position 103,848,644 of record CM042137.1, on the reverse strand, counting down.
TTTAAAGAGAAGTTAGACCGAACAAAATGACTAAAAAACTTTAGCAAAGAATGAATACAGCAGCAGGCGGCAGCCATGAACAAGGAAATATGGCGAGAAGGAAAGAAAAGTGGAGAACGATAACTCGTTTGGATTATACCAGACAAATTCACCGACCAGAGGGGAAAAAAATCAAAGTTTAAATAAATAAAATAAAGGAGTGGGGTACAGTGTGATAATATCTAGAACTAATTTTTAAAACTGCTTATATCTGCAGAATCAAGTGATGCTTAAAAATAAAAAAGTGGTCGATATTTTTTTTTTTTTAAATATAACTGTCCAGCAAAAAAAAAAAAAAAAAAAAAAAAAAAGAGCGATTTGACTTGGTTAGAGAAAAAAAAAAAAAAAAAAAAAAAGATGGTTAATAATATAACAAAAAAAACTGATAAGTTTGGTATCATCACTCCAAGACAACCTACAGGTTGTGGGGATTATTGGTAAGCTGGTCGCTAAACTTCTTTAAGTTATGGATGAAACTTTTCTTGCATGATTCAGGAAAAGGAAATTTAAATGTGAAAATCAAAAACCATGTGGGTCCCACATTTTGGGAACACTATTTAGCTCTATTGGAACGCAAGATAAACCACGTGTATACCCGCGAAAATTAAGCAAGTCAAGTTTTTCATATCTCTTCAAATGAAAAATAAAGCAATTTGTTGAAATGAAAATAAGGTTATTTATGCAAGCTAATAAGTTTTAAACAGTAAATCATTTAAACCTGTGGAAAAAGGCGGTTTTAAGATGTAAGCTTAAGAATGCTCCAAACTAACGAAGACTAGTTAAAACAATGAATCAAATAAAGCATTAAAAAAAAAAAAAAAAAAGGAAAAGGTTCTAAACCCACCTTTCTAATGCTAAAAAAAAAAAAATAAATAAACGTGAATGTTATAGTTAAAAAATGATATAAACTAGTTTTACATTAAAAAAAATATATTATCCCATCTTTATTCTCTATGATCATGCTCAGGTCCTTACCAAAGAGACGGGGGTGATTTTTTTTAACTACTACTTGCTTGGGCCAACATGATAATTCAAATATTTATCATTTAATTTCTTTGTGAAAGGAGCTAGTAAGCAGACTTCAATTCGTAAAACCAAATGTTAAAAAAATAAATAAAAAAAAACAATTTTTTAAAAATTAAATTAAAACCTACATTAAATCGCGGTAATAGAAGTTAAGGAAGAGAAGAAAAAAGGGGAAAAAACCGAGGAGAGAAATACAAGGTTCGCAAACAAAGAAGATCTTCAGATAGGAAGTACTTGCCGTGAAGGAGTAAAAGAAACGAAGAAAAAAATTAGAATAGGAATTAAATTTTTTAAGAACCTAATAAAACAATTTTATCATATCCGCTATGAATATACAAAAAATAAAAACAATATAAAAAAATAAGCACAATTAAAACACTCACAAAGTTAATCTTTCTTTATACTTTAAGGGTTTATTATACACTAAACAGTTTTCAAACGCAAGAAAAATAATTTAAACTGAAAACGCTTAATCATTTCTCTAGAGAGAACGAAAATGAAAAGGTAATTTTAATATTAACTAGAAGTAGTGAGAAAATATACAGCCATGGTTATATCAGATTAAAATGAAGGATATTCTTTAAAATTAATAGCAGTTATTTTTCATCTAAGTGGTGCAAACGATTCACCGGTATATTGATAAATAACATTCACTTAACGATACTAACGATTTTTTAGCTTATACTATTTAAAAAATAATTTTTAAAAAAGTTCTTTTTCCTTTCCTTTTTAAAAAGGGAAAAAAGCAGGAAATAAAATTCATCTTTAAAAAGACATTTATAAATCACAACAGAACTATATGGCGAATAAAGAAGACATTTTTTTTTATATCTAATATCTTTTAGAATCATGCACTTTTTAAACTTCAGAAACACATTTCTCTGGCATTTATTTAAATAAATATTGTATCGTGATAAACAGTTATCATGAGTTTATAATATTGTGATATATATCGTATAATAATAATAAAAAAAAGACGTATCGCTGTAACCCTAGTGCATCATATTATATATATATATATATTTTACACGGTGTCCCAAAATTTCTTAACCATTTATTAAGACTATTACAATGAATTCGGTGAAGATTTTGGGACATCCTAGATTATCACACACGCATTTACGACAGGCCGTAAAGGTAAGATTTTTAAAAATACATACACAATATCCAACACCTTAGACAGTTCTTAAGATACTTTATACAGAGAGAAGGTAGCATGTTATTTTTAACAGAACTAACACTTACTTGGCTAAGAGATAAACAAAAACAAGAAAAAAAAAAGGTTTTTTTTTTCTTTTACGTAAACTGGGAGGCGACAGAAAAAAAAATAAGAGAGTCCGGTGTTGACTAATGCCGGGGAAAAAAAGAGACCCGCACTCACCACATACCTAAAACAACTTCACACATTGATCCAAACTGGGGAAAACGGGTAAAACTAGACAAAGAAGATGTCAGAAATTATCAATCAGTGCAATTTTTGACGATTTTACCTTCTTCTCATCAGGCATGGTGTAGCAGCAGCAGCAGCGAGTTTTTCGGGTTCGGTTTCTACTTCAATCTTAACAGACAACGTATAAAATGGCGCACTCTATCTAATGTTATTCCAATAGCCGAGAAGAGATATAAGCCGAATGCTGATTGGCCGTCTGATGCGACCTTATGTTGACCTTTTAAAATTATTTTCTCTTAAAAAATATTTAAACACTCTCATAAGATTAAATTTCTCACTTTTAGAGAATAAAATCATGGTACAGTTGAAAATGCATAATATTAATATTTTATTGAATTATGTGATCGGATTGTTTATGTATTAAACATTTTGTCCAATCAGCGCAACCGTTATAAATTTCATCTTTATTCGGAACGACACTATCTAATAAATCATCCACTGAAGAAATAAAATTTAAGAAAATATTTATTTTAAAAAATAAATAAAAAATAATAATTTTACTCTTGTTAGAAATGGGTCATCTTTAATTATTTCTATCTTTTATTGTCAGAAAATAACTACTTCCGACTTCACGAATCCGTACTTTTTTGTTAAAGATTAAATAAATAAAAAGAACTTGTGAGTTATTTTTAGTAATTTTTATTTTTTTTAAATATTTATTTTCATTTGAAGCACTCGTATTTTTTAAATCTCCATTAAATATACGAAAAGGAAGGTCTGAAGCGTTTCATATTTTCAGTTGAGGCGAAAATACGATTCTAAATTTGCCTAAAGATTAATGTTTAGGTTCGTTGTTAGGTCGTAAACTTAAAACCAACAGTAGCTTCCCTTTATACAATAAGGGAAATTATCCATATATATTATTCTGCTTGTTCGTATGTGTACGTTACACTTCCTGACCTAGTACCTGCCTGGGCACTAGAATTTAATTAAGTGAATCCAACCGTGATTCGACCCCTTGAGCTGCCGATGTGTGGAAAAAAAAATACATAACCAATGGACCAGCGTTTCACTTTTTAAATATTGGGTGAATTTTAACTAAATTAATTTTTTTTTTCATATTTGTCATTTTTTGAATTATGTATTTTTATTTTGGCATCAAATATTGAATCATTAAATTCATTTAAAACAACAAAAACTAAATTTAATATTTTCTTTGATTTTTTTATTATATTTTAAGAGGCTAAAAGTTGCTCTAAAATTTATACCCTGGCCTTCATAATTTTTACCTGTACTTTTAAGTCAGTCCAGGGCACCTCGTTGTGGTTGGTTTGCAAGTGAGTTTGTTTCTCACTGAGTACCCATTGCTTCTGGCCTTGTGTTAAATCTTAGTAAATTACCTTTAAGTTAATTGAATTCCTTGATCTACTCAGAGCTGCATGTAAGTAGAAAAGTAAAGTCGTCAGGGTGGCCTAAAGTTGGTATCAGACAGACAGTGAGGGAGTCTATCCCCTTTTCACTAGCGCTAGACCAAGGAGATTGTTTTGGCATCTGAGGTGGAGCGCCACACCTACCATCAGCTCCTTACTTTACTGCACATATCCATGTGCTACTCATATGCTGAATTGGCAAGGGCCGAAATCAAACCAGAACCTCGAGGTTCTCAGCTGGACACTCTACCGACTAAGTTAAGCCAGCCCTAATCGGATATAGGTTTGCAGGAGGAAACAAATTATTTTACCAAAATATTATCCCCAAATTTATTGGTATAAAATTGTCATCTTTTTTATTAAAAGAATTAAGGCTGTGTCATTTGGAGTAATATCAATTATTAGTTTATAATTGAATAATCATGACAAGCAAACTCGGTGAATACAGCATGCGACTTGCGGAACACTGAACAGCTGTTTCAACCTAATTAGGTCTCATCATCAGTGTATACCTCAATTTCCCCCCGACAGAGATTGAACCGGAGAACCCAGAACGCAGAGCCAGAGACTCTACCTCTAGGCCACCGGACCATGCCACACACGAAACTCGCCAAATCAACTTGTCAATGATATATGCACCACTACTATAACATGGTGTGTCGTATAGCTGTCTCCATGTCCTCTGTTATGTTATGGATGGAGAAAAATTGGAGAAAAAATCTTTTTGTCATAGATGCAGTGCCACATCGAGATATTGAACTTGCTATGAAAAAATTAGAAATCATCAATAACTTAAGATTGGTTGACTTTAAGATTTTTTTGATATCATTTTTGGATTCCTTGGTCCAAAATTCTTTTATAAACCAAATTCTAGTAGTAGCTCTAGAACTCATTTTACAGACAAAAATAGATTACAAACCAAATGTTTGCCACCAAATTTGGAAAGCTTCCACCAATTTTTGGAATTGAAAGCTCAAATTTTAGGGATTGTCCAATGTTAACATAGTCCACACATGGAAAACAATTTAAAAAAAATTGAAGTGGGTGGGTGATAATTTTACTTTTTTCTGGATGATATAACAGAAAATATTCCAAAAATACTACATTATCCAAACATGTGTGGGAAATAAAAGACATAATGGGAAATGAATAAAATGAGATATTGTGAAAAAGCCCAAGTTTATAAAGGAAGCGTTTATAACTGCAGATTGTGTCTGGAAGAAAAAATATGCATCCTACAACACACTGATAAAAAATTTGTTAAACAAAAGAAACAAATTAATTTTGAAGTATAGACATATCAACAAATTTCTCTTCTGTCATCTTCCACCAAACCCTAGTTAATCTCATAATTTATACTTTCTTTTTCATTTGAATGTCACATGTATTGAAAAACCTAAACACGTTATATTTTTTCATGTAAATGTCTCACAAACTAACATCTCACCACATGAATACACCTCATGCTATATAAACGTTTGACTGCCATGTTTTAGCACACTCCTGTCTGAAGATTGTGTAAAATATATGAAACTTAAGTACCAGAATTATGGAGTCCATAATTCTATGATTTATAGGTTTTATACCTGCTCTACTATAACAGCATTGAGCACTCTTTTTATGCAAAAACTCTTCATTGTGTGTGTGTATATATATATATATATAGAGGTTCTTCACGGAACAAATGGAAATGCTACTACTAACACACTCGTCTACCCGGATTTTAATAGGATGTCAAACCCTCAAAAACACTTTAATTTTTATAGTGCTTCTATAATGCTCCCTTTCAAAAAATCTATAAACAATTTCTTCAAATAAGAAATTTTCTCCTGATGAGGACCTAAGGTCGAAACTAGTTGAGAATAAACAACATACAAGAAATATTCCTGATTGTCTTATTACTTTTTGTTCATACTATATATATATATATATATATATATATATATATATATATATATATATATTTTAAAAAAGGTCCACAAAATGGATTATGTTTAAAAAAGAAAAAAATTTTATTATTTTACATTTGCCTACAAAAGATTTTGTATTATTTTACATTTGCCAACAAAAATTTTTTATTATTATTTTACATTTGCCTACATTATTTTACACACACACTCATATAGATACATATATGAGATTAAGGTAATTTGCTTTAGAAGCATTGTTGAGTAAAGTATATTATTATTTATATTTTTGCGTATATCGTATAAAATTCAATAATTAATGAAAATAATCATGACAAGCGAACTAGGCAAATATCGCCCACTACGTAGAACATCGTACAGCAGCTGTTTCAACTTTATTAAGTCTCATCAGCGATGTATACTTACGATTTCCCTCCAACAGAAATTGAAAGCGCAGAGTCAGAGACTTTACCACTGGGTCACCGATACGCAGTAAACGATACATGAGAAATTAGCTTGTCAAGGTAAATACGTCACTATTACTACTACTATACACAGCAGTGTGAACGTTGAGAAGATTGCAAATTTTTTAGGCCTATGCTCCGGCGTGAGGATAAGATTAAGGTGATTTGCTTTAGAAGCATTGTTGAGTAAAGTATATTATTATTTATATTTTTGCTTGAAGGCAATTACAATGTGTGTGTGTGGTTGAAAATAGAAGGAAAAGTGGATATAACAGCACAACAACTAAATGCAATTGATATTTTGCCTTAGTATTTAGCAAAACTTTTCAAAATTTATTTGAAGACAAAATGTTTTTTACAGTTTACTTTTATACTGAAAAGTTAATTTGGGGGGTGGAGAGATGAGGGGAAGGGAGAGTACTTAGTGATAAGATGAGAGGCAAAAGGTAAGGAAAGAGGGCAGAGTTTTGATAGTGGAGAATATATGGAGAGGTGAAATGCCAGCAGGTTTGGGAAAAAATCAACAACAATTTTCTTCCACATATATATATATATATATATATATATATATATATGAAAGGAATATTGAAAAAACTATCGAGACTGAAGTTGTATTTACCAAGATAAATGAACAATGAATGCAACTAATTTTCTTCAAAATAGTTCCTTTCTCAGCAATTAACACACTTATTACAGCATGTTTTCTGATGGTCAAAGTTATGGCGTGGATCATGTTATAGTTGTTAAGTATGCTTGCATACTGAATTCACAACCAAATCTAGCAAAAGAGTTTTCTGAGTTCCTTGATAAACACATTAAAGGTGAAATGAATCATCAATAAAACAAAGCTATTTCAGCATTTAATAAAAATATTGGCCATTCATATCGGAGATGGCCACAGTGACTTTTGTAAGAATAGCCAAAATAGCTTATAACGAGAACAGAAATTCGTCGAGAGAACAGAAATTCGAGGGCTCTTTGCATAAATGTGTCCTAGCCTCCTGCCTAAAAAAAGACTAAGCGGTGCTTGTTCAAAAAACAACCCACGCTTTTTTTCCCCCAATTTTTTATTGTCAAGTAAATGTAAATATTTTAAGCCTCCCCCCCTCTTTAAAATATTTTTTAGCGGTTTGAAGGCGTTTTTACTGACTAATTACTTTTTTTTTATTGGTTTGAAGACGTTAAAAGTAAGCCACTACCAGGTTTTTTATCAACAAGTAAAAGTAAATATTTACCTCCCCTATTTATTTTTTTGGTATTTTCATTTTATTTTAATTCAAAACAACTGTCACAAATTTTTAGATAAATACGACTGAGTTCCAATAATAAAAACATTATTAAAAAAAAAAAAATATTAAAAATAAAAATGCCTTCAAACAGCTAGGGACTTCAATCGTTGCATGGGTTGTTTTTTCAGCAGGCACCACCTAGCGGATTTTAGGGCAGGAGGCCAGGACGCATTTGTGCGAAGAGCCCCAAAATTGTTGGGTCGCACAGCCGGATCCACTGAAAAAGACATTCTCCCGAGAGAACTCGCCTTTATTTTTCTCAGCGGCCAAACCATTTCAGCTAACAGTGGTCACAGCAATCCTGCAATCAGGAGGTTGTGAGTTCAATCTCTGCTAAACTTCCCCCTGATCTCATAATCACACAAATGACAGTGCAGAGCAGGTTTCTTTAGTCTATAAGATACCACTTCAGGAAAAACCTGACAAGCCAAGCAGATGTGTTTCGCCAGAGGTAAGTCAGCTCATTCACCACATAAAAAGTTTGGCTTGAAACAGTAATTGTCTTAACATATATATATTTACCAACCCTCCGCATGAGCAGTATGCGACACAAGGTCAATTTCTTAAATGGAGTTTAACAGGTTTGTATTCAGGGTTTTCCTTCTCCTAGACTGGTTACCTAATCAAGGTTAAAGAGCCCAGTCTGCCCTACTATTTACCCATAGCTGGAGGGAGAATTGGATTGATACCTTTCCCAAGGGTATTAGCGCTATGTGAAATGCCAACAGCTTCATCCAGAAATTGAACTCGCATTGACGAGTCCATTTCATACGACTCTAACCATTAGACCACGTGCGTCTTAACATATATATTATCATTTTTGTTAATGATGTCAATTTGTAAACTTTTTTCTTTCTAAGCATCATCACTTTATTTGATAATTTATTCTCTTTGATTAAATTTAAAATCTTTTAAATCTAAAGCCTCAGTCTCAATACTTTTTGGTCATACCAAAAACAATTGTTACTTCATTTTTTTTCTTTCTGTGAATTTAATATCTAGAGAAAATGTTGCTTCTTGACTTGTTAGGTTACCTCCCTTACTTGCAAAAAACTCTTCACATGACTTAGAAAACTTCACCCTCTATTATATAGCCCTTATAAACATTGGGTATATAATAGAGAGACAGAGATATAGATTAGAGAGGAGATGATCTTACTTGATTCATTACATTGCTTACTGCTTCTTCTTCTAACATGTTGTCCGCCATGTTATCTAGTTGACTTATCTGCTGGTTTTTCTTCCTTGCTAATTCTTTTTTTGTTCTTCAATCTTTTGGGCTGGGCTTCACATTGCTTGTTTCTTCATTTGATAAACACAACAAGACTCTAGTTTGCTTGATCAAGTTTTATTTTCTTCTAGCCCATATCAATTGATTCCACCACAGGGATTGAGATGACCCGGGAGATGCATCAATAATGTCTGCTCTGCTTCCAAGTCGAGTCGAACCTAACTAACTCTAAACTATTCTCACGTGTCTGTCATGGCGCATTTTCAAGGGATCAAAAGATCATGACCGTCACCGGTAATTTTCTATAGACTCCCTGATCCCAAAGTTAACGGCCCTTAATTTAAATTCTTAGCTACAGGTCTGTTCACAATTCATGACCTCTCATGAATTGTAACACGTCCATTACCATAGCAATCTGTCCTGGTATTAAAGAAAAGGCATGAAGACAGTTACTCCAGCATAGCGTAGTAATTAGGCATACCATTCGTCCATCTGGGGCATCCATTTTCAGCAAATTTCATGGTACACTAAGCATGCACATTATCCATATAAACTATGTCATACTTTCACATATAATTCTAGTCACTCACAGCCAATAATGAACAGGACTTTCTCAAGTTAACTACATTTTAGTTCAAGCAACACTTCATACTTCTTTCTTTCTTTTCTTTTCAAACCGATATATATATCATAAAGAACTTTTCTACAAGCACATTTCATTCACTCTTTTTGTATTTTGTAAAAATTCTCTGTTAACAAAAATAAAGTGCTCAAATGATTTGTAAAATTCCATAACAAAATAGATAATAAGAAAGAATCCTAATTTTTTCTCCCACCCTTAAAAGGGGTTAAAACATTTTGTAACTAATCGGAGGGTGTGTTACAAAAATCAAAAAGTAGAAATAAAGAAAAAAATTGCTATGAGCCATTTCTGTCTCTAGAATTATTTTCTAACCAATCAGAGTGTTGTATTCTCAGACAATTATTTTCTAACCAATCAGAGTGTTGTATTCTCAGACAATTATTTTCTAACCAATCAGAGTGTTGTATTCTCAGACAATTATTTTCTAGCCAATCAAATTGTTGTAATCTCAGACAATTATTTTCTAACCAATCAGAGTGTTGTATTCTCAGACAATTTTTACAGGGAAAATTTGGAAGTTATCTTGAGCCTAATTGACAGACTTAAAAATAGCACCACTCCCCCATTCCACCATAAAAAAAATGTTTAAATCTCAGTCAGGACAGGACACCCAGATAAGAAGGTTGCTATGGAAAAAAAAAGACTAATATGAAGAAGAGAATGCAAGAGTAAACTGTTACCAGTCATCCTCTAAAAACAATTTCCTTCGTGCAATTTAAAAAGATAAATTTAATTTTCTCTAAGAACCAATTACATTTATATGTGATTTGAACGAGAAATTAGATTTTCTGTAAAATCCAACTTACACTAATATGCAATTTTAAAAGAGAAATTTCAATTTTCTCACAACCCAATTCTTCGATCAAAAAAGCTAATCACTTCTTCTCTCTCATCTAAACCAACAAGTGTCACTTGGTGTCCTTAATGTAAAAGTTCCTGTTCATCTACCTGGATTTGACACAACATTTTGACCCACCATCATTTGCTCACTATTTTGACACCATTTTTTACCTTACCATTTCAACGTACCTTTCGACTTTACCTGTTTGATTTCTTACATTGAATTTTAGAAGAAATCTTTATTAATTGAACTCCTTCAACCATTTCCAAAGATCTTTATCATTACTAGTATGCAAATTAACCACACCATATATTATGTAAACCTTTATTCCATAGTGATATATTAGAAACATTACAGGATTTTAAACGCACAACTAACATGGGCAGTTTTGAGGCAAATCTAATTCAGATTTCAATAGAGGCATAGTTAATAGATAATATTCATTCTATATCAATAATTTTGACTATAAATTAAATACTCATTGATAAACTTACTACGCAATTCCTGAATTTATTGTGATGTAAGCTGTGACGTAGTTTCGGTTATAAACAGATATCGAATCTCCATTATAATGACAAGACCATCGGGTATTACGACAAGTTCATAGTGTATATAAACTAATTTTCTCTTTTATAAATACACTATATTGATTATAAATTAGGTTCTTATAAATAAATCCTTTAGATTATTGTGGAAGCTGTGACGTAAGCCGTGACGTAGTTTTGGCTTCAGACAGAAATGCAATCTATCTCCATTATATATAGATTTGATCTTTTAAACATACTACAAACTTTATTACATTCAAAACTTGAAACTTAACTTACATGTAGTCTTTATGTTTTGAATATGTTTTTTTAACTTGTCCTTAATTACCTTTGATTTTTTAAAATCTTTTCTGGTCACACAAAATGATAATTTGTGCAATATTTCAACATCTATAATTGTATACAAAGTGTGTCAAAAAAAGTAGCAAGATTTTTTGTACTTTTTGACACACTTTGTATTCTGAAGAAAAAAAATGTTCCATTCATTAATTATTTTCAGAATACAAGGTGTGTCAAAAAAGTACCAAGTTTAAAGCAGTATTTACCAAGATAGAAATGAAGAATGAATGGAACATTATTTTTTTGTATTCTTGTGTATTTTTGTTCCTTAATAAAGGCCTTTTTTCTGATTCAATTCAAGCCGAGTTTCCTGGCCATTCCTTGCATTTTTTTTTAAATTCTATTTTCAAATATCTTTTATCATATGCATCCCATCATGGTGTAATGGTTAGCAAGTTAGTCTTACAGATCCATTACGACTGAATAGTGAGTTTGATCCTAACTGGATGTTCCATACTTGCAACATTGTGTCACATCCTACCTATTGTGAATGGGTTGGGTAAATACTGGGCCAGCATTACCATTTCAGTGAACTAGGTGAGTGCCAACATCAGGGGCACCCCAAATTCAGGGCAAACTTGAATAAAATTAAAAGGCTACAGTAACATAGAATAATAATTAACACAGCTTAACACCTGTACCCCAGTTATGGTTAGCGGAATGAGAACAGGGTACCATGGATTGAAGTTCTGTGATGGTATGGTTCCCAAGTTCGAAAAGAAGGTTCCCGAGTTCGAGAAGTCTCCCAAGTCCGACCACATTGACCGTTGAGATTGAAGGTAAAGCTATGGTAGAAATTGTTTCATTGACATTTTCAAGGATTTATTGATTTAATATAATAACAATAATTGGTTATTTGCAAGATGAAAATTATGTTAAATGGTGTTTCGAGAGCTAGAAACAATGTAGTAATGGGTTACTATGTTACATGATTGATGGGTAGCCTATCAATTGTGTACTGCAGTGTAGTTAAAATTGAAATACAGTTTTATGTACGGAGTTAGTTGATTGACAGATCTTAACTTGTATTTGACTTCTTCTCTCATTGGACAGAGCCAATGTGAGACGTTTTGGCTGGGTGACAAGATGAGATTGATTGCAAGATTGTGTCTCATCTAAAGGGCCATTTCTCACTTGTGCTTGTCTGACTTAGGTTTATGAAATAAATAAAAGCGTCTAAAAGATGATAAAGTCTTGTGTTTGTTAATCAAAAACAATTAAAGACACAGGATGAAAAACTCAAAGAAATTCCAACTAGAAACCCAGGGCAGAAAATCAAGAAGAATCCAGCACAATCCCAGATAGCAGATCCCGCTCAATAGAAGATCCAGCTACTCAACAGCCCAGATATAATACTCTGCTACCCCGATCCATAGAAGAAGATTCTATAACAGATAAGTATATTACATAATTCATAAGTAGCTTATTATTTATGTACGTTCCTGTAGTTAGAATATTTGAATACAGTTTGTTAGAGTCAGAAGAACGGGCGTTCAGTGGAAAGTTACCAGGCCAATGAGTGACAATGGTGACATTCTACCTCACCTTCCGGTAGAGTGCGCCGTTACAGATACATGAGAATTAGTTTCCAATAGATGTCTTTCGCAACTCACCGTGTGGTTGAATCCTGGGCTGGGTTGTTGAAATAAAGCTTTAGAAGAAAACAACAAATCTTAGTATTATAGTACAACGTTTTGGCCGATATGCCCTCCGGCCTTCTTCTGGTATTTCTTGTCGGACTCGGGAACCTTCTCAGACTCGGGGACCTTCTTTTCAGGCTCGGGAACCTTCTTTTCGAACTCGGGAACTTTCTTGTCATAATCGGGAGCCATCACGGAACTTGAACCTAACCCTTTATTCAGTCCTTGGGGGTATCCTGTTCTCATTCTGCTAACCATAGCTGGGGTAGGAGTTGTGTTAATTATTTTTCTATGTTACTGCCTCTACTCAGGATTGAACCCGGAATCCAGAGATAACTATCACTTAGAACTGTCTTAACCTAACTACCTTATCCACTCGGCCATGTATCCAATTGGATGGGGACAATAGTCCGAATAACACAGATAATTACTAATCATCAAGCCTCATCTCAAACATTCAGAGAAATACAACAAATCTTGTTTGTTAATTGATTAATTCAAACAAGAAATGACCAGCCCAACATGGAAAAGCAACCCCAGAAGAATCAGTCCAAGAAAACAGATCAACAAGAGAAGATGGTGGCCAATTTAGCAGGAATCAGTAAGCAACAGTTAACAAGTAAGAACCATCATCTCACCTCATATATCAATCTGTCTGTCTCTCTCACTATATATTTCAGTGTGCAAAAAAAAACAAAAAAAACAGAACCCAAACACAAATTTTGTAATAAAACTGTTAATTTTATTTTTTATTTCTTTCAGAATATACAGTCAACTTGGTGCTTAAAATATTGTAAAAATAATTTCCCCCAATATGTCATGGTCAACAAAGGAAAAAAACATTTTGTGTGGAGGCCGATTCACCAAAAAATCATGCAGTAGTTCAAGGCAATTTTCGGAGAAAGTATTGATGTCATTGTGTTCATCGAAAGCAGGATTTTTGACTGGGTCCAAGAATTCAGGGAGTTTGGAACTGTGCAAAATCTTAATTCTAAAAGTCTAAGAGACACTTATTCTGGTTGGAGAGTGAGTGCTAGGACAGAAAGAAGCATTGATGCTGTACGGGACTCAGAGGCGAGGAGCATATTTTAGACAGAGAATACCTTTATAGCAAAACAACCAAGATAACTGAAACTTTGAGGAATGATTGTGCAAAGACTGAAGTTTAAGTCCAACAAGTTTTTTGCAATTTTATAGACGTTGATAAGATTAAATAAAATCTATTTGGGTTCTGTTTTTCATGGGTCACCCTCTATATACCCAAGATACAAAAAGTATACTATGTAACAACTGTACCTACATTAACTTATCAAAACTTTTAAGCATGTGTCTATCTAAAGGCTTTTCTAGAGTGCTAAATCATCTTGTACTGGCCCCTGGGTAAATATCTACCTTTTGGGGAAAAAATCTAACATGATCAAAGGGGAACCACTCTTGACTGATAAATTATTTATTCATTTTCCCATTAAACTAACCCTAAACCCTAACCCCGTCTTCTTTTTTCCTAGTAGATCAATAAACAAATAAATAATTTATCAGTCAAGAGTGGTTCCCCTTTGATCATGTTAGACTTATAGGAAATAACCAAAAATCTTCTTTCCTGTTTAATTCACACATCAATAGATACTTGTTAAGTTACACATAAAATAGTTTTGAATTTCTTCTTTATAAACTTGCACTGATATACATTCTGGGTCGTCCCAAAAAAGATAACATTTAACCACAAATTCCTTTACAAAAATGATTAACCTCATTGTTTCCTAAGTCTATTGTAACCACGACAAGGTGTTAAAGAATGTAGCATTATCCCTTGACAAAACCACGACAAACCAAATACACAGGAGGAATTACTCACATATTAATCAAGACCAAATAAAGTAAAGTAAAATTTTTAGAGAGCAGCTTGAGTTGTATAATGGATAGAAAGCTAGACTAGTAGACCATTAGTGTTGGAATATTTTGTGATATAAGGTGTGCTGGAATCCACCACTTAAACTTATAGACTCTGCGTGGTCGCGTGAATTGAAGCCAGCCAATCAACACGCTCGAATACGTAGTCAGTTAACTATTCAATCGCCGATCTTGAAAGCCGTTCATTTGCACGCATTGGACACGGACAAACGGATCAGGAAAACACGGATTCTACCTAACACTAAGGAACACAAGGGATCTCCATTATAAAGTGCTCTCACTTGCAGCCTAAAAATGGCCACAAAAATCGTAACAATTAGTAGTGGTTTCAATCCTCGCTAAGTGCTCCATACTTCCGACCTCCTGCCAAATAAGCCAAGCTTAGTAAATGAACGTTAGCTCTCTCCAGCAATACCGAAGTTGAGGTAAGCCAACTCAACAATTAGAACTAAGATCACTAAGTAACAGAAAGGAAAGTAAAGTCGTCGGGGTGGCCTAAAGTCGGTATCGGCCAATCAGCGAGGGAGTTTATCCCCCTTTCACTAGCGCTAGACAAAGGAGATTTGTTTTTTGCATCTGAGGTGGAGCGCCACACCTACCATCAGCTCCTTACTTTACCGCAGAGATCCTTGTGCTACTCATACACTGGAATTACTCACATATTAATCAAGCCTTCCATGCTCTAAATTTTAAGCCATACTTGCAAAGTGTACAGATATCTGTTTCCTTGAAAAAGAACAAAGATTTTACCAAGTATATATACATTGGGTCACACATTGAACTCAAAATATATAATTGGGATGAGGGTAAAGTGAGTTTGCAAAGCAAATTAAATTTAAAAAAGAATAAATATAACCTGTGAATTTAAAAAAAAAACAACATTTAAATCATTTTGAAAGATTTCTAAGAAAGGGAATGTTTGACCTAGTTTAGATTTATTAAGAGCTAAGATGTTGGCTGCTCATGAACTTAATATACAAATCTGTTTCAAACTCTCCAATTTCTCTCTACACTCACTGAGAAACTAACATATATAACGAGGAGGTAATCAAGATGTACATAGAGAGGGGAAAAGTGATAGGCAGAATGTGAAGTAAGAGACAGGTCGGTTTTTGACTTAATTGCAAATTACGACTTATTAGAACCAAGTAAAGATGGAATTATTTTTCAAATATAACTCAATTCTAAAAGTAAGGAATAATTTAGTATAACTTTTATGTAATTAAACTAAACAGTAAAATAGCCTTTAGAAGGCAAACATTGATTCGCACAGCTGTAGTATAATGATATATACCGGGTGTTCGGGAGAAATTTGATAGTTTCATAAGGAAAAAGAAAAAGTGTTTGGTAACTACAAAATTTAATGGATAGTAAAGAAATTCAGCAGGCACAGAAATTACACTACTGTCAACAAGTTTCACTAAAAATAACCGCCATTAGCGTCAATCACAGCCTCAATCCTGCTCCAGAACCTAGAGCAAGCTGATGTTACAGTTTCACTGGGAAGGGTCTCAAAAACTACCTTAATTCTGTCAATTAACTGGGCTTTTGTAGTACTGGAACGCAATCAGATCGTCTATTATGTTGCTTTCTTCTAGCCACAGCCTTGTAGTCTCCATTGCAATTCTCCAGTTCATGCCTGGTTGTTTTTACAGTGTTCAGGGAGCATTGGGCAGCAACTATAATCTCCTTATTTTGATAGCCGGCGCAGATCATCATGATACAAGTTATTCTCTTCCATAAATCAGGTGGGTTCCAGTCATCCATTCTATCTGTCATCACGTATATGAACGAAGAAGGGTTCAAGATTTTAAATGATGCGTAGTGTGCGTCCATACTTCCAGCCTACGGAGAAAAATAACCAAATATGAATATGCCAAATTGATCCTGAACACCCTGTATGTGTGTGTGTGTGTGTGTGTGTGTGTGCGTGCGTGTGTGTGTGTGTGTGCGCGCGTATGTGTGTGTGTTTATGTGTGTGTGTGTGTGTGTGTGTGTGGAAAAGCAATAAGTGAAAGTGAAAAATAGGAAATCTAAGGATGATTTAGACATTTAACATTTTGATTAATATGTACAATATCAAATATTTAATTGAATTGAATTTAATCACATTTCTTTCAAACACGATGCTGTTATGATGTAATTTCCTATGTATAAATATTCTTTCTCGTGTCCATGGTAAAACAAAAAACTAACATCAATAGTCAATATTTGTTTTGTCTTGAAGAATATTGGAGATACTTATGTGATATATAATTAATTTAGATATATGTTCAATATTGTACATATCAATCGAAGTGTCAAACACCGACAAATATATGTTTTCAAATATCAATAAATCTTCTTTACATCTATTTTTCACTTTCACTAATTACTTATCTGCATACTGTCAGACTCCTTTCTATTTTTCTCTCATATATATATATATATATATATATATGAGAGTAGTCTCCATCGAAGGAGAGTGATGAGTTGTCAGTCTGGGCTGTGAGCTTGAAGGGAGCAGACGCAAGATGAGTGTATGTTATCCAAGGCCTTTTTACTTGGAGATAAAATAAAATATGATCTCGGAAATAAGACAAAAACATCTTGTGCAGTTATTAAAAACTAAGAAACGACCCAAGTCGAGACATCCTCAAGACGACCCATTAGTAGAAGGCCCCCAACCAGTAGGGAGACCCCGTCTACGCTTTAAAGACGTCTGCAAGAAGGACATGAAGACATGCCATATCAACACCAATACATGGGAGGTTGGTGGAGAAAACCGAGCGGCCTGGCACCTCCTTGTCAAACAAGGCATGAAAAGGAGTGAAAAAGAGAGGAAAGAAGCCACGACAGAAAAGAGAGCCAAAAGGAAGGAGAGACAACAGCCAACCCAGCAAGCATCACTGTTTGATTGCAGTCACTGCCCCAGAGATTGCCATTCAAAAATTGGCCTGTTCAGCCACTCGCACAGATGCAGTTGAAACAAAATGGACACTATGCCATCGCCTTTAGCAGACAGAAGGATGTCAACAATATATATTACAAAAGGTAATTAACTCCTGTGTCTACTAATAGACACTAGGTGGCATAGCCAATGCCATTATAAAAGAAGAAGCATTAAAGTCAATACCCTCTTTTACTTTTTGTTTTATTCCTGTTTATATATACGGTTCCTTATACCCCAGCATTGTCATGTCACACGGCACACGACAATATGCTTAACATGGACAGCAAACAAATGTAATATAATGAGATGGAAAAAATTAAGTTACATGTAGATAAGTGTGGAAAGTTAATAGGATTTGGGGGATGACGTATGAAAGGCTACCAGTCGATTTCTGATTAGTCAGCACAAGAAAAAGAAGATAGTGAGAGGAGGAGAGTGATGAGTTGTCAATCTGGGCTGTAAGCTTGAAGGGAGCAGACGCAAGATGAGTGTATGTTATCCAAGGCCTTTTTACTGGAGATGAAATAAAATATGAGCTCGGAAATAAGACAAAAACGTCTTATGCTGTTATTAAAAACTAAGAAACGACCCAAGTCGAGACATCCTCAAGACGACCCAATTAAGTTACAGACTAGAAGAACAGAGAGAATGCCAGCCAAACGACCGATCAAAAAATATCAGCTACTCCGGTCCAAAACAGCAGATCCCAATTCCGATTAGGTCAAGAGAATAGTTGAACAGTAAGAAGATAATAATGGAATTATTATGATTGAATAAAAAAACTCTTTTCCAAATAGAGCCTGCTCTACAACACAAAGAATTGGGCACCGGCCACTTCCTTATCTCAATTCTGACCTTGATACTCTAGTAATAATGTTCTCCCAACTGTGCTGCACTGTTCACCAACAATCAAAATCTATCTCGAAATGCCTCGTCCACCCGTCGCAAAAGCCAAAATACTACTGCCAGCTGTTTTCGTAGTCGTCGTACGTACTCATTTCACGCTGCCTCTAGCCGTCGCCGTATGCTTATATGCACGCCCGATCTCGAGAGAATTTGCGTACTTGCAATCCCATTCTCGCTGGTTCGAGATCGCCCATCGTTAAATATAGTGCTTACAGCAGCCATATTTCTTTCCCGTTATGACCCTGCAAGCCAGACTCGCCCGCGCACGCTTTGAGTTTCGAGGTATGTTATTTTCATAACATCCACAGATACTACTAGCGCAGAAGACTTCAGTCCATCATAAACATTAAAAATAAAACCTCTATTCTCACCGAGAAACCCCTCTCTATTTTATTTTCAAAAATATTTCAACCTCCTTAACTTGTTTAGCTACCCATTTTGATAAAATAGTGAAGGCAGCCGTGGAAATATACCTGCCTTGAAGGTTTAGCAGTTGGCATTAGCGGTATTTCTAACAATACTATACTTGAAAAAGCACCGAGGTTTTCCTTGAGCATCAGAAACCCTAGGGTTGGTCATAAATTTTGGAATATTGACGTAGACAGCAGATAAACAATCTATAACTATTTGGACAACTAAAATCTCAACTGTTAAGTAATGACTTAATTCTATAAAAAATATATATCTAAGGTAGGTAGGTTGTCGTCCTTGGTCTATGAGCCTCTCTTTGAATCAACCAATCACAGGCCTGCAAACTTTAGCGGCAAAATTGAAGATAGGATTCCTCTTTGGTCACCAGCATCTACAGAAGTCGGACGAAAAAAAAAAAAACGGCGTCCTTTTTATTCAGAGCGAGGCAGAGAGCCGTATTTGGTACTTCGATAACTCACCAATCTCAAGGACTTCAGTTAAATGACTGTATTATTATATTTATATATTTATCATTACTGCAGACAAAACCTTCGTTTGCAAGTATTTCAAGCGTAATTTCTTCTTTGTGTATTTATCAATACAAGTTATTTGAAATTCCATGTTGAGTTCATGTGTTTTTCTGTTTGTAACTCTTATCTGCCTTACACCCGTGGCGTGAATCAGTACAATTCAGAAGATTTAATTATTTAATCTGGTAGTGAGACTATTGTAAGGTTACGTGTTCGTATCACTTCGGGGTATCGCCAGTTGTAGGGTTCAAAGTCATAATTGAACATACAACTCCGACACATTTCTGAGACAAAACATTTTATACAATACAGCACATTAATAAACAATATACATAAACAATGGGAGATAGAATACTGTACATAAACATACATACATAAAAGTCACTGACAAGATAATATAAAAGTACACATAATATAAAGGTACAGACATGAGACTAAGAATAGTCCATGCTGTATAAATCACTTACAGTAACAAGTAGCCGGCGTTGAGGGCCGAAGCCCCAACGAGAAGGGAATGACAATTGTCTAACCCATGTGGTCTCGTAGCGAAGAAAGAGCAAGAAAAGAGGAAGAGAAATTCAAAACAGCCGCTTAAATACACGAGGTCCCTAGCGGGAACCAGCGACATTAAACGGGCAGACAACTCCCCCGGCAATTACGAAAATAACCCCTACACTATTATCCAAGTGGATTGAATAGTTGGTTCTTTTGTTTAATGACATGTCAACCCCCGTGGGCTATCTATGTATTTACCAACTTCTCTACACGAGCTGGATGCGAAACAAGGTCAATCTATCAGCGGAGTTTAACAGGTTTAAATTCAGAATTTATTCTCTCCTAGACCGGTTGCCATACCAAGGTTAAAGAGCCCAGTCTGCCCTACTGTTTATCCATAGCTGGGGAGAGAATAGTCATATTCATACCTTTCGCAATGGTATTAGCGCTATGTGAAATTCAAACAGCCACGTCCTGGATTTGAACTCGGTTTGCCGTGTCCATTTCCTATGATGATAACCATTATACCATAAACACTTCCCCGTGAGCAATATAATGCCAAATCTTATATATATATATATATATATATATATATATATATATTATATATATATATATATATATATATATATATAAATAACAAAAGACTTAGAGATCTTGCATTATAGACTATTTCAGGGAGCTTAGACAAAAATGTCTAATTCTCCCGACTCATCAGATGCGAACGCATCTGATGAGTCGGGAGAATTAGACATTTTTGTCTAAGCTCCCTGAAATAGTCTATAATGCAAGATCTCTAAGTCTTTTGTTATTTATTTAAATATAAATTTGCTCTGTGACTCTAACAATAAGAGCACACATTGAGCTCTCAAACTGCAAGAAGTTGTTTAAAAAAACCTATGTCGTAAGGAAGATTTCTTCTCTGGACTATTGGATTATATATATATATATATATATATATATATATATATATATATATATATATATATATATATATATGATTTGTAAGTGAATACTTTGTCGGTAAATATTTTGGTTTGGTTTCGTTTTATAAATTGGTAGAAATAATTTTCATTAACTTCATGTATAAAATAAGTTAAAAGAAATAACTTCATGTGTATGAATAAATTGGTGTTTTACCCTCAGCCACCTCATTCTACATCCTTTAGGATAAAAAAAAGGTTGGTTGTTTGTTTGCCATAAGAGCGATTTTAAAAAGCTAGGATTGATATGACCAGCCAATTGATAGGTTCGTTCACCATCCATGGCCAACAGGAGGCCCCATTGCAGAGATCTGTGTGTGTATATATAAAAGGGTTAGCTAAACAAGTTAGGATAGTCGGTAGATTTCAAAAGATAATAAAATAGAAAGAAAAGGATTTCTTGATGTGAATTAAGTTTTTTTTAAATATCCATAAAAGACTGGAGTGTTTGGCGCTAATTTTCCTTCGTTTTGAGTAAGCCATGTACTGGGTTTAAATACTGGCTTTGAAAGCGAATCAAAGCCAGAAGGGAGAGAGTCAGTAAGAGGAAAATGGTAACAACACTGTCTTTTTTACCCACTCATCGAAATTGCAGTGCAACCCAGTGCATTGGTAGCACAGCTTGGGTCTATGCATTATAAGGAACGAGTGTTAGTTTCGGACTAATACCCAATAATTTTTATTATGCACTAACAATGATTAAATGAACAGAAAGACAAACTCATTTACACATATAGATCTGCATCAGAACCACTAGGTTCCGGGTTCAATACCGACCCTCATCAACTCAGCGCATGAGTAGCACGGCTTCGATCTGTGCGATAAAGTGGGGGAGTTGATTGTAGATGTGGCGCTCCACATCAGACGCAAAAGATCTTTCTGGTTTAGCGCTAGTGAAAAGGGGATAGACTCCCTCGCTGTCCGACTGAGGCCGACAATCGGCCATTTCGCCGACTTTACTTTTTACTATCATTTATACACAGACACACAGACAGATTAATGGTTCATAATTTTCTATTTTTCTCTGAAGAACATTAATATACCGGATATAATCTAAATGGACAATAACCACTCTAATTTATTTCCTAGTTTTATTTTATTCATTCCAAATGTGGCAATTGTTCAGAAATGTTTGCAGTAATGTACAAAAATGATATAGAAATGTAATGCTTATTTTCACCAGCCAGATAAGAGTCAGTTTCAGTCATTATCTTTGAGGGTGGTTGCATTTCACATAGCACTAATACGCTTGGGAAAGGTATGCATTCTGTGACGTTATAGCAGTAGGGGGACAATGCGGATGACGGCAGGAAAAGATAAAGAAAGAAAGAGATTAGACAAAATACATTTCGTATTTTGTCAAGTTTCTTGTCTTTACCAACCTAAAAATCGGCCGAAAAGAAAACTACTATGTGGCATTCCCCCACCCCTCTCGCTAGGGCGCTGTAAAAGGGAAGGGGACAGGAAAGGAAATTACGTTACACATTACAATAGATTACTACGTCTACCCTTTATCGTTGACCCAAACGTCGCTAAGGGAAAAAAGAAGGAAAGAAAGGGAATGGGGCACAACCTCCTTTCCGGGTGCGATACACACATGACCGGAAAAAGGCAACAGGACGTGGAAGAGAGAGAGAGAGAGAGAGAGAGAGAGAGAGAGAGAGAGAGAGAGAGAGAGAAAATCTTTCTCTTTTAGCGTTAGTGTTTGGTGAAGGCAGACGCGAATCTGTCCGCTCGTACTTTGTCGTTGGAAAGAGGTAGAGGACAGTCAAAGACAGCGGTATATACGCAGAGTTCCGTCCCGGCCTCCTGTCTCAAAAACCGCTAGCCGGTGGCTGCTGAAAAAAACCCAACTACGATTGAAGTCCGTAGCCGAAGCGGTGTCACTTGAAAAAATAAAATAAAACTAGGGTTAGGGTTTAGTGTTAGGGTTAGGGTTGCGATTGCGATTGGGGTTTAGGGTTAGTTTAATGGGAAAATAAATAAATAATTTGGACTCTGTTTTTTCTGGGTCATCCTGTATACAGGGTAACCCAGAAAAAACAGAACCCACAAATTTTGTGATGAAACTGTTAATTTTAACTTGGGGGGTTTAGGGTTATGGTTTAAGGTTAGGGTTAGGGTTGGGGTTGGGGTTGGGTTTTCGGGAAAAACGCCCTAAGTTGTTTTTTGTTTTTTCAAGTGACTCCACGGACTTCAATCGTAGCTGGGTTTTTTTTCAGCAGACACCGGCTAGCGGTTTTTGAGGCAGGAGGCCGTGACGGAACTCTGCGAAGACAGGAAATCTTTGAGGCTCTGAAAATCCACAGCAATTGAGACTCATGAAGATAAAGTCTAGCTGGGATATTCTCCCCAAACGGAGAAAAAAAGAAAATTGCAAAAAGGAAATAGATATATCCCAAAAGAAGGGAAAGAGCAGCATATCCAGGAACTGATGTATGAACATGAAGAAGAAGAAGAAAGTCGACGAGAGATGTAAAGAAAGCAACATTTCAACATTAACGAACCCCTTGACAAAGTGAAGTCATATACACTTCAGTCAACAGGTCGTATAGAATTATCGAATTCTATACGACGGATATGTGAGCGACTGAAACCAACAAAGAGTAAACCCCCAAAACCATTTTACTCCATATTCCACCCGGAGAAAAGAATTCATCGAATTCTTTGAATTTTCGTGAAATCTAAGTAATATTTTCATTCCCTCCACCCATTTTTCTTAAAGGCTTTAATAGGAAACAAATTAAATATATTTCACATACACGCACTGTTGAGGTTTGGTAAGTAGCAGAGGAGTGCATAGTGAAAATAATGCGTGGAATAATAATAGAATTTTACAAAAGGTAAAAGTATAAAGTGGGGAGCTGGTCACATAAGGTACGGATAAAGATAAGGCAGCAGCGGTTAACACCACGAGGTGAATTCAACAAGGGTTTATTACGAACTGATTCAATCTCATACAAGGGGTAAAAAGCGGGAACAAACATTTTGGGCGGAAGTGGGCGGAGTCCACTCCTGCTGATATTGCATCAAATATATTTATAGAAATGTAAGCTTATAAAAAACTTAACACTCACCTCCATAAGCTTATATGAAGTCAAAATAAAATTTACAGTTAAAGGTAGACAATTCCTGTTAAATTCAATTAAAAATAGGTTTATACTTTTCACATTTAAAATTAAACATTACTTAAAGTTCATATTTTCATAATACAAAGTTCATCACAATAATGTGGTCAATAGTTCAATTGTTTTCAAAAGTTTTTTTTTTTTTTTTTTTTACTTGTATTCACATGATCCTCCATTTTTTGGGGTACTGTCCTTGTTGTCACATGATCCTTTCATTTTATTTTTCTTTCTTCCTCCATTTTAGGGTATAAGGCAGATTTTCACATAATTATCATTTCTTTTCTTCCTTCTTCCATTTTTGGGTGTTGGGCTTATTGTCACATGATCTCTTTTTTATTTATTTTTTTTTTTTTTTTTTTTTTATTTATTTTCTTTATATTCAAAAGTAAGAAAAAATTCAGTTCAAAGTACAGTCAATAGATACGTAAATGCATTCCTTTTATTCTATTTATTGTTCACTGGTTTTGTGAATATTATATGCTATTTCTTCACAAGCTGTGTTAAATAGACTGAGTTTCATTCAGTAATTCATTTCATATGAAATTGAGTTTTATATCTATATGTTTGACTAACATCATATGCTTCTCATATGGTTTACTCTTAAATTGTGACAATTTTATTACGATGAAATGTAAATTGGTCCATTCGTAATTATTTTAAAAATTAATCTTCCAACAATTTCTCTATACAATCTTTCGTTAGTTTGTATATTCATTTTATTATTTACTCATAATATTATTTTCAAATATATAGTAGACAGACAGGTTTGAATATTCTTCATTAAATTTATCAATGACTTTTACTGTCCTGACGATTTTTAGAACTTCTTTTTTTCGGGAAAATATACCGAATAAGCAGGACTATATTTATTATATCCCATAAATATCCCCTTTTCACTTCTATCGTGTAGTTTCTTAGGGTTCTGTAAATTAAATACCCATAGCAAATGTTCACAAATAAATGCATGTAAGAAATTTCTGGTTCAATTTTCATTTCAAATAAAGACATACCTCATTTGTAAGTTGTTTCAATATAATTACCCAAAGGCAATTCTTCAATTAAATATATTAATTGGTAAAGTCCTTTTTTTTTTGTTTTTAGAAATGAAACATAAATGTCTCACAACTATCAGATTCGTAGCCTTCTATCATGGTAGGGCTAGCAACACTCGCGCTGTGCCCCTTCTCTTCGTTTGTATCAGTTTGAACTGCTACTGTCCTGGTAAATCGTCTCCCTCGTGGGGCGGTCAGCGGTTCACATTTCCCATCTTGGAATGCGTTTGCCGACAGTTTTGTGTTGAATGAAGCTTTTGGGGATTTCAACTTAACTGTCGGTTTTTCCACATTTTCAATAGTGCGTAAAATTCTTCTCTGTCTATTTTTCTCTCTGTCTTTCAGTATGCCGCAGGAATTTATTACAACATTTTCAGGTTTAGTCACCTTGAAGTAGGGATTATTTCTCTTCGTGCTGTTCGTCGTTAATTTTGCTATCTTTTTCCGTCTGCAATATTTTGTAGCGTGAGTTCCATTTTTGCAAATTCCACACCAGTTTTCTTGTGTTTTAAATTTGTTTTTATTTCGACATTCAAAGCTTCTATGTCCATATTTTCTACAAATATAACATGTCCCTTTAAATTTGTTTTTGTTGTGTTGTCTTGGGGGACGTTATTCTTTCTTTCACGCACATTACCTTGTTGACAGTTGTATCTTCTGTTTTTCTGGTTTCAGTGAAAAGAAATGACTTTTTTTCATCTGTGTCTTTCAGTGAGTTGACTGAATATTCTTTTATTTTATTTCGGCAATACTTCGTGTCGTGGTTATTTTTCTTGCAATGTTCACACCATCTTTTTCTTAAATTTTGGCGGGCTTTGCATTCAAAATTCCGGTGTCCGAATTTTTGGTAATTTTGTTGAACATTCAATTTCATTGAGTAGTCTTCTCGTGGTCCATTTGTTCGGCATTTTTCGGTCTCTTCAAAACTTCTTAGAGCTGATTTAAATTCGTTGAATTTTAATTCGTCCTTCCTTTGTGTTATCACAGTCGAAAAGGGTTTAAAATCATTCGGGAGGCCCTTTAGTATCATAGCTATTAATAAGCTTTCAGATATGTTTTCACCAACCGAGTTTAGCGAGAACGCAGCTTTTTCTCCACGTAAGAGATAGTCTGTAACACTTTCATGTTCTGACATTTTTAGTGATGTCAATTCCGTGTATAGAGAAATTATCCTGGGTTTACTACTTCCAACATAGTGTTCTCTCAATATCTGCATTGCCAACCTTCCGTTATTTCTCGCGTCCCTCATAATTAGAGTAAGGCTTCTGTCATCGAGTACTTGGGTCATCAGAGCAAAAACTTCAGCGTTTTTTTCTGGTTGAATATCGTCAGTCTCGGATTCTATAATATATGCCAGTTTCTGGAGTCGTAGGTAGGAAACAAATTTAACTTCCCATAACTGAAATTGTTCAGGGTCTCCATTAAAATAAATTCTATTATTATAATTACTGGGAGCATAACCTGTTGAGGTTTGGTAAGTAGCAGAGGAGTGCATAGTGAAAATAATGCGTGGAATAATAATAGAATTTTACAAAAGGTAAAAGTATAAAGTGGGGAGCTGGTCACATAAGGTACGGATAAAGATAAGGCAGCAGCGGTTAACACCACGAGGTGAATTCAACAAGGGTTTATTACGAACTGATTCAATCTCATACAAGGGGTAAAAAGCGGGAACAAACATTTTGGGCGGAAGTGGGCGGAGTCCACTCCTGCTGATATTGCATCAAATATATTTATAGAAATGTAAGCTTATAAAAAACTTAACACGCACGCACCACAAGAATACAATGTTATTTTTTCTTATAAATAAAATTATAGATTAAGCATTACCCATGTGTTTGTTCTTCTTTCACTGTTTTTTTTTTTATACGTGTTCCAGTGTATATTGCATGTTTCCTCATTTAGACCTTGTATTGGAAATTCCCTTGCTAATTATCTCCCCCTGTCGCTAAGGGGCCAATCGCCATCATCGTATGTTGGCGCCAATACCAAAAACCTTACTTATCAGGGAACCGTTACCAACGAGAGACGTAAAAACATACGCTCTCATCACTTCGCCCAAACAGGGCCTACTTATCAAGGAGCACCCACTGAGGGTAGTCACGTAAACAGCGGTTCCTGCACGTCATTCATCACTTAGCCCAAAACCAGGGCTTACTTATCGAAAGGCAGTACTGGAAGAGTGACGTAAAAACACCAAGCTCTCATTACCAAGCCCCAAAACAGGGCCCACTTATTACAGAACTCTACAACCAGCTCCCTTCTAAGGCATTGTATCTGCATACTGCATAAAGGCCGGTACAATTGCACACTTACTGAAGGACGAGAAACTACCGAGACGAAGCGTCTTATCAACATTTCCTGCCGACGAAAAGAGTACCTGTTATCACCATTACTCCAAGAAAATTACTCCACAGATAAGTCTCGTAGCAAATACCATTAAAATTTGCAGCAATTTTATGTAATTTTGTCAATACAAGTGTCTGCTTTTACTTTCGTGTTTATTCCTTCTTTGTCCGACAATTTGCCTACAACTACGGAGAAATAAGAGCTCCTTCGAACCCGTAAATACTCTTACTTGCAAATTCCATTTAACTATTCGAGTGGAGAAACGAGCCAGAACCCGGAATTTTTACCTTTTTTTTATTTTTTTTTTATTACATATATGCGTCCAAACAAACTGAATATCTGAGAATTCTTATTGCAGGTTCTCCACAGAAAAATATTCCGTTGAACTCGGATGTAACAATCTAACTATTCTCCCCCCAGCTATGGATGAATAGTAGGGTGGACTGAATTATTTAACTTTGGTTAAGCAACCAGTACAGGAGAAGGAAAACTCTGAATTCAAGCCTGTTAAACTCCGCTTAAGAAATGAACCTTGTGTCACATCCTACTCGCGTGTAGGAGTTATATATATATATATATATATATATATATATATATATATATATATATAATGTGTGTGTGTGTGTGTGTGTGTTCGTTTTTGTTTTTTTTTTGTTTTGTTTTTTTTACAGAATATTTACATTCAAAAACTACGTCTTCAACTCACCCACCCGCTAGATTACTTTATTCTTTCTCTTTCCCAACCACTGAAAAGATAGCAACTTACGGCCATTTGCCAATGTTTTGGAGGTTAAAATGTAAGTATTAAGTTTCCTCCTATTAAGATAGTGATTTTATATATTACAAGCTTTTTTATTCCTTCAGTATAGGAATTTTGGGACTGAGTTCATAGCCATTTTGTTCGTGGTGCTCTTCACTTCTTCATCGCTTGAAAACGCAGAAATCATTTGAGGGTGCAGAAAACAAGTGGAAATCAGAGGTTGACCAGCCCTGAACTGTAAAGAGGATGTGTCTGCTGTTCCCAACAACAATAATAAACTTGATAACACCAGTATCGATTGTTTTCTTTCCATGCAGACCAGCGGCAATTACAGCTGGATTCCCAAACCCAACTGAATGATGATTTCTATTGTTCTTTCTTTGTTCTGGTAAAACCCAACAACATCTGACTTTAGAAAAGGCAAGGCTATCATGCACAATTTCGTATGTTGGGTGTCAAGAGGCTTTGTGTTTTAGGTTTAAAAGGTGGCAGTGGTTATTCCTGGTGCGTGTTCATAGGGTTTGCTTTGTATCCTGTCTTATTTGGTGGTTACACTGAAAAGGAAGGAATTCAAGGAACGAAAAGGAAGAGACAAAAGGTCGTTTTACGATTTAGGCTTTATTCACGAGTCATAACCACCACATGGCAAGGAACTATCTCCCTGACCAGTAGTAGTGACAAGACAGTTAATGCCTAAACTCGAATGGCCGAGAGATTCTCTTGGGGGGTCGGAAGTGGGTCCTTTTTCCCGCACATGCTTGGAGGGTTCTTCTGGTAAAGGCTCATGGGAATTTTTTAATATATTTTTTAAATTTTTATTTTAATCCCCACAAATGTGCTCTATCGTAACCCTTTTGTCAGCAAAAATAAGCGAATTAACGGAATCCACCATTTCAGGTGTGCTTACAATTGTGGGTTTGTTTACCCTTTCTTCATCATAAATATTATTTTTAAACAATTTAGTCCATTTATAAATATTTTTTGCCTAAAACAATTTTATTTTAATTATTTAACGATAGAAGAAGCTAAGAATTCGCGTATTACAATGTTCGTTTATTTTATGGGTTGTATTTTATTTGTTTATATTATAAGAATTAATGGGTTTTTAGCTTCAGTAGCTAATACCACTTCTTATAATACGTTAGGAGGCCTCCGAACGCAGGTGAATGTATATAATGAATTCCAACAAAGAAATAACATAATAAATACAGACTTTATTGTCTGAGCAACATTCAACACACAATACAAAATAGCTAGGACGAAAGTCCCAAGGAAAAAAAGAGTTCTTGAAGAGTCAAGAGTTAAACGAAAAGATGAAAGTCCTACATCAAAAGGTTGTCACTTACTTTTTACAGGTGGTGGAAAATCTCCATGCGGACATGGAAGTGTACACCGGCACGTGTGTTATACGGCTATTCAAAAGGATGGTGAGCCGAACACCTCTATAGAGATATAGTATAATAGGGGCGGCGTAAATGCACACGTATAAGCCTATAGTTGGGTGGGTGGGGGCTTGCCTCCCAAGTCCAAACGGACAAAGACACAACTAGTGCATGTCTGGAGATCCCAGATGAGAAAGAAAAGAGAGGCTTAGTTTTCACAGGACTGAGTTTAAATCGCCAGGCTTGCAACACCCTCTGGTGGCAAACCCTGGCAGCTAGGGAAGATAACTCTTTGCCAATCTCTACCCCATCCAAACAAGAAAAGAAGATAATCGTTACAATATTATTCTTTGAAAAATAAGTGTTTTGAAACATAATTTTATCTTTCTAAAAGCTTTTTTATACATATGACAAAAATGTAAATTCAGTTCTTAATTACTCGTTGAATTACAGTGATAAAGATACATTCGTTTAATTCATTTTCTTTTTCCCACCTTTAAAAACTAGGCAGAACAAAAAAACATACAGCAACAACCGTAGAGCGGACCAGAAATGAAAAACCAAGGAAAAAGATCTCTGCCTTTTTAAAAACTATGGCATATGCCGTGGCAGGGGGGGGGGGTGCCCATTGGCTGGCGGTACTCGAAGCAAGTAGCACTGGCCAATGGGAAGCCACCACCCAGCCTCGGCATGGCCAAATAATCTCTTATAAAAGAACACTGACACAAAATGCCATATTAAAACAAACGAAGCCACACAATGCAGTAGCAGGATATTGCTGGGATGCAAGCCCGAAATTTTAACATTTTGGACTGGGTCACCTGTGCGAACCAGTATAATGTTGAAAGACCCGAAACTGGCAATGACCACAGGAAAAACATTACTGATGATGCATCCCAGCGCATCTTAAAGATGTATTTTCCAAAATGAAACATTATTCATTGGTGGAAATTTTCACGTATT
This sequence comes from Doryteuthis pealeii, assembly GCA_023376005.1. NCBI lineage: Eukaryota > Metazoa > Mollusca > Cephalopoda > Myopsida > Loliginidae > Doryteuthis > Doryteuthis pealeii. Next base: position 103,818,058 of record CM042137.1, on the reverse strand, counting down.
AATTCAAATACAAATTATTCGTTTTTTTCTATAAATAGAATTTTTTAAAAAAGTTTTCCAGTTACACCGATTAAAAATTAATATATTTTGTTTTAAGAAATAAACCCTAATATGAGAAAATATTTAATTCAATTTTTAACTGCCTGTTGGGTTACAGAGAAAAATGTATCCGATTTTAATACTCAATCATATCTCGTTTCTGAGTTATAACTCAACACGTACATACTAAAATAGATGCGACTTCTTATATATACAGTGATGCTGATAGCTTTTTAATTTAGTGCGACCTGAGACGCATGTATTTGATTTGAATGAGTCCTCGGGAAATTTGATGGGTTCCAACTAAAGTTTCTTAATAAATTGTAGGGTATTTATCTATGAACAACTAAAGCCGTCTTCTACCCCATATAGAGTAATTCGTTTCTAAGAAAATATTGAAATATATTTACAGTAAGGTGGAAATGGTGTGAGAAGAAAAATAAAACACTGTGACTCATGGATACGATTTTTCTTTGTCTTTTTTACATTTTTATGCGTCAGTGACGCAGGACGTGTACCTAACAGCATCTCTGTGTATATATATATATATATATATATATATATATGTGTGTGTGTGTGTGTGTGTGTGTGTGTGTGTGTGTGTGTAGAAAGTTTTGTAGAAAAAACAACAAGTTGTTTAAAGTTTTGCTGACTGAAATCTGTTACAACCATATGCGGTCTTTATCAAAGCAACATTGTAAACGGAAAAACGAAGTAAATATATCATTAATCACGAGACACAAAACGCTCTCGATCAGAACTTTAAAACTTTAAACATCTTGTTGTTTTTTCTACAAAACTTTCTACACACATTGTCGGATTCATATCCATTTTACCTTTCATATAACATGACTGAAGTTATCTTTTTTGTTGGTGTTTTATTCTACTTGTAAATGGAAATCCGGAATTTTGGTAAACAGGAAGAAGATTCACTACATACTAATAAAGAGGTGCGTTTAGTGTAACGGATATCGTCGTAGGAAAATGGAATCGGCGACTCGAGTTCAAATCATGAACGAGGTTGTTTACGTTTCACTTTGCGGTAATACTATTGGGTATGAATCTATTTCTTCTCCCCCCGCACATATGGTTAAATAGTAACGCAAACTGGGTTCTTTAGGTTCTGTCGGCTGGGGCGCTAGAATGCACCGACTGCACTTCTGCAGAGGGGTAAGACTCCCCCAAATGGGGCCACCTGTTTGCCGTGGGTGGTGACCCGTGATGCTTAAGGACGGAGTCTTGGTGGATGAGCAGTCCATGACCTGCAACACTCCACTTGGAACCTTACTTAGGCTAGACGGGCGGTCGGAGAGGCCCCCTCCGTCCAATCGGCTAGCCACGTCAAGCCCTAGCACCTATATGATTGTCCCAACCCTATTGCCTTTATGGCTAGCCCCAATCCCTTTTTATCATATGGGTGCTAGAAGGCGGTGGCTGAGGGTCTACATGTCCTGGGAATGACGTTAAACTCTATCTGATGGTGAGGTTCCAGTTTTTGGAGGTTTGGGGAATGTGGAGCACCCCTTCATCACCATTATGGGTTAAATAGAAAACATGAGTTTATAAACAAAATTGTATTATCCATTAAAAATGAAATTATTTCAAAACTTTGTCGGCATTAAACATTTTTGAATACCAAATTACCAATAGAAATATTCGGCATAAAATAACCCAAGGGGTTGACATGCCGTAAAACCCAACCAACCAAACCAAACCTGGGTTCTTTAGCATTTTAAGGCAACCAGTGTAGGAGAAAGAAAACTCTGTATTCAGACCTGTTAAGTTTTACCTACTAAAATAGTCCCTTGAGCATATAAGGCTACTGCTTGTAAGTCGCGTTTCCAGAACTATGTGGTAAATTACTACGCGACCCCTGTCGGCGCCACCAAGAATTGACGCGTAATTCGTTTTCCTTTTGTCTTTGTTCCTCCTTGTATCATTCTGTTCAGTGAAGTAAACGAACGTGTAAGCACGTGTGTCCAGTACCTCCGTTAAATACGTCTTGTGTTTCATTTTTCACTAATACTATGAGTCGACTAAATCACACCATATCAACAGGCTATGTGCCTAGTTGTTATTCAATAAGACCAGTTTAAAAATGATATTGTGTCGTATTCTCCCCGTGGCGGAGGGGATCGGTAAATACATACTACTGGTTATTATTTATTTAGTAAATAGAGGACGTAGAAAAAATATAGGTAAATATCACACAAAAACTTATTCAAATTTTTGGACCAAGTTACCTTTAAGCACCCCAGGGGCGACCAGGATTCAGAAGGACATGTTTCGCTTTGCACCGTCAACATCTGGTTGTTTGGTAGGGTTATGGTTAGGGATTAGGGTTAGCAGTTTATAATTTTTTTTAAAAATGCGTCTAAAAATCGTCTGGTAACAAACAACCGGATGTTGACGGTGCAAAGCGAAACATGTCCCTCTGAACCCAAGTCGCCCCTGGGGTGCTTAAAGGTAAGTTGGTCCAAATTTTTGAGATTATCTGATTTAGTATGAATTGAATTAGAATATTATTTGTTTTATCTAAAACACCACTGATTTCATTACTACTAGATCAATTAAAGCATCATCTTATGTAGAAAAAAGGCCTGTGATTTATTTTCCAAAGACATTTTTCGGCACCCTAAGATAACGCTACATTGCGACTTGTTTCGTGAATTTTATTTCGATCACCATTGCTGTTTTAGCTTTGTTTGTTCGATTGCATTCTAAATCAACCGACCACCCAAAATTATCCGATTTAAGGTCTCAAATAAATTTAAATTGATAGACAAAAATCCACAAGAAAACTATCATTCAAATTCATTAATTATAATTAACTAGCAGTAAATCCTGAAAAAAAGCATCTCACAAGAAAATAGCAAATACGGCCATCTGCTTTCTATTACGCAAACCATCCAGGCGAGGCGAAAAAGACATGCTGGAGACTATTGGAGAAGCAAGCACGAACTCATAAGTCACGTTCTCCTATGTACACCTACACACGTAGGCCGACCAGCAAATACCTACATCAAACAGCTCTGTGCGGATTCTGGATGCCGTGCAGAAGATCTGCCGGGGATGATGAATGAAAAAGAGGGAGTCTGTAGCGGACCGGAAGTTCTTACTTCAACAAACAAAAATCAAATGACAAAAATGAATAGTTTGCGCATGGGATTGCGCACCCTAGTAAAAGAGAAAAATTAAAATAAAAATCTGTACAATTTCAACCAATCAGAGACGTTCGCGCCTAAAAGGAAATCTATCAAATAGCCCCCTTTTTGGAGCCTACTGAAATACTATATATAGCCAACATTTTCATATTTCAAGCAGAAAGAAATCATTCATCTAAGCAAATCCACGCCATTTTAAAGTAAAACTAAACTCATGCAATTTTAAGAAGGTAGGAACTAATATCTATCTGTCTATCTTTTTTCATCAACCTTTTACGATCTGCAGTACATCGTGCTACTGACTGCCGTGTGACTTTGAACTCTTACCCTTTCTTTCTCACCTCATAGCTTATAACATATTTTCTTATGTGTTATAAAGAACTAAAAAAAAAAGAAAAATACAAAATGACCTTTTTGTATACAAGATAACCTAAGGAACTTTGCTCGGTATTATGCGTTACCTTTTGTAAAAGCGTTACTCAATACAAGTTACTTTATTTAATATTGAGTTTTTGTTATTTATGCCATGTGCTTGATTGTTTTATGGTGTTTTTAAATGTTTGAATATTTTATTGGTTATTGACTTCAAACTGGTGACCTTTATACAAAGACTTCAAACAGCCCTTACATACATCCACCATAAGTCCATGCTAACAGCGCGACCTGATGATGATGATGATGATGATGATGATGATGATGATGATGATGATGATGACTTTGTGGTTTGAAGGCGCATTTATGCGATATGCACTGATTTTTATTTATTTATTTGTTTATTTATTTATCTTTTTTTTTTTTCTTTTGCAAACTCTGTATAAGCCGTCAAATTTTTAAAATTATAATCCTGCCAATTTCATGAATCCAAGAAAAAAGAAACTACCGAACTTGAATAGAACAAAGTATAAGGAGGCAATAAATGATTGTCGTCCCTAGGATTTAGGAGGTGTATCTTTTGACATCACGTGTCCGTTGGTCACGTGAGAGTTCAGAATCTTTTCTCGCCTCTTTTCCTCCCGGTTCCTTCAAGTAGACATGTCTTTTTTTTTCTCTTTTTTTAAAAAATCTGTGGGGTGGCAAGAGGATTAATGTTTTAGGTTAAAAAGATAGCTGGTTATTCCTAGTGCGTGTTCCTAGGGTTTGCTTTTAACCCCATCTTATTTGGTGGTTGCACTGAAAAGGAAGAATTCAAGGAACGAAAAAGGAACAGACGAAGACAAAAGGAGGTTTTATGGCTTAGGCTTTATTCACCTAGTCATAGTCGCCCGTGGCAAGGGGATATATCACTGGCCGTGGTAGCGACTACACACAGTTAAGGCCTAAACTCGAATGACCGAGGGATTATTTTTTTTAAATCCCCCACGACACTTCCCCACCTTGGGGGTCGGAAGTGGGTCCTTTTTCCCGCAAATGTTCGGGGGTTCTTCCGGTGAAGGCTCATGGGAGTTTTTTTTTTTTTTTTTTTTTTTAATTTATTCTAATCCCCACAAATCTCTGTTCATTGTACATACCTTTTCTCACTACCCGGCGAAAGACGTATTTAGCCTCAGCATTGAAACATAAAGACACAAGGCTAAACCACAGAGAACAAGTAAGAATTTTTACAACATTTGTACCCCTTTCATATGCTGTTTGTTTATGGAACAATGTATACATTTCATCTGTTGGAACACGTTTGTGTATTGTAGTATTTCTTATATGTTTTTATATGTATTAAATATCCTACATATATATATAAGCTTATCTTCCCTTTTCTCACGTTTATTCAGTGTTAGTGTATATATCTTGTCTTGTCAAGTACACAACACGAAAGGAAACTACAATGCCTTCCCACATGGATAACTTCAGACCTCCGTAAGTATAAAAATTTACTCATCTCTGCCCACTCGCTCCAAAACAGAAGACATTTCCTAATGAACTGCATATATATATATATATATATATATATATATATATATAGGAACCAGAAGGTTCCCGGTTCGATACCGGTCCACGCCAACTCAGCGTATGAGTAGCACAGGGATCTGTGCAGTAAAGTAAGGAGCTGATGGTAGGTGTGGCGCTCCACCTCAGATGCTAAAATAATCTCCTTTGTCTAGCGCTAGTGAAAAGGGGGATAGACTCCCTCGTTGTTTGGCTGATGACGACTTTAGGCCACCCCGACGACTTTACTTACTAATGCTAATATTGGACATTGGTGAGTGGAGACACGACTAAATATCCCCCAGCACCAAACGTTACCAATAACAGATAACACCTAAAAAAAAAAGTATGTGTTACACACGCACGCATAAAAATAGAATTCTCCCGCCACGTTGAAATTGATATCCTGGCTAACCAATACATTTCGTCATCTCCTTCAACGAGTAATAACACTTTTACAAAGGGTTGTACTAAACCGCGTTTGAATTTTCTCGCGAACGACAAAGATAAACGCAATTATTTAAGATGAAAATCCAGCAGAAATATTCTTACGACACAGCGAGCAACCTCCGTGCCAACTTTGTTTGAAACAAATCCAAATATATCGACTCAGGTGTTTCAAGATTCAACCACAGAAACAGAAAAACGCCAAAAACCTGGTTTCTCTTATGGCTTCTCTTGTGAATTTCTTTTTTAAAACTCATGAATTATTATTATAAAAGTTATAGAGTATAAACTGCTCGCTGCCGGGGGCTGCAAATGCACGTGTTATCCAGTGGGTTGGCAAGGTCAATATAATATATATATATATATATATATATATATTATATATATATATATATATAGTGTAAGGTTCATGGTTATAATATGAACATACAACTCCGACACGTTTGTAGGACAAAACATTTTATATTGTAAACAGCACAGAAATAAGACAAGATACAATAACAATAAAATACATGTACATACAAGAGTAGAGATAAAAGGACTTGAGGGTCCGTACATACGAAATCACTTACTAGTGATGTAGGGGGGGACGAAGCCTCCAGGAGAGTTACATAGCGTTGGGGGCCGAAGCCCCTACCAAGAAGAAAGGTGTGACAATGTCTCTAACCCATGTACTCGTACGAGAAGATGTAGCAAAAGAGGAAGAAGCGTTTGAACCAGGCGCTTAAATACTATAGCCCCTGGTGAGAACAAGCAACAAATCAGGGGGAAGACAACTCTTACAGGCCAAGGGAAGATAATCCCAACAACAGTACATGAAGGAAAAAAACTCTAAACTTGCTTCATTACAATAATTTATTTCAACCGTATTACTACGGAATCTTCAGGTAATCACAAGAACATGACTGTTACTGAGAATTTCCCAAAGTAACGTCGCTTTTAAATCTATCAATTTGGGGAGGGGAGGGTTGGTGTTTTAGTTTGAAACGGGCAGGATTAGTTTCTTTGGATGAGGCTGGGAGGTCTGTGCTTTGGATGAGGTGTGGCTTAGATGGGGGACCGATTCCTTGGGGAAATAGTTGTAAAAGTGTACACACAAAATGAGCAGAATTAAAAGACTAGAAATAAGGAGAAAAATAATAAAAACATGAAAAGAGGTGGGAGGTAGATTATAAAAGTAAAAAATTAAAGAATAAAAATAAGGGAGTAAAAGCCAAAAAAATTAGAATAATATAAAGTAAAATAGAATAAAATTGAATACAGTAAGAAACTAAAAGGTATAAGATATAACATAATATAAGTAATAACTAATGAAGGACGAAAAATAAAAGTATATATAATATATATATATATATATATATATATATATATATATATATATATATATATGAAACGTTGAAACACGATATTTGTGGGTGAAAATTTCACATTTCATTATTTGTTTTATTTTCTATCTTAAACTTTTTAAATCTATCCTATGCGATTTTTCAACCCAAGGCCGGTTTGAAAAATCAAGAAAATCGAATAAGTGCCGTTGACTCCTTGCCCACGCTACCCTAACTTTGATTCAAATGGTTATGGGGTAGCAGGAGGTTTTGGGTGTTTTAAAGTTTTAGAAAATAACCGCTATTAGCGTCGATCACAGCCTCAATCCTGTTCCGGAACCTGGAGCAAGCTGAAATTCGCCGACAACTATTTTTTAAACTTTTCCTAGAGGTGTGGATGGAGGCTGAATCCTGCTGCCATACATATGGCCTACCATTGGCTACCCTTGTTACAGTTTCCCTAGGAAGGGTCTAAAAAAACTACCTTAATTCTGTCGATTAACTGGGCTTTTGCAGTACTGGCACGGCGATTATAGTCTTTCTCAGTAGTGCCACATACATAATAATCCATATGGTTAAGATCTGGGAAGTTCGGAGCCAAACGTTGGGACTGGTGTAGTCGTAAAAATTCGCCGACAACTATTTTTGAATTTTCCTAGAGGTGTGGATGGAGGCTGAATCCTGCTGCCATACATATGGCCTACCATTGGCTACCCTTGTTATCCAGGGCTTGACTACAGTGTTTAGCAACTCCACGTAGGCACCTGAGGGTCCTCCAACACTTTTTTCTGTAGATTTTCGAGGAATTCTGCTGTACGAACGCATTCAAATCGTCTGTTATGTTGCTTTCTTCTAGCCACAGCCTCGTAGTCTTCATTGCAATTCTCCAGTTCATGCCTGATTATTTTTACAATGTTCAGGGAACATTGGGCGGCAACCATTATCTTCATATTTTGATGGCCGGCACAGATCATCATGATACAAGTTATTCTCTTCCATGATTCAGGTGGGTTCCGGTCATCCATTCTATCTGTCATCACATATACGAATGAAGAAGGGTCCAAGCTTTTAAATGATGCATAGTGTGCGTCAACCTACGGAGAAAAATAACCAAATATAAATATGTCAAATTCATATATATATATATATATATATATATATATATATATAATTTTTATTCTTATTTTTATTCTCTGACGGTGTAAAAAAAACTCCCGGGACTATAACTTGTAATTACAAAATATAAATTTATGCCTAGAGGAGAAAAAACACATAATAAAGACCAAAACATATGTACCGCCTGAAAATAATCAACCCACACTACAGTAATGGCCGAAAAAAAAAATACCAGAAGAGTTGCCTACGTTGAATAAGCTAAAGTGCACAATACACTAAGTAGAGCAATTAATAATAGTAAAGCCCAATGAGTTAAAAACCATCTAGGTTTCTCCTAACGGATCATCAGGATAATTCTGACTAAAGAAGGTTGGTTAAAAAAGACGTCTTATTGTTAAAAACGCCCACAAGGAAGCATAAAAATTAGCATAGAAGAAGAAGAAGAAGAAGAAGAAGAAGAAGAAGAAGAAGAAGAGTGAGAGAGAGAGGTGTGTGGGGTGGGGGGACAACAAAGTCACTAAATTTTAGTGGCCATATTGGCCAATAAAATTTAGTAATTTTGTTTCCTGTTTTTTTTATGTCTACACGTATTTAGAACCTTCGAACATTTTAAGCAATTCGCTAGTATTTCTATACGAAGCTATGGCAAGTTTTTCCTCCATCAATACGAGGCAAAATTTATTACCTGCCTTTATATTTAGGGCATTTAAAAAAATCATTTCCCATTTAAAAATAGGTAATTTCCTCGTTCATTTTTTTTTTTATTTCCCACACACGATTAGCCGAACTGGTGCCATCTTTTGTACCTTTCGTGTTTGAAAGTATTTGTGTGATTTTAGTATTTTTTTAAGACACTTCAGTAGAACCCAATAAACTTTTTATTATTTTTATTACCATTAGGTCCGTTAGCATAAACCCTACTTTATATAGTACACATCCATATTGGCATTCAACTTTTAAGGGACATTCTGACTGAATGTCTCCTAAAATAAGAATATCTCCAAGAATAAGGTGGTGTGCCGGGATTAAAATGAAAGGAAATTAAAAAAAAAATTTTTAAATAACAAACTCCCATGAGCCTACATCGGAAGAACCCTTCGTGCATGTGCGGGAAAAATCACTTACTTCCGACCCCAAGGATAATCTCTCGACCATTCGAATTTAGGTCTTAACTGTATCTAGTCATTACTACTGGCCAGGGAGATATTTCCTTGCCACGTGGTGGCTATGGTCCGTGAATAAAGCCTAAATCGTAAAACTACCTTATGTCTCTTCCTTTTCGTTCCTTGAATTCCTTCCCTTTCAGCGCGACCACCAAATAAGATGGGGTAAAAAGCAAACCATAGGAACACGCACCAGGAATAACCACTGCCACCTTTTAAACCTAAAACACAAAGCCTCTTGCCACCCAACATACATGTGGCTCTGACCCGTGAATAAAACCTAAATCATAAAACCACCTTCTGTCTTTGTCTCTTTTTTTTTTTTTTCGTTCCTTGAATTCCTTCCTTTTCAGCGCGACCACCAAATAAAATGGGGTTAAAAGCAAACTATAAGAACACGCACCAGGAATAACCAGCTACCTTTTTAACCTAAAACTTAAAACCTTTCGCCACCCCATAAATGTCCCCTAGAATAAGGTGGTTTAAATCGGAGAATTCTCTGGTTTACACCACCTTATAACAGTGCCGTAGCTAATAAATTAGCTAGGGTTTCTTTAGGATATTTAAAAAGAACTTACCCCTTCCAATATGCTCTATAAGATATTCAATAAAAATACTGTTAAATTAAGTTATACTTGTATGCCTAATATTAGGAACTTAATTAATAAAAGCAATACTAAAAAAAACTATAAAAACAGAATATTGAACGCCCTAGATGTAAGTAAAGTCGTCGGGGTGGCCTAAAGTCGGTATCAGCCAGACAGCGAGGGAGTCTACCCCCTTTTCACTAGTCTGAGGTTGGGCGCCACACCTACCATTACTTTACCGCACAGATCCCTGTGCTTTTCATACGCTGTTGGCGAGGGCCGGTATCGAACCCAGGGCCTTGTAGTTTCTAGGCAGATGCTCTACCGACTGAGCTAAACCAGCTCTCTGAGCTATAAGCCATCTAGCGCCATATCTACATAAAAAAACAACGTTTTCGGCAAATTCAATTAGAGTTCAGATTGAACAAACACGTTAATAGGGCCTTGTGCCTAATCCGTACAAGTGGGGTACGAGGTAAATAAAATTTACAAACACTAAACAACATGTCACATGCAATTCAAATTTAGATATTTACCGTGCCCTGTTTCTCGCTTTTTATCATCAAATTAATGTAGATATTTGACAATCTCCCCACCACCACCATCACTACCACCATCGCTTTTTAACATGGTCACTCTTAGAATAGGCTGAGGTGGTCACTACTAGAATAGGGTCAGTCCTAATTAGTGATCATCCTCCACACATTACTACAACAACCAACATTACGTTTTTTGTGTTCTGTGACATTGTTTATATTGTGTAATGTGTGAAAATAAATCAGTCTTCTTTTCTTGTCGACCCCCCCCCCTCGCATTCACGTCATACTCTAAGCCTTATCAGGGCTTAACCGAATGAAAGCTTATTCAGGGAAACAATGAGTAATCGTGTGTCAATCGGACACCACGTGGTAACATGAGAGTCCTAGAATCCATCTCGGTCTCTTTTTTCTCTGTTATTTGAACGGTAAAGACGTTCTTTCTCTGTTCTTTGAACAATAGAGAATTTGTCTAATCTTCCGGTAATGGACGTTGTCACTCGCCTTGGTGTTGAAACGTAAAGCTATGACCACCCAAAACTTTCTACCGTTTTTGTATCCCTTTCGTGACATAGAACAATATATGCATATCTTATCTGTTGAAATACGTTTGTGTATTCTCATCAATACTTCTCGTATATATATATATATATATATATATATATATATATATATATATAGAGAGAGAGAGAGAGAGAGAGAGAGAGAGAGAGGGGGGGGGAGAAAGGTAGACAAACACAGGATGTTGTACAAGATGGATGTTTATTGTAGGTAGATCTTGTACAACATCCCGTGTTTGTCAACCTTTCTCCACATATTGTCGGGTTAATTTCCTCTTATTTCTCCCATATATATATATATATATATATATATATATATATATATATATATGTGTGTGTGTGTGTGTGTGTGTGTGTGTGTGTGTGTGTAGCTGATTGCTCTTGTGAATCCAATTAGGGTGAAGGAGTATATCCCTTTTCACAATCACAAGACCAGAGATTTTTTGCGTTAGTTTTTAAAGTGGGGCTCGTTTTACAATTTAGGCATAAATTGGATCCTCCTTTTATGACCGTAATTTTGTTTTTTCGTCGACGATGATTAAACTCTGATGTTTTTATTTTAGAGTACCAAAGCCAAAAAAAAAAAAAAAAGAAAAAAAAGAAAAGAAATAACAATAAGAAAATTAAAAACTAACCATTCTCACAAAACTAAAAAAAAACTAACCATTCTCACAAAATAAAAAATAAAAACTTTTATAATATACACATTGAAGTGAATATTAAGATGAATAAAGAAAATATATTTAGTATTGTAAAATAACGGGTGCAAGAAAAATAAAACATTTATTGCAAAAACACGGACATAAAATGAGGGTTCAGTTTATTTTTATTTCATGGTAGGAATTTACGAGAAAATAGTTACGGATTACCGATATATCATGGATAAACTTAAACTAATACTAATTATTTCGATAAGGAAAGACAAAATCATATTAACAAATGATATTAACAATATTTAATTACATACATGTAAGTACCAAAACAGGATATAAGTCTCAAACAATAAATTAAAAAAACATGAACAAAAAGCCTGTGATATCGTGACGTGTCCACTATGTAGGTATTTTAGCTGACCTACTTAAGGGTCAACTAACTTAGCGACCTCATGTCCAGCATTCCTAAACCAATATATTAAAACCATCTGGATTTAATACTATCATGTCAGTTTTTACCGTGTCTTAGCTTCCCACTTCTCCTAGATTTCAAACCCTAAAGTCGGTACCTATTGGTCGAAGAGTCTAAAACTGGACATGCAGAAAGGCAACCCTTTTGAAAAGACGAGGGAGAAAACGGTATAAGATTCTCTCTCTCTCTCTCTCTCTCTCTCTCTCTCTCTCTCTCTCTCTCTCTCTCTCTCTCTTAGATTCGACCGGAAAGGCGAGTGACACCCCAAGAAAGGAGTCAAGTTACGACCCACTACTTTTAGCAGCAAGAAACTGCTGGGACATAGAATGACAATGTCATCATCATCATCATCATCCTCATCATGTCGCGCCAGCAGCACGGACATCCATGACATATAAAATTTCAATACAATCTCTCGCTAACCCTCTAATATCATTCATTGCCCCCGGGAGATCCTCTCTGCGGCATCCAGTATACATTGACCAGCTCTGCACGGATACTGGACGGCCCACACTGGCGTGCATATGTGCTGGCTTCCACAGAAGAACATCACTTATGACTTCATCCTTGCTTCTCCAGCAGTGTCTGGCATGTTTTGTTCGGCTTACACGGATGGTTTGTGTGATATGGGACAGGTGGCCGTACAGCTGTTTTCTCGTGGGTGAACTCCGATAAAACTGAGTTCATGTGTTTTAAAAATGAAGGAGACATCTTCACACTCGATGATAAACTCCTAAACACGGTAAAAAAAAAATTCACATACCTAGGCAGTAATATCTTATCAACAGAAAGCGATGTTAATGCACGCATAAGAAAAACGTGTCTTTGGTTTGCATGAAAATCTAATGTCAACAAATCGTCTGTTGATTTTGTTTACTTACTAACAACCATGAAAAGCAAATGGTGATTTTTTTAAATTGCTTTCAGATGGGATAAGAGTATTTACGGGATTCGAAGGAGCTCTTATATCTCCGTAATTGTAGGCAAATTGTCGGACAAAGAAGACAAACACACAATGGAAATTTAATACATATATTGACAAATAATACAAGAACTTGTTGCAAATTTTATTGGTATTTGCTACAGACTTATCTGAGTTAAGTAATGTTCTTGGAGTAGTGGTGATAACAGGGGTATTCTGTTGCTTGTTGGAAAGTTGATAGGACGTTTCTTCGGTCGTTTCTCGTTCTTCCTCGTAACCGGTTCAGTGATAAGTAATGGGGGATGCTATTTTAGAAGCTTCTCGCCTTGGTAACAGTTCTTTTAAATGACGGTGAATGGGCCCTTTTCAAGTAGACTATTTGGTCTTGGTGCCTTCTGTAGTGTGCTATTGTGACAGCCTTGTAGTCTGCGGACACAATACCTTCGAAAGTGTGCTGTGAAAATATGCCTCCGTCCAGGTCAACGGTCCGTAGAAGTAAGCCCTGTTTTTGGGCTAAGTGAAGAGTGAAGTTTAGGGATCACTATTTACGCGACTACCCCCAGTTAGTGCTCCGTGATAAGTCAAGTTTTTGGTTTTGGCGCCAACATCGTATGTTGGCGATTCTCCCCCTAGCGGCAGGGGGGGGGAGATAATTAACTATAGAATTTCCAATAAGGATGCCTATTGGTGACTTGGTCCTATTTATGTAATATATCTACATGAATCCAAACGAAATATGAGTGTTACGCTCCCGCGAAAGTCTCACTGACGAGACACCAACCTTAATTCAGCTTGTTGGGTCAGTAAAATGGTTATTCCTGTATATAGAGTGAGTGAGTGAGAGGCTCTGTGATTGGATATACCAATCACGTGATAGCCCAGAGTTTAGGCGCAATATCCAAAAAAGCCGGCAGACAGATTCTACCAGCGGCACCAGAGGGCAGCGAATTCAGGGGCTCAAAGAAACCACCCTAAGATATCTTCTTCAACGCGCCGGTAAGTCCCAAAACTTAACTTTTTTTTACAGGAAAGACTTTATATTGTTATTTGTTGTTTTATGTCTAGCCAATAAACTGTTTGAATTAGAGGAAATATTAATTCCTTTCTTGTTGTTGTTAGTCTTAGAATTGAATGCTATACTAACACAATAATTGGTTGAATTTAAGGGACTTACCGGCGCGTTGGAGAAGATATCTTAGGGTGGTTTCTTTGAGCCCCTGAATTTGCTGCCCTCTGGTGCCGCTGGTAGAATCTGTCTGCCGGCTTTTTGGATATTGCGCCTAAACTCTGGGCTACCACGTGATTGGTATATCCAATCACAGAGCCTCTCCCCCACTCACTCTATATACAGGAATAACCATTTTACTGACCCAACAAGCTCGTCGATTAACTGACTATGGATCAACACACTATACAACTTTTTGATTCACGAAAGACAAACCAAAATCAATTCAGCTGATCGACCCAGAGACGTCAATCAATATGTATTACCTTGTCTACGCATAGACGACAAGCAAAACAAATCATCTTGTCGACTCAGAGACGAAAGACACAACTTAAATCAACTCCCCGATTCATAGACACCAATCAAAACATATCAACATGTCCACTCACAAACGATGATCATTACGGTGACGATCAGGATCTAGGTACTACCAATTTGCCCTGTGAAATTAACCCCTCCCCCTATATTTAATACAATGAAACTTGCATAAAGGTTTATATTATCTCGAAAAATGTTTGTCCATAAAAAAGAAGAAACATTAAAAAAAAAATTCTTGAAGATTTTTTAAAACAGAATTTCAGCTTACGGAAATAATGAAACTTATGAACAAAAACAATGTTTTCATTTTCGCACCGTTTAATTAACTGAAATTTAACGTAGCCTAAAACAAGTTACGACAAGATGCTTTTTAAAAAATTATATGAAAAATCAATTAATGGTCCGATTTTCACGAAAATTTCCATAATTACTTACCATTTGATGAAAATATGTTGAAATATGTTTTTTCCTAAAATATATTAGGGGGAATATTTTTAACGAGGTCTACCCCCCCCCTATTTCATTTTACAAAATATGAAAAAAATGAACCGACAGAAAACGATTTTTTCTATAAAGATAAGAGTCTGAATAATTATATCAGAAGATGTTTATAAGTTTATATATGGGAGTTTAAGAGGTATTTCGGGACTCTTTAATTTCCAGAAGTAAGCATGTAATTTCGGATGAAAGAAGAGGAGAAAAACAATTGAAGATAAAGAAACATATATTCAAAGGGTACAAAATGGTTGCAAACTTGTGGCGTTGCGGCCAGACTTATCTTGCTGAGGGGTGAAGGTAAAGGTAGCGCTGAATGACAGCACACTCGCTGGTTGAAGGAAGCGCTTGAAAATCGCGTCTCGTTTGTTGACTGCCGCACGATAAGTGACTTTCATCAAGTGATTTCATTTCGGTGCCAATATCGTATATTGACGATTCGCCCGCTGATGCCAAGGCAAGATAATTTAACTATAATTTTTCCGATAAGTTTGTTAGTAAAAGAACCATGAATACAGAATTCTGCTAAAAAATATCAATAAAGAAAGTGACCCTGTTGTAAAAAAAACAAAAAAAACGGACCGTTTTACTTATTTTTCAAGATAACACAGAGTAATTTTTCCCAATCGGATAATTTGATCTATGAATTAACTGTTTTTCTTTGCAACAACTCTTTATGTTCGTTATTTTTTATTTTTTTTATTTTAAAAAGAGTTCAAAAATATTTACGTTTCTTCCTTCAATGTGGCCTAAACAACTGATCAGGTGACGTATTTTGGTGGTACCTAATGATCACAGAAAATTTGTTGAATATGAAGACACATAGCAAGTTGATATGGTGTGGCAGAATACGACTCAATATCATTTTTAAGCTGGTCTTGTTGAACAACAACTAGGCACATAGCCTGTTGATATGGTGTGATTTAGTCGACTCATAGTGCTAGTGAAAATGAGAACACAAGACGTATTTTAACGGAGGTACTGGACATACGTGCTTACACGTTGGTTTACTTCACAGAACAGAATGATACAAGGAATAAAGACGAAAGGGGAAAACGAATTACGCGCCAATTCTTATGGTGCCAGTGGTCATCGCGTAGCAATTTTACCACGTAGTTCTGAAAACGCGACATAAGCAGTAGCCTCATATACTGAAAGGACTATTTTAGTTGGTAAAACTCAACAAAGCTCAATTATTAATCATCATTGGTTTGGTTTATTTGCTTAACGATGTATCAACTGATTGGTTGGTTGGTTTGTTTGTTAGATTTTGCGGCTTGTCAACCCTTGTTGGGTTATTTTATGCTGAAGACGCCTTGTTTTATTTATTCTTGATGGGTATTCAACTTTTTTTTCAAATCTAAACTCAATTTCTTTTTAAACACATTTTTAAACGACAATTTTTTCTATTTTAACCCAAAGATGGGACCCTAACAGGTACTACCACTCTGAGTTCAGAGTGGACCAGGTAGTAATGGTGTGGAAGGGAACTCGACACTCCCCCAGAGCTCCAGAATGGAACCTCATCATTAGATGCAGTTTAACGTTATACCCAGGACACACCTCTTATGGATGCCGAAAATTGATTCATTTGTTTGGTTTGGTTTTATTTATTTAATGGCATATCAAACTTTATTTAATGGCATATCAACTTATGGGTTATTTAATGTCTAAATTTGATTCATTTGTTTGGTTTGGTTTATTTTTTAAACAACTTTTTTTTTTTAAATATACATTATTTAATGCGAAAATTAATTTATCTGTGATTGTGATTATAATCAGAGAACATATTTTCAATGTTCCATTGCAAACTTTTGAAATCTCACTTTTGTCTATAAAAATCATTTGTTTTACACAAGTTGTTACAATTTTTGTAGCCATATTAGGCATCAAACAAGAGCACTGTCCAGCGGAGATCCCTTGTGTTAAGGCACAGACCGCGATCCTTATTGAAGAATCCTTTGGTTGTTCTCCTTGTGCTCCTTAGTGCTTGGTGTTCCTTTAGTGTTTGCAGCAGGTCCGTTCGTCAGATGTCGAATAAAGTGCAAATGGACGGCTGTCAATATCAGCGATTAAATAGTTAACCAACCACGTGAGATTCAGCGCTTGTTGATTGGCTGAGGTTTATGAACCATGGTGGTCAGCTATAGTCTAATGTTTAGTGGTGGAATTGCAGCACGCCTTATATACAAAACAACCCAATACAAGTTATATGGTTTCAAGTATTATATCTAATACAAATGAATTGCACCGCAGTTTTGGGGGTTTTATCGTAACTGGCAGCTTTTATTTCACTACCGAAAGTTACTCCTGGTTTGTCCAATGTTGACAACCAGAAATTGCAGATATTCAGCGTCTTGAGCAGCGGGTAGGGAGAGGATAAAAAGTGTAGTATCTGTTCCAGAGTCTACGACCTAATTTTCCCTGCATCCTTGTCGACAGTGCTCCGCTCGCAGCTGATTCTGCCTAACACGCAGTCGATTCAGCCACTAGCTGATCGCGCCCCAGGTCGCAGCTGATTCTGCTTAACCCGCAGTCGATCCTGCCACTAACTGATCGCGGCCCCGCAACAGCTGATTCTGCCTAACTCGCAGTCGATCCTACCTCTGCTGTCCATGCACCAGCCCGCTGCGATCTTGCCGTCTGCTAACCACGTACCAGCAAGTAGTTCCGATCCTCAGGCAACAATACAAACTGTCCCTTTTCAGAAGCAAAAAATCGAAAGTCATTTCTCAACGACTACGTTACTAATGCAATTCGCTGAGACTTTCTCATCCTGTTGTGACGAGTGCCTGCCTAGGTAACCTGTGCATTTTCCATCTC
>CM042137.1:103767421-103800193 GCA_023376005.1 Doryteuthis pealeii | reverse complement strand
GGTCCGTACATACGACACTTACTAGTGATTAGGGGGGACGAAGCCTCCAGGAGAGTTACATAGCGTTGGGGCCGAAGCCCCTACCAAGAAGAAAGGTGTGACAATGTCTCTAACCCATGTACTCGTACGAGAAGATGTAGCAAAAGAGGAAGAAGCGTTTGAACCAGGCGCTTAAATACTATAGCCCCTGGTGAGAACAAGCAACAAATCAGGGGGAAGACAACTCTTACAGGCCAAGGGAAGATAATCCCAACAACAGTACATGAAGGAAAAAAACTCTAAACTTGCTTCATTACAATAATTTATTTCAACCGTATTACTACGGAATCTTCAGGTAATCACAAGAACATGACTGTTACTGAGAATTTCCCAAAGTAACGTCGCTTTTAAATCTATCAATTTGGGAGGGGAGGTTTGGTGTTTTAGTTTGAAACGGGCAGGATTAGTTTCTTTGGATGAGGCTGGGAGGTCTGTGCTTTGGATGAGGTGTGGCTTAGATGGGGACCGATTCCTTGGGAAATAGTTGTAAAGTGTACACACAAAATGAGCAGAATTAAAAGACTAGAAATAAGGAGAAAATAATAAAAACATGAAAAGAGGTGGGAGGTAGATTAAAATAAAAAAAAATTAAAGAATAAAAATAAGGGAGTAAAAGCCAAAAAATTAGAATAATATAAAGTAAATAGAATAAAATTGAATACAGTAAGAGACTAAAAGGTATAAGATATAACTTAATATAAGTAATAACTAATGAAGGACGAAAATAAAAGTATATATATATTATATATATATATATATATATATATATATATATATATATATATATATATATATATATGAAAAGGTTGAAACACGATATTTGTGGGTGAAAATTTCACATTTCATTATTTGTTTTATTTTCTATCTTAAACTTTTTAAATCTATCCTATGCGATTTTTCAACCCAAGGCCGGTTTGAAAAATCGCATAATTCAAGAAAATCGAATAAGTGCCGTTGACTCCTTGCCCACGCTACCCTAACTTTGATTCAAATGGTTATGGGGTAGCAGGAGGTTTTGGGTGTTTTAAAGTTTTAGAAAATAACCGCTATTAGCGTCGATCACAGCCTCAATCCTGTTCCGGAACCTGGAGCAAGCTGAAATTCGCCGACAACTATTTTTTTAAAAACTTTTCCTAGAGGTGTGGATGGAGGCTGAATCCTGCTGCCATACATATGGCCTACCATTGGCTACCCTTGTTACAGTTTCCCTGGGAAGGCTCTCAAAAACTACCTTAATTCTGTCGATTAACTGGGCTTTTGCAGTACTGGCACGGCGATTGGTGTCTTTCTCAGCAATGCCACATACATAACAATCCATAGGGTTAAGATCTGGAGAGTTCGGAGGCCAAACATTGGGACTGGTGTAGTCGTAAAAATTCGCCGACAACTATTTTTGACTTTTCCTAGAGGTATGGATGGAGGCTGAATCCTGCTGCCATACATATGGCCTACCATTGCTACCCTTATTATCCAGGGCTTGACTACAGTGTTTAGCAACTCCATGTAGGCACCTGAGGGTCCTCCAACACTTTTTTCTGTAGATTTTCGAGGAATTCAGCTGTACGAACGCATTCAAATCGTCTGTTATGTTGCTTTCTTCTAGCCACAGCCTCGTAGTCTTCATTTTCAATTCTCCAGTTCATGCCTAATTGTTTTTACAATGTTCAGGGAACATTGGGCGGCAACCATTATCTCCTTATTTTGATGGCCGGCACAGATCATCATGATACAAGTTATTCTCTTCCATGATTCAGGTGGGTTCCGGTCATCTATTCTATCTGTCATCACGTATATGAATGAAGAAGGGTCCAAGCTTTTAAATGATGCATAGTGTGCGTCAACCTACGGAGAAAAATAACCAAATATAAATATGTCAAATTTATCCCGAACACCATATATATATAAGGATGGTTTAAAGTTCAACATACTTTGAATACAAATAACTCCGACGAAGGTTAATAGACAACCATTTAATAACACAGCACATGGATAACAGTTGGTACAACGTTCATAATAAAGAGTACATATAAAAGAGGTACACAAATAAAGATAGACACATTCATGAATGATACAGATATACAATAAAGGCACAGACATGAGACTAGGAATAGTCCATGCTGTGAGGACTTACAGTAATGTAAGGGGGGCGGAGCCCCACGAGAGGGTTTAGATAGAATCTACCCCATGTGGCTCCTAGTTGCTGAAACTATAAAGAGAGCGAAAGTGTTTGAAACCGGCGCTTAAATACTATGGTGCCCTAGCGGGCATCATCAAACTAAAAGGGGCAGACAACTCCACCAGGCGAATACAAACAAACGCTACACACACATATATATATATATATATATATATATATATATTATATATATATATATATTACCAGCAAAAACTGGGGTGTAAGGGAGATAACTTCCTATTTTAAGAGCTTGAAAATTTTCAGTTGAGATCATGGTTGAATATATAAAATATGGAGGCCTTTATTCATTTATAGTGATACTATTTCGTATGTTTGAAATATCTGGATGTCAAATCTGAGTTTTCAAATTAAAAGATTGTTGAATAGTTAATTTTAAAAGTATTGCCTCAATTATGATAAAAAATAATTTTAAAAAAAACAAAGTTTAATAAAGATTTATTTTTTATTTTAAGAAAGAAGCGCTATGAATTTTTTAAGTCTTAAGAAAAAAACAAACACGTAAAATCTTTTTTGGTTTTTATTTACTTTTTTTTCTCTTTTACCTTTACTTTTTAATCATTAATTAACAACAAAATTCATTTTGTTGATAATTTTAGTGCTACCTTTTCGATTATTTCTTCAGCGAATAATTTACAACAGATGTTACGAAGCTTTATTTATTTTTTTATTTTCAAAAGCGTCAATAACAGGAAGCACAAAAATTAAAAACAAAAATTTTAGATGTCAGGTCCACCGAAATTTTTTTTAGCACTTTTTAGCACTTGACAATTTTCACAAGTTCTTTTAATTTTAATTTTTCATAAAAATATAAATTTTAACCAACAATAATGTCTTCATTTGCAAGGAGAAACCTCTTAAAAATATTCAGCCACGCGAAGGGAACATAAAAACTTAAACACGCGACTTGTAAACAATTTACATTCCATCATCGTGTGTAAATTTTACTATAAACTTATTTTAATTAAAAAATTTCAATAGCGAATAATTTCATAAACAAAAAGAGAATTCATTTGCCAATAATTCCTGTTAATGCGAATTAAAATTTACATGAAAACTGCCAAAATTTCACGTGTCTAACAAAACTGTTATTTGTTTGTGGTTGCTTTTTTTTTTATTAATATAACTACAAAAATGTTTACTACTTAGTGTTAGTATAACAATATCTACAATAAAAATACTCGTGTAAAATATATTTTTAAGAACATTCAGTTTAATTTCAGTGTTCAATAATTTTTTTTTCTTTTAATTAGATTAGTATTAATTTCAAGTTTACTATTTTTGAAAGGAATGTAAAAAAATAAATAAATAAATAAAAGAACAATGTACTTTTGGAAATAAAGTGATCCTTTAATGAATGAATCATAATAACTTGGGAAATGAGTTGAATTCGTTCACAAATCACACTGTAAAGACCGTGGTCACAAGGGAGATAATTTTGATCTTTTAGGCTTCCATATTTTAAATTGACGATTTTTAAAAAATCGTTTTAATTCTTTTAAAATATCCTCCCAGGGTTTCCGCATTTTTTAACTAAGATTTTTTCAAAGATAAAATTCTGGGCTATCTTTGGTTAAAATTGCTAATTAGGCCGTACTGCGGTTCGACATATTAAATTGACCTTGAAATTTTTAAGGTAGTCCAAAACCCAGTTTAACTTAAGATAGAATTTTTTTTTTTACATCAATTTAAAGACAACTATATTTTATAATACTACGAAAAAAAAAAACTTGCTACATTATTTATTTTTTGAGTTTTAAGAAAATGAATTTTAAATTTTAAAATCACTTTTTTAGGTTATTGAATTTATATTTTTTATTTTTTTATTTTTCTATATATTCTTCAGGATATGATCTTTCAAGAAATGTAAAAATTAGGGACCGGGATTTTTTTTCTTCAAATGGTCAAAGGTCAACCCCCCCCCCCCACATTCTGAATTTATAAAAAAAAGTATTTTTTCAAGTTTCTTCCATAAAATAAACTAATCCTTATAAAATCAAGTCGTGGGAAAATAATTTGGTGAAAATTTCATTAAAATCGGACAATTCCCTGATTTTTGGTAATTGTTTTAAAATTAAGAAATTTAAAAAAAATTACCTCCCTTGGCAATTTTTGCCGGTAGCTATATATATATATATATATATATATATATATATATATAATTTTTATTTTTTCTCTGACGGTGTAAAAAAAAAAAATCCCGGACTATAATTCATAATTACAAAATATAAATTTATGCCTAGAGGAGAAAAAAACACATAATAAATACCAAAACATATGTACCGCCTGAAAATAATCAACCCACTCTACATTAATGGCCGAAAGAAAAAATACCGGAAGAGTTGCCTACGTTGAATATGCTAAAGTGCACAATACACTAAGTAGAGCAATTAATAATAGTAAAGCCCAATGAGTTAAAAACCATCTAGGTTTCTCCTAACGGATCATCAGGATAATTATGACTAAAGAAGGTTGGTTAAAAAGACGTCTTATTGTTAAAAACGCCCACAAGGAAGCATAAAAATTAGCATAAAAGAAGAAGAAGAAGAAGAAGAAGAAGAAGAAGAAGAAGAAGAAGAAGAAGAAGAAGAAGAGAGAGTAGGGGGGACAACAAAGTCACTAAATTTTAGTGGCCATATTGGCCAATAAAATTTAGTAATTTTGTTCTTCCTTTTTTATGTCTACACGCATTTAGAACCTCCGAACATTTTAAGCAATATTTAAAAATAGGTAATTTCCTCGTTCATTTTTTTTTTATTTCCCACACACGATTAGCCGAACTGGTGCTATCTTTGTACCTTTCATGTTTGAAAGTATTTTTGTGATTTTAGTATTTTTTAAGACACTTCAGTAGAAACCAATAAACTTTTTATCATTTTTATTACCATTAGGTCCGTTAGCTACTTTATATAGTACACATCCATATTGGCATTTAACCTTTAAGGGACATGCTGGCTGAATGCCCCCTAAAATAAGAATATATCCTAGAATAAGGTGTTGTGCCGGGATTAAAATGAAATTAAATTTAAATATTAAAAAAAAAAAACTCCCATGAGCCTACACCGGAAGAACCCTTCGCGCATGTGCGGGAAAAAGCACTTATTTCCGACCCCAAAGATAATCCCTCGACCATTCGAATTTAGGTCTTAACTGTATCTAGTCATTACTACTGGCCAGAGAGATATTTCCTTGCCACGTGGTGGCTATGGTCCATGCATAAAGCCTAAATCGTAAAACTACCCTTTGTCTCTTCCTTTTCGTTCCTTGAATTCCTTCCCTTTCAGCGCGACCACCAAATAAGATGGGGTAAAAAGCAAACCATAGGAACACGCACCAGGAATAACCACTGCCACCTTTTAAACCTAAAACACAAAGCCTCTTACCACCCAACATACATGTGGCTATGACCCGTGAATAAAGCCTAAATCATAAAACCACCTTCTGTCTTTGTCTCTTTTTTTTTTTCGTTCCTTGAATTCCTTCCTTTTCAGCGCGACCACCAAATAAAATGGGGTTAAAAGCAAACCATAAGAACACGCACCAGCTAACTTTTAAACCTAAAACTTAAAACCTTTCGCCACCCCATAAATGTTCCCAAGAATAAGGTGGTTTAAATCGGAGAATTCTCTAGTTTACACCACCTTATAACAGTGCCGTAGCGAATAAATTAGCTAAGCTTTCTTTTAGGATATTTAAAAAGAACTTACCCCTTCCAATATGCTCTATAAGATATTCAATAAAAATACTGTTAAATTAAGTTATACTTGTATGCCTAATATTGGGAACTTAATTAATAAAAGCAATACTAAAAAAAAACCAATAAAAACAGAATATTGAACACCCTAGATGTAAGTTAACTCGTCGGGGTGGCCTAAAGTCGGTATCAGCCAGACAGCGAGGGAGTCTATACCCTTTTCACTAGAGTCTGAGGTTGGGTGCCACACCTACCATTAGCTTCCCACTTTACCACACAGATCTCTGTGCTTTTCATACGCTGAGTTGGCGAGGGCCGGTATCGAACCCAGAACCTTGTGGTTTCTAGGCAGATGCTCTACCGACTGAGCTAAACCAGCTCTCTGAGCTATAAGCCATTTAGCGCCATATCTACATAAAAAAAAACGTTTTCGGCAAATCCAATTAGAGTTCAGATTGAATAAACACTAAACAACATGTCACATGCAAATCAATTTGAAGCGTGAATCCGGCCAAGTTTAGATATCTACCGTGCCGTGTTTCTCGCTTTTTATCATCAAATTAATGTAGATATTTGACAATCTCCCCACCACCACCATCGCAATTTAACATGGTCACTCCTAGAATAGGCTGAGGTGGTCACTACTAGAATAGGGTCAGTCCTAATTAGTGATCACCCTCCACACATTACTACAACAACCAACATTACGTTTTTTGTGTTCTGTGACATTGTTTATATTGTGTAATGTGTGAAAATAAATCACTGTCTTCTTCTCTTGTCGAACCCCCACCCCCGCATTCACATCATACTTTAAGCCTTATCCGAGCTTAACCGAATGAAAGCTTATTTAGGGAAACAATGAGTAATCGTCTCTCTTGGATTTGGGTGTGTGTCAATCGGACACCACGTGGTCACACGAGAGTCCCAGAATCCATCTCGGTCTCTTTTTTCTCTGTTATTTGAACGGTAAAGACGTTCTTTCTCTGTTCTTTGAACAATAGAGAATTTGTCTAATCTTCCGGTAATGGACGTTGTCACTTGCCTTGGTGTTGAAACGTAAAGCTATGACCACCCAAAACTTTCTACCGTTTTCGTATCCCTTTCGTGACATAGAACAATATATGCATATCTTATCTGTTGAAATACGTTTGTGTATTCTCATCAATACTTCTCGTATATATATATATATATATATATATATATATATAGAGAGAGAGAGAGAGAGAGGGGGGGAGAGAAAGGTAGACAAACACAGGATGTTGTACAAGATGGATGTTTATTGTAGGTAGATCTTGTACAACATCCCGTGTTTGTCAACCTTTCTCCACATATTGTCGGGTTAATTTCCTCTTATTTCTCCCATATATATATATATATATATATGTGTGTGTGTGTGTGTGTGTGTGTGTGTAGCTGATGGTAGGTGTGGCGCTCCACCTCAGACGCAAAAACAATCTCTTTGGTCTTGTGAATCCAAGAAGGGTAAAGGAGTATATCCCCTTTTCACAATCACAAGACTAGAGAGATTTTTTGCGTTAGTTTTAAAGTGGGGCTCGTTTTACAATTTAGGTATAAATTGGATCCTCCTTTTATGACCGTAATTTTGTTTTTTCGTCGACGATGATTAAACTCTGATGTTTTATTTTAGAGTACCAAAGCCAAAAAAAAAAAAAAAAAAGAAAGAAAAAGAAAAGAAATAACAATAAGAAAATTAAAAACTAACCATTCTCACAAAACTAAAAAAAACTAACCATTCTCACAAAATAAAAATAAACTTTTAGAATATACACATTGAAGTGAATATTAAAATAAATAAAGAAAATATATTTAGTATTGTAAAATAACGGGTGCAAGAAAAATAAAACATTTATTGCAAAAACACGGACATAAAATGAGGGTTCAGTTTATTTTTATTTCATGGTAGGAATTTACGAGAAAATAGTTACGGATTACCGATATATCATGGATAAACTTAAACTAATACTAATTATTTCGATAAGGAAAGACAAAATCATATTAACAAATGATATTAACAATATTTAATTACATACATGTAAATACCAAAACGGGATACAAGTCTCAAACAATAAATTAAAAAAAACATGAACAAAAAGCCTGTGATATCGTGACGTGTCCACTATGTAGGTATTTTAGCTGACCTACTTAAGGGTCAACTAACTTAGCGACCTCATGTCCAGCATTCCTAAACCAATATATTAAAACCATCTGGATTTAATACTATCATGTCAGTTTTTACCGTGTCTTTAGCTTCCCACTTCTCCTAGATTTCAAACCCTAAAGTCGGTACCCTATTGGTCGAAGAGTCTAAAACTGGACATGCAGAAAGGCAACCCTTTTGAAAAAGACGAGGGAGAAAACGGTATAAGATCTCTCTCTCTCTCTCTCTCTCTCTCTCTCTCCCTCTCTCTCTCCTCTCTCTCTCTCTCTCTCTCTCTCTCTCTCTCTCTCTTAGATTCGACCGGAAAGGCGAGTGACACCCCAAGAAAGGAGTCAAGTTACGACCCACTACTTTTAGCAGCAAGAAACTGTTAGACCATAAACTGCTGGGACATAGAATGACAATGTCATCATCATCATCATCATCATCCTCATCATGTCGCGCCAGCAGCACGGACATCCATGACATATAACATTTCAATACAATCTCTCGCTAACCCTCTAATATCATTCATTGCCTCCGGGAGATCCTCTCTGCGGCATCCAGCATACATTGACCAGCTCGGCGCGGATACTGGACGGCCCACACTGGCGTGCCCATGTGCTGGCTTCCACAGAAGAACGTCACTTATGAGTTCATCCTTGCTTCTCCAGCAGTGTCCGGCGTGTTTTGTTCGGCTTACACGGATGGTTTATGTGATATGGGACAGGTGGCCGTACAGCTGTTTTCTCGTGGGTGAACTTCGATAAAACTGAGTTCATGTGTTTTAAAAATGAAGGAGACATCTTCACACTCGATGATAAACTCCTAAACACGGTAAAAAAAAGAATTCACATACCTAGGCAGTAATATCTTATCAACAGAAAGCGATGTTAATGCACGCATAAGAAAAACGTGTCTTTGGTTTGTATGAAAATCTAATGTCAACAAATCGTCTGTTGATTTTGTTTACTAACAACCATGAAAAGCAAAAGGTGATTTTTTTAATTGCTTTCAGATGGGATAAGAGTATTTACGGGATTCGAAGGAGCTCTTATCTCTCCGTAGTTGTAGGCAAATTGTCGGACAAAGAAGACAAACACACAATGGAAATTTAATACATGTATTGACAAATAATACAAGAACTTGTTGCAAATTTTATTGGTATTTGCCACCAGAATTATCTGAGTTAAGTAATGTTCTTGGAGTAGTAGTGATAACAGGGGTATTCTGTTGATTGTTGGAAAGTTGATAGGACGTTTCTTCGGACGTTTCTCGTTCTTCTTCGTAACCGGTTCTGTGATAAGTGATGGAGGGGGTGCTATTTTAGAAGCTTCTCGCCCCGGGTAACAGTTCCTTAATTGACGGTGAATGGGCCCTTTTCAAATAGACTATTTGGTCTTGGTGCCTTCTGTAGTGTGCTATTGTGACAGCCTTGTAGTCTGCGGGCACAATGCCTTCGAAAGTGTGTTGTGAAAATATGCCTCCGTCCAGGTCAACGGTCCGTAGAAGTAAGCCCTGTTTTTGGGCTAAGTGAAGAGTGGAGTTTAGGGACCGCTATTTACGCGACTACCCCCAGTGAGTGCTCCGTGATAAGTTTTTGGTTTTGGTGCCAACATACGATGTTGGCGATTCACCCCCAAGCGACAGGGGGAGATAATTAACTATGGAATTTCCAATAGGGATGCCTATTGGTGACTTGGTCCTATTTATGTAATATATCCACATGAATCCAAACGAAATATGAGTGTTACGCTCCCGCGAAAGTCTCACTGACGACACACCCACCTTAATTCAGCTCGTCGATTAACTGACTATGGATCAACACAATACAACTTTTCGATTCACCAAAGACAAACCAAAATCAATTCAGCTGATCGACCCAGAGACGTCAATCAATATGTATTACCTTGTCTACGCATAGACGACAAGCAAAACAAATCATCTTGTCGACTCAGAGACGAAAGACAAAACTTAAATCAACTCCCCGATTCATAGACACCAATCAAAACATATCAACATGTCCACTCACAAACGATGATCATTACGGTGACGATCAGGATCTAGGTACTACCAATTTGCCCTGTGAAATTAACCCCTCCCCCTATATTTAATACAATGAAACTTGCATAAACGTTTATATTATCTCGAAAAATGTTTGTTCATAAAAAAGAAGAAACATAAAAAAAAAAATTCTTGAGGATTTTTTTAAACAGAATTTCAGCTTACGGAAATAATGAAACTTATGAACAAAAACAATGTTTTCATTTTCGCACCGTTTAATTAACTGAAATTTAACGTAGCCTAAAACAAGTTACGACAAGATGCTTTTTAAAAAATTATATGAAAAATCAATTAATGGTCCGATTTTCACGAAAATTTCCATAATTACTTACCATTTGATGAAAATGTGTTTGAAATATGTTTTTCCTAAAATATATTAGGGGGAATATTTTTAACGAGGTCTACTCCCACCCCTATTTCATTTTACAAAATATGAAAAAAATGAACCGACAGAAAACGATTTTTTTCTATAAAGATAAGAGTCTGAATAATTATATCAGAAGATGTTTATAAGTTTATATACGGGAGTTTAAGAGGTATTTCGGGACTCTTATAATTTCCCAGTAGTAAGCATGTAATTTCGGATGAAAGAAGAGGAGAAAAACAATTGAAGATAAAGAAACCTATATTCAAAGGGTACAAAATGGTTGCAAACTTGTGGCGTTGCGGCCAGACTTATCTTGCTGAGGGTGAAGGTAAAGGTAGCGCTGAATGACACCACTCGCTGGTTGAAGGAGCGCTTGAAAATCGCGTCTCGTTTGTTGACTGCCCACGATAAGTGACTTTCATCAAGTGATTTCATTTCGGTGCCAATATCGTATATTGACGATTCGCCCGCTGGTGCCAAGGGCAGATAATTTAACTATAATTTTTCCGATAAGTTTGTTAGTAAAAGAACCATGAATACAGAATTCTGTTAAAAAATATCAATAAAGAAAGTGACCCTGTTGTAAAAAAAAACAAAAAAACGGACCGTTTTAGTTATTTTTCAAGATAACACAGAGTAATTTTCCCCAATCGGATAATTTGATCTTGAATTAACTGTTTTTCTTTGCAACAACTCTTTATGTTCGTTATTTTTTATTTTTTTATTTTAAAAAGAGTTCAAAAATATTTACGTTTCTTCCTTCAATGTGGCCTAAACAACTGATCAGGTGACGTATTTTGGTGGTACCTAAATCACAGAAAATTTGTTGAATATGAAGACACATAGCAAGTTGATATGGTGTGGTTTAGTTGACCCATAGTGTTAGTAAAAATGAGAACACAAGACGCATTTTAACAGAGGTACTGGACATACGTGCTTACACGTTGGTTTACTTCACAGAACAGAATGATACAAGGAATAAAGTAGTAATTTTACCATGTAGTTCTGAAAACGCGACATAGGCAGTAGCCTCATATGCTGAAGGGTCTATTTTAGTTGGTAAAATTCAACAAAGCTCAATTATTAATCATCATTGGTTTGGTTTATTTGCTTAACGATGTATCAACTGATTGGTTGGTTGGTTTGTTTGTTAGATTTTGCGGCTTGTCAATCCTTGTTGGGTTATTTTATGCAAGACGCTTGTTTTATTCATTCTTGATGGGTATTCAACTTTTTTTTCAAATCTAAACTCAATTTCTTTTTAAACATATTTTTTCTATTTAACCCAAAGATGGGACCCTAACAGGTACTACCACTCCGAGTCAGAGTGGACCAGGTAGTAATGGTGTTGGAAGGGAACTCCACTCTCCCCAGAGCTCCAGAATTGGAACCTCATCATTAGATGCAGTTTAACGTTATACCCAGGACACACCTCCTTATGGATGCCGAAAATTGATTCATTTGTTTGGTTTGGTTTATTTATTTAATGGCATATCAACTTTATTTAATAGCATATCAACTTATGGGTTATTTAATGTCTAAATTTGATTCATTTGTTTGGTTTGGTTTATTTTTTAAACAACATTTTTTTTTAAATATACATTATTTAATGCTGAAAATTAATTTATCTGTGATTGTGATTATAATCAGAACTATATTTTCAATGTTCCATTGCAAACTTTTGAAATCTCACTTTTGTCTATAAAAATCATTTGTTTACACAAGTTGTTACAATTTTTGTGGCCATACTTAGGCATCAAGCAAGAGCACTGTCCAGCGGAGATCCCTTGTGTTAAGCAGACCGCGATCCTTATTGAAGAATCCTTTGGTTGTTCCTTGGTGCTCCTTAGTGCTTGGTGTTCCTTAGTGTTGCAGACAGGCCCGTTCATCAATGTCGAATAAAGTGCAAATGGACAGGCTGTCAATGTCAGCGATTAAATAGTTAACCAACCACGTATTCGGGCTGTTGATTGGCTGAGGTTTAAACCACGTGATCTCGCTTAGTCTATAAATTTAAGTGGTGAATTGCAGCACGCCTTATATACAAAACAACCTAACACAAGTTATATGGTTTCAAGTATTATATCTAATACAAATGAATTGCACGCAGTTTTGGGGTTTTATCGTAACTGGCAGCTTTTATTTCACTACCGAAAGTTACTCCTTGGTTTGCCTAATGTTGACAACCAGAAATTGCAGATATTCAGCGTCTTGAGCAGCGGTGGGGAGAGGATAAAAGTGTAGTATCTGTTCCAGAGACTACGACCTAACTTTTCCCTGCATCCTGTCGACAGTGCTCCAGCTCGCAGCTGATTCTGCCTAACACGCAGTCGATTCAGCCACTAGCTGATCGCGCCTCAGCACACAGCTGATTCTGCCTAAACCGCAGTCGATCCTACCTTCTGCTGTCCATGCACCAGCCCGCTGCCGATCTTGCCGTCTGCTAACCACGTACCTGCAGTAGTTCCGATCCTCCGGCAACAACAATACAAACTGTCCTTTTCAGAGCAAAAAATCGAAAGTCATTTCTCAACGACTACGTTACTATGCAATTCTGAGACTTTTCATCCTGTTGTGACGATCCTGCCTAGGTAGCCTAGCATTTTCCATTCTCCAGGCCAACGACAACAACAACTAGCCCACCTTCCTGACCCAACAACCCTGATTACCTAGCTGCAGGAAGAATCCAGCCACCCTCTCTGTTCTGTTGTATTTGTACGTCTATTTTCATAAATCAATTAAACTAACGTTTTGTTAACCTAACAATTTCGTGTTTGTTCTTGCCTTAGCTGTAGTCACATCTTCTTTTCAACATTTGTGGAATCGACATTATCATCGGCCCCCACACCAGTTTCAAGTATTCTTATCTAATACAAATGATTTTCAAACATATCTACTTGACCCATAGATGAGACCCTAACAGGTGGGGATTTAAAAAAATAAAAATAAATAAAAATAAAAAATAACAAACTCCGATGGGCCTTCACCAGAAGAACCCTCCGAGCATGTGCGGAAAAAAAAGACCCATTTCGAAGAAGAATCCCCAGGCTTCCCAAGCGAATATCTCGGCCATTCTGACTTAGGCCTTAACTGTGTCTAGACACTACTACTGGCAAGGGAGATATTCCTTGTCACGTGGTGGCATGACCGGTGAATAAAGCCTAAATCATAAAACCTCCTTCTGTCTTTGTCTCTTCCTTTTTCGTTCTTTGAATTCTTCCTTTTCAGCGCGACCACAAATAAGATGAGGTAAAAAGAAACCATAGAACACGCACCAGGAATAACCAGCTACCTTTTAAACCTAAAACATTAAACTTCTTGCCACCCCACACCTCTACGGGTCAGAGTGGGCTTCGGAGTAATGACAATGATAGGGGTACTCCACCTTTCTCAAAATTCAAGAATTAGAGCCTCACCACCGGATGTGGTTTAGTGTCATATCCAGGACGTTGGACCCCCAAATATCGCCGATAATGCCAGTTATCTTATTATCTCTCAACTGCATTCTTCAGTACCAATTCGTTATGGTCGAATTTCATCCCCGGATAATTCCATGTCAAATTATCCAGAAAAAAGTAAAATTGTCACCCACCCCCTTCAAATTTTCTGATTTATTTCCAGGTATGGACTATGTTAACGTTAGACAATCCCCCAATTTAAGCTTCCAATTCCAAAATTTGGCGGCGTTATGTCGATTTTTAGCTCTCCAATTTTTTTTTTTCGGAGAGGGGGGGGGGAAAAATGGTGACTTTTTGTAACCTATGTTTGTCTGTAAAATGAGTTCTAGAGCTTCCCTACTACTAAAATTGATTTATAAAAGCATTTTTTGCTCTAGGAATCAAAATGCCATGAAAAAGTCTTAGAGTCAACCAATTTTAAGTTATTGGTGATTTCTGATTTTCATAGCAAGATCAATATCTCGATGCGGCACTGCATCTATGATAAAATCTTTTTCTATTATTATTTCACATTTATTAAACATTATTTTTAGCGACCCCCTCAAATTTGGAGAGCTAAAAATCAAGATAACTCCGCCAATTTTTTGGAATCGGAAGCTTAAATTTGGGGATTGTCTAACTTTAACATAATCCACACCTGTACAAAATTTCAGAAAAATTGAAGGGGCTGGGTGACATGACCTAGATGATTTGACATGGAATTACCCCCCCCCCCTCATTAATTCAACATGAGTTACAACTAATATATTTTCAAGCTGCTAGACCTTTAACATTATCTTTTTATTCATACTGTGATTTTATTTTAAAGGTACAGAGTATCCTGATTCCAGAACACTCTGATGACCGTGACCCGCTACACATTTGTAGTCCAAGCAATGATTTCCAAGGGTCATAAAAGTTGACCCTCACAATGACATTTTATGAAAAATATGGGTTATCCATCCAAACGTTAATGGAAGATTCCACATGTGAAGAATAGGCATGGCCCAAAATCAGGCAGGAATCGCAAAATAACAGCCGATAACACATACAAGCATGCGGATGGGCATTTGAGACTGAGCAAGTATGAGGAAGCCGCTAAGTCAAGAATCCTGAACTTAGAGAAGCAGCGACGAGAAGTCTGAACAAAATACATAAATCACAAAAAACATAAGTGTTTCTAGGTAAATTGAACTTATTACCATTGTATGACTATAACCGCTAAAAGAATATGTTTTAGCAATTATTCGCACTGTTTATATAAAATTTTTTGAACTTATACACTTGCCTTGTTTTTTCCTTTCTTACGACTCCTATGGGGAGCCGATACATTTTCACTAATTTTTAACTGATGAATACTCACAAAAAAAAAACAGTTTGGTGTTTGTGATGAATAACGAACTAGACAATGGCTTGACTTGAAGCTTTATGGAAATATAACACAACTGTGATCAGACAGCTTCTTTAAATATACAGTGGTACTGTGACTTACGAGTGTTTTGAGTTCTCACTCGGTCGATTTTTTTACTTTGAGTTGTAAAGAAATTGAATGTAAATTAAATGGTGTAAGGGAGATAATTTACGGCGAAAAATGGAACAGTGAGAAAGATAGGCGGTAAATTCAAATGATAAGAGTACGACGGCAATATTTACTACAACAGGGTTTAGGTCAGAAATAGTAAGAGTATTTACGGGTTTCGAAGGAGCTCTTATTTCTCCGTAGTTGTAGGCAAATTGTCGGACAAAGAAGACAAACACACAATGGAAATTTAATACATGTATTGACAAATAATACAAGAACTTGTTGCAAATTTTATTGGTATTTGCTACAAGACTGGTAACAGTTCCTTAATTGACGGTGAATGGGCCCTTTTCAAGTATACTATTTGGTCTTCAACCTTTGAAAGTGTGCTGTGAAAAAATGCCTCCGTCCAGGTCAACGGTCCGTAGAAGTAAGCCCTGGTTTTGGGCTAAGTGATGAGTGAAGTTTAGGGACCGCTATTTACGCGACTACCCCCAGTGAGTTCTCCGTGATAAGTCAAGTTTTTGGTTTTGGCGCCAACATCGTATGTTGGCGATTCACCCCCTAGCGACAGGGGGAGATAATTAACTATGTAATTTCCAATAATAGCTCCTAGTAAATTGGTTGTTTAGGGGTCGTTTAGAGACCGTGGTAGTTTTGGGTAGTTTGTTTGTTTGTTTGCAAGAGTTTAATCCTGCTAGAAGAATAGTGTTTAAGCCTAGGCTTCGTGTATCAATGTTATTTGGGGTAGCTATATCTGAAGTTAATTGTAGCAAATAGCCGAAGGCTTTCTAATTCCTAACGTGAGGTGTAGTGGGCATTTATCGTTCGTCTCGGGTGTTTGATAAAGTCTCTAAGTCCACAAGCCTCTTGAGGTCGATGAGTAAAGAATTACCTTCTAGGGTTCATTATTCTAGCAGTTCAAACTTATCCCCAATGTGGCTAGCCGAATAAGAGGGTAGCAGGAACACTAGCACCTACCTTGTGTCCCGCAAGGGGTTAGGAGTGAAAGAGAGAGTGAGGGCAGCAGTGTGCCTGCTTTTATAAACGTCATCATGTGACCATTAGGGGTGGTCTGCTACTGCTGCAGACCGGTGAAACTGGGAGTTTGTCCCCTAAGGAATGCTAACCGGGAAAGCCGGAAGTATGTCTCTTAATACATTTCAACAGTTAAGAGGTAACATTTGCTGTACGAGAGAGCCTTAGATAGGCTTGTGTTAATAATTTGACTGAAAACATTTAATTTTCCAATTTTATTACACCAAAGAAAAATATCAATTCATAAAAAGATAAACATTAAAACATATTACACAGCACAGAATACATTACATTCTATCTTATATTTTTATACAATAAAGTGCTATTTTTCTTATTTAAAAAACGTAACAAAAAATTGTGTCTCTGAATGTTTGAGATGAGGTTTGATAATTAGTATCATTTGGATAATTCGGACTATTTTCCTCATCTTTATTGTTAAGAAGAAGGCTGGAGGGCACGTCGTCTGAAACGTTGTACAGATAACAATAAAGATGAGGACAACAGTCCGAATAATCCAAATAATACTAAAGAAAATTGCGTGTTGTTGTTGTTGGGGGGGTCTGAAACGGATTAAATACATTTCAGTTAATTTCAAAGGGGGAAATTGATTTGATATACGAGTAAATTGAGTTACGGGCAAAACAAATTAAACTTGTAAGTCAAGGTACCACTGCATATCGATGACTGGTCCAGGGGGAGACAATTATGGTTATTTCTATGTTTACTGCAGCAATAAAAAAATTAAGACGGGAAAAAAATAACTTAAAATCCAATATCTAGGACTGGTTTTCATCTAAAACTTATAAAAGAAAATCTTAATTATAATCTTTATTCCGTTAATTTACATTGCAAATTAACAGAAATTCCAAATATAATTCGTTTTCATATGACATATCATCTTTTCCAAACAAAGAAATCTGACAGTCAATGCAGAAACTCTAATAAGATGAAAAAATTAATAGATCAATATTTGAATAAAATCCAGAACCATCTGAAATAATTAATAAAATTAAGTGTATATTTGTTGAAAATAATATTTTAAAATTAATGGGTAAATAAAATACGTCATTAAGCTATGAAAAAAAATCGATATCTATTTTAAAATATCAATTTTTTAATCTAAGTTATCTCCCTTGATTCAGGGGGAACAACATAGTGTAGAGTTATTTCCCTTGTTTGCTGAATAACTTCAGTTTTTTGATATTTATTTTGTGTTTTAAATAGTAGTTCTCCGTTTCTTTCTTTATCTAAAAACTAGGATATACTAAAAGTCATGTCATGTCCATATTTTTCAAAATAAATTTAACCAACCGATTGAAAAATAAATTACCAAAAAATCAAAGGATTATCCGATTTTAATGAAATTTTCAGTGTTGATTTATCAATAAATGAAATTTATAATGCATCAGTTATTTTATTTCAAAACTTTCTGATTTTTTTCAGTTCACTTAACTTTGACCCCCACCCCTTATCTTTTGTAGCGCAAAATATAGGTGGGGTTATATACTTTCGAAACTAATTACAGTAAAATAAAATGACAAAAGACCGAAGGTGTGAATAGAAGAAAAAATATTTTAAGGGAACAACTCTGGTAGAAAATAAGTACCAAAAATCGGAAAATTAAATGTAAAATGAAAAAAAACTAAAAGAAAAATTTTTTCGAGATTTTTTCCTCTGTTCTTTAATCATATAATTGCCTATGATATCATTAGTGGAAAAATTATACATCGATATTTTTCTGTTTAAAAGGGTGGGGGCCTAACTAATACATTGAGAATTCTCAAAAAATTATTGCATAACAATACTAAATTAGGCTTGTTATTAAATAAATACTTGTTTTTAGAATCTAAAAATAGGAAATTTGAAACTTAGAATTAGGCGTTTCATATTTTAAATTTTCTTTATCTGCATCTGCACAAGTGGCTGAACAGACCAATTTTTGAATGGCAATCTCTGGAAACAAACAGTGATGCTTGCTGGAGTTGCTGTTGTCTCTCCTTCCTTCTGGCTCTCTTTTCTGTGTCAGTTTCTTTCTTTTCTTTTTTTACTCCTTTTTGAGCCTTGTTTGACAAGGAGGTGCCAGGCTGCTCGTTTTTTTGCACCAACCTCCCATATGTTGGTGTTGATGTGGCATGTCTTCATGTCCTTCTCGCAGATGTCTTTAAAGCATAGGCATGGTCTCCCTACCGGTCAGACACCTTCTACTAATTTGCCATACAGTAGGTCTTTGGGGATGCAGCCTTTGTCCATCCTCCTGAAATGGCCCATCCAGCGCTGTTGCCTGTTGTGACCTCATAAATAAAGCTGAATCACTACCAGTCATAAATATACACAACTACTTGATATGCACACACACACACACATACACCGACAGGTGCCAAATTTTAAAAATAAAATTCAGTTGTTATCTTGTGATCAAAGCATGTTGACTTGTTTTATTCTCACTTAAAAAACTCACAGTTACTCTTTTTATAAGCTGGGTTTTAAAAAGGCTTTACCATAAAATTGGCGACAAGGATGAGATAATTTTAATACAGAAGAAAGAAAGAAAAAACAAGAATGAATACGCGACGCAGGGGAAAAAAGAAAAGACACAACACGTGGAGAAAATAGAAATAATGAACGGAATACCAGAAAGATAAGTGATTTTTTTTCCTTTTATGCGTATTATTTCATTATTTCTGTAGTCACTATTGTCTATATTTACATATCTATCAGTGCTATTATCTGTGTCAGTCCCTAGTCTTTCATTCACTAGTTGGTTTGCAAGTTTAAACTGAATAATGTCCCAGGTTACCTCCCTTTCAGATGATGGCAAACATGCTGTTTATATTTGCTCGGTCAAGCATGTCTGTGTTGGGCACTTTGTCTTGCCATTTATATACCCAATGTAAAGGAGTATATAATACAATATATAACCATTTATATATATATATATATATATATATATATATATGAGGAAAAATGAGTAAAGAAAAGAAAAGTAAATGGATAAAATGAATTTAATCGATATCACATTAATCGATATCACTTACACATGTGTAACATTTATTTTTTGAAAAAAATAAATGTTCACTCTGATGAAGGTCGATTCTTGTATGTGTGCGAAATATTTTCACACACATAAACTGACCGAAACACATGTGTAAGTGATATCGATTAATGTGATATAGATTAAATTCATTTTATCCATTTACTTTTCTTTACTCATTTTTCCTCATAGTGTTGGATTCAATTCCTTTTCCATTTTTACATATATATTATATATATATATATATATATATATATATATATGAAAATAGATGGAAATTAATCCGACAGTATGAATTTAACATTTTGAAAAAACGAATGATGTTTATAATTGCTGACAGAAATCTGTTTCGACCGCTTTAATAGATCGGTCATCATCAAGAGCAACATATGAGAGAAAGACGGGATGAAACAACCGTTAGAAGAAAGGGTACAAACAAAACGCTATTATTATTATTTAAAATTCCAGCATTGAATAATAGCGTTTTGTTTGTACCTTTTCTTCTAACGGTTGTTCATCCTGTCTTTCTCTTATATGTTGCTCTTGATGATGACCGATCTATTAAAACGGTCGAAACAGATTTCTGTCAGCAATTATAAACATCATTTGTTTTTTCAAAATGTTAAATTCATATATATATATATATATATATATATATATTGAAGAAATGGATACAATAGAAACCTACTCGAGTTTCATCGCTAGAATCATCAGGGTTAAATCCACTGAATTAATCGAGTTACCGATTAATTGCAGCTGATCACACGTATGTTCATTGAATAAGATTTTTCGTAACGAATTATTCAATGAACATATGTGTGATCAGCTGCAATAAATCGGTAACTTGATTAATTCAGTGGATTTAACTCTGATGATTCTAGCGATGAAACTCGAGTAGGTTTCTATTGTATCCATTTCTTCAATAAATTTGCTCTACTTTGTATTGAGCACTTTGTATTTGTTTTATCACGGACTTAACCCCTGGATCAGTGCACCTCCAACGATCGTGCCCATATTAACCGGTAAGCCACCCTTTATATATATATATATATATATAGAGAGAGAGAGAGAGAGAAATTTTTTTCTTTTGCTCGTTTTTATAGTTAAAATAGAAGCATTATTTATAATACGATATTTTTTTTTTTCTTTTTTTGAAGGCAAAATAATGCAGATTCATGTTGAAAAACATATTTATTGAAGTATTCTTAATTTTCGGACAATATCCATCTTCAGAGAATTTATTATAGAGTTGAAAATGTTCCATATATATATATATATATATATAACCATTGTAAACAATGTATAACCATTGTAAACAATTACACTTCTGGAATTAGAATAGACTTTTGGTGCTTGCCTCATTATGTTAACACAAACTTTTTTTATTTGGGATAATTGTATTACTGCATTTGACATCACTGTAGGGTGCTTGCTGTATTATGGTTACACGATTCATTTATTGTAAACAATTACATGACTGCACTTGATATTGCCTTTGGCTGCTTGCTGCATTATAGCAACACAAATAATTTATTTCAACAATTATACAACTGAATTTGGGATTGCCTTAAGGTTAACTTAACACAAATTGTTTATTAAAAAAAACTTATCCATATTACATAAGTAGAGTTGCTTTTATTGAAATTTGGGATTATTATTATTCATATTTAAAGAATGCTTTTATTTGTTTTTATCATCTATCTATGAGTCAGAAGTTTTGCAATATTTCGATAATGTACCTGCATGAGCAGGATGTGACACAAGGTTAATTTTTGGTAATGATGAACTTTAGTTTGGTAAATTCCTACCATAAAATTATGCTTGCGCATTATCTGAAATTAACTTAATTTTTATTAAGAACATATTTCATGATATTTATAATTCAAAATGTTTTATTAATAACAATTAAGTTCATTTCAGATAATGAACTTAAATGAACTTAATTTGAATTATCGTACGATATAAAAAAAAAAAAAATACAAACTTGTTTGAATCAATACAACTGCATGCTTTAACACAAAAATATCATAAAATGTGTTCTTGATAACAATTAAGCATAATTTTTTGGTAGGAATTTACCAAACTAAAGTTCATGATTACCTCATTTTTTTAAGCAGAGGTTTGAATTCAGAGTTTTCCTTCTAGATCAGTTGCCATACCAAGGTTAAAGAGCTCAGTCTTCCTGTTACATAATTTATGAGCAGTCATAAATTATGTGTGTACCTGTAGTTAGAATATTTGATTAAGGTTTGTTAGATTAAAAATACCGGGGTCCTAGGGAAAATTACCCAGTGATGGTTAATAACCACAACCCCTTGAAGGCGCATGATTGGGTGCCATGAAAATAAGTTTTAGTTTTAGTTAGTCAGATTTGACCCGACTTTCAAGGAGCATAGATGTTGTTGTCAGCTCCCCGGGTCAATCTCCCCCACGGCAGAATCAACATGGGCTGGGGGAATAAAGCTTTATTATTAAGAACACCAAGTCTGGTTAATTAAATGCTAGAACAAGAAATGTCCAGCCTAGTACAAAAAAGACCTAACCAACCTTTAAAAGAAGCTCCCTAGATAAACAGAGAAAATGGCCGACAAGAAAGAACCAGTAGATGAGTAGATGAAGCAAGTATATGCAGATGTGTACCAAGTAAGACTATGTATCATCTCTATCATATCTAATATAACTATCTCTCTGTCATCTGTCATCTGTCTCTCTATTATATACCAGAGATCTCTCTCTATTATATATACTAGCAAATATATGCACCTTCCAGGTGCAAGTATTTAAGTTTAAATGTAATAAAATATTAGATTAAATCAGAAAGTCTAATGAAACAGATTAAGAATTCAAATAAAAAGATTTGAAACGGAGGGGGTATAATCGGAAAATAGAACAACTGAAACTTACTCTTTCATCACTTCCGTTTTTCAATGCTAAATTTTCCTAATTTAACTATCTAGTTAAAATAGGAAGTAAAGAATGAAATTACAGTTATTTCTTCTTGTTAATGAATTTCTTTTAGGATTTATTGAAGAGATTTTTACTCATATTCATTAAGATAAAACCAAAGAATTAGAAATCAATAATACCAAGCACATTTTTATTAAAATCATTTTTTTTAATATCAATATGCAAATTAGTTTTACGTTTACACTGAAAACTGGTATTTTGTTGTATATATAAATACAGTTGCATGTTATTAGTATTTAGGTAAAGTCAACAGTATTAATAATGTCGAACAGTTTTATTATTAATTGCGGCTTAAATAGAAATAGAATCATGGAGAATGTGACGTAAATAACTAAGGGAATTATGACTTGAGTAGTAATATAGTTTTGGTTACAGACAGAAAAACACACAATCTCCATTATAATAAGATGATGTATTATGTGGGTATATATGAGGAGGTACATGGTCTAATGGTTAGAGTCGTAGGAAATGGATTCGTCAAACCGAGTTCAATTCCTGGACGAAGCTGTTTGCATTTCACATGGCGCTAATACCCTTGGGAAAGGTATGAATCCAATTCTCCCTCCAGCTATGGGTAAATTAGCAGGGCAGACTGGGCTTTTAACCATGGTTAGGTAACCAGTCTAGGAGAGGGAAAACTCTGAATTCAAACCTGTTAAACTCTGCTTAAGAAATTGACCTTGTGTCGCATCCTGCTCATGTGGAGAGGTTGGTAAATATATATATGAGTATATAACATTCCCTGTGATATGGTGAGTTCTTTTTGTTGACGTCAACTAATTTTTAACGAAAGATGAAAAGTCTAAAAATTATTTTTATTAGTCACAGGAAATGGTGTAGTTCAAATGGGAAACATTAAAATCAAAATATTGCATAAATTTTGATTCTGCCGTGTTTACAGATTCAAATCAAAGGTGACTGCCAGCCACTAAATTGACATGTTGGAAGTCCAAGGGGTGGATTTGATTTTGGGGGCCAGGGGCACCATAGCATCAGTTTACACTTGTTGACGATTGCAAAAAAAAGTTACAATTTTTTTCAGGTAATTTTCACCTTTAGTTGTCAAAATTCCTAGCAAATTAGGCAGTTAGAGTAACCTCCCTTGACTTTCACTTTGAACTAAGCCGGTACCTATTTTGAAAGTCTCCGTGCGAAATAAACAAATCTTCGAAACTTTTTCAAAAACAATACAACTGCATGCTTTAACACAAAAATATCATAAAATGTGTTCTTAATAACAATTAAGTTCATTTCAGATAATTTCATGCTAGGTATTTAGCCAACTGACTTTCACTTTGAAACAAGATGGTAGCCATTTTGAAAGTATCCGTGCGAAATATACAAATCTTAGAATCGTTTTGAAAACAATACAAGTGCATGCTTTAACACAAAAATATCATAAAA
This sequence comes from Doryteuthis pealeii, assembly GCA_023376005.1. Classification (NCBI taxonomy): domain Eukaryota; kingdom Metazoa; phylum Mollusca; class Cephalopoda; order Myopsida; family Loliginidae; genus Doryteuthis; species Doryteuthis pealeii. Next base: position 103,776,278 of record CM042137.1, on the reverse strand, counting down.
TGTGTTCTTAATAACAATTAAGTTCATTTCAGATAATGTGCACGCACAATTTTATGCTAGGAATTTTTTTAAACTATAGGTGAAAATTACCTTTTTTCTTATATAAAGAATGCTCTGAGCCATTAAAAAGTCAGTCAGACCAGAAAGCCTGAGGGAAGAACCACAAGATTTCAAATTGCTGAAATAAGAAATCTTTACCACTAGAAGAAATAGACCTTGCCACCAAGAAAAACTCTGATAAAAGAAGTGACGCAGTCCAGTCCACCCTTGCTGAATTACTCAATGCTAATTAGCATAGAACAAAATGCCAGACAGAGCTTCTCACCATGTCTTTTCTCTCTGACCTAGATGTGCAAAACATATTCCTCTCCATTATATATAATGATAAACCCCTTGCTATTGTTAACAGTGACACGAGTTCAAATCCTGGACGAGGCTTTTAGCATTTCACATAGCACTAGTACCCTAGAAAAGGTATGCATCCAACCATTCTCCCTCTAGCTGTGGGTAAATAGTAGGGCTGTTGGTCCTATGCCAGTCATGGTACTTGATAAGGTGACTTAGTTCTGTGACTACCACATGTGAACACTTTGTTCAACAACTACGGCAGCTCATTTCCACTAATCTCCCAAATAGCTGGAGACACATGTGGTGGTGGTTGTAGTATTGCTGTTGTTGTTGTTGGTGTTGGTGGTGGTGGTTGTAGTATTGTTGTTGTTGTTGTTGTTGGTGGTGGTGGTGGTTGTAGTATTGTTGTTGTGTGGTGTGGTGGTTGTGTATTGTTGTTGTTGTTGGTGTGGTGGTGGTTGTGTTATTGTTAGTTGTTGTTGGTGGTGGTGATGGTGGTGGTGGTGGTGGTGGTTGTAGTATTGTTGTTGTTGGTGGTTATGTTATTGTTGTTGTTGGTGGTGGTGGTGATGATGGTGGTGGTGGTTGTAGTATTGTTGTTTGTTGTTGGTGGTGGTGCTGGTATGATGGTGGTGGTGGTTGTAGTGTTGTTGGTGGTGGTGGTGATGGTGGTGGTGTGGTTGTAGTATTGTTGTTGTTGTTGGTGGTGGTGGTGATTGTAGTGTTGTTGATGATGGTGGTGGTGGTATTGTTGTTGTTGATGGTGGTGGTTGTAGTATTGTTGTTTGTTGTTGGTGGTGGTGGTGATGGTAATGGTGTGGTAGTATTATTGTTGCAGTGATGGTGGTGGTTATGGTAGTATTGTTGTTGTTTTGTTGTTGGTGCTGGTGGTGTCGTTGTTGTAGTTTGTTGTTGGTGGTGGTGGTGCTAGTTGGTGTAGTGTTGTTGTTGTGGTGATGATGGTGGTGGTTGTAGTATTGTTGTTGTTGGTGATGGTGGTGATGGTGGTGGTGGTGGTTGTAGTATTGTTGCAGTTGTTGTTGGTGGTGGTGGTGGTGATGGTGATTACAATATTGCAAATTACAATAGCATTCTTCTTGGCTGATGGATGTAAGCTGATTTCCAGCAGGGCGGGGGTAGAGGTGGGGGGTGGGGGTCTGGATAGATCCATGAAGTGCATTTGTGTTCTATACAATGATCACAAAATTCCACATCAAAAAAATTTGCACCTAGAGAATATCTTGAAAAGTATACAAGACCTCAATTTAATTGCCCTCGGGGAGAAGAAAAAATAGCAAATTCGCCGAGAGTCTGGAAAAATAGACTTAACTTATTCCTTTTCAGTGCAGACTTGATCAGATATCTCAGTGTATATGATACTTGATCTGTGTACTAAAATAAGTTCTCTGGCCAGACATTGTTAATAGTTAAACTGGTCAGTAAGGATTAACTTTCTTGAAATCAGGCTGGCAAAAAGTCAGCCGGAGTTCGCTCCTGGCCAGAGGTAGTTGTTGTGTCTAGCCACACTGAAGAGGCGTGAAATGCCGAAACACGTGTCTGTGAATGACTTATTAATTTATATATATATATATATATATATATATATATATATACAAGTTGTGTCATAAAAGTATCAAAGCTGTATTTACCAAGACAGAATTGAATTGAATCTGTATTGAAGCTGTATTTACCAAGACAGAAATGAATAATGAATGTAACATTAATTTTTTGCAGTGCTGAGATTGAAGCTGTATTTACCAAGATAGAAATTAACAATGAATGGAACGTTGATTTTTTTCAGAATAGAAGGTGTGTCATAAAGTGCCGAGTTTGAAGCTGTATTTACCAAGACAGAAATTAACAATGAATGGAACGTTAATTTTTTTCAGAATACAAGGTGTGCCATAAAAGTATCGAGATTGAAGCTGTATTTACCAAGATAGAAATGAGTAATGAATGGACCGTTGATTTTTTTCAGAATAGCAGGTATGTCATAAAAGTGCCAAGTTTGAAGCTGTATTTACCAAGATAGAAATGAACAATGAATGGAACATTAATTTTTTCAGAATACAGGGTGTGTCAAAAAGTACAAAAAATCTTTTTTGACACACCTTGTATATATATTTATATATTTAACTTTATTATTTATATATATATATATATATATATATATATATATATTTACCCAACCTCTCCGCACAAGCAGGTCAATTTTTAAGATCTTTGGCCAGACAAAGTTGTTAATAGGTAAACTAGTCAGTAAGAATTAACTTTCTTATATATATATATATATATATATATATATATATATATATACCCAACCCCTCTGCACAACTAGGATGCAACACAAGGTCAATTTTTAAGTTCTCTAGCCAGATAAAGTTGTTAATAGTTAAACTGGTCGGTAAGGATTAACTTTCTTATATATATATATATATATATATATATATATATATATGAGGGTAAGTAAACAAACAAATGTGTTTATTTTTATATGGCTTTAAGCCGACAATTTTTGGAGGATATGTGCTTAATTGAAGTCATACCTAATTTTGAAAATTAATTAGTTGATAATTAATGAATTTAGGCGGGCATATATGTTCAAATGTAAGGCTAAACAAATCAAGAAAATGTCAATCCATGAATGTACATTTCAACCTATTAGGTCTCATCAGCAAGGTTATAGACATGGGAGACTGCTCCATGTTTGACTCGAAACCTCGACTGTCAAGCTGACAGGCGAAGTCTCTAACCGTTATACTAGCTGGCCATTTCCACATTAATCCCAAATCTAAGGTCTCCAAAATATTAGCAAACCACAGAAATGTTTATTGTTTATTGTCAATGATATTTAAATCATTCTAAAGTCTCAACATGTATTTTTCTATATAATCCCCATTTTGCACCATGCATTTTTGTAGGTACTGTGGCAGTTTTTGTATACCCATGTCATAATAGCTCACCACCGTGTTGTTGAGGAAGCGTTGAACCTCATTGTCATTGCAAACTCCCTACACCAGTTGCAGACGTTTTTGATATCTATGCACAACTCACCATACACTTCCATGCTTAACATCTAAGTCTTCACACTTTTATTCTGTACCAACCACCCCCATCAATACTAAAGACCGTTGTATGTTGGTTAGAGGTAATTTTTATGTGAAACGTAACATCAAAGAAACAAGTAATGAACAAAGAAGTTTTAGTCGTAACAAAAATTGTCTTTTATATGTGTATTATAGATTGTATCAAAATGAACAACAAGTTACATACATGTGGTTTGGTTAATGAATTTTCTTTTTTACAAAGTCTTATTAGTGTTAAAGCTTACTTGTATTCTTGTTCACCCAGTTCTAAGGGGACTCGTATTCGTGACTGGTCCCTTCACTAGCCACTGCTTTTCTGCCCTCTCAACTAGAAAAATCTTTCCCCTGTTCTCAGAATGATCGTTAGTTTGCAGGAGTTTTGAATGTTGGCATTGGTCAGTCTGGCTTTGTCTATTTTTAGAATACAATCCTTTTTTCTTTGTTCCTTAAACCTGCCCTAACAAGAATCTACTTCCCTTTCATATAATGACATTCATATCACTCGTTGTCATGTGTTTTGAGAAATATGGGTTATGTTCTCCTGAATCAGGACCGGAAGTAAGGGACTGGAAGGGTGGGGGTGGAGACCCTAGAAATCTTTAGCCACTGGGACAGGCCGGACGTGCTCAGAACAACAACAGCAGTGGACGAGAACCAGCGCTGATTACTAGAACAGTATCAACAGTGGACTAAGGCAGGCTGTCCAGAGAACCAGCACTGACCACTAGAACAAATACGAAACAGACAATGAAGAGCCTACAACAAAAATACTTCACCCAAAGAACTCAACAAGATAAGTACATTACTTGTTACTAAATATATTGTATGTGTTTCAAAGGCCGCTAAAGCTATAAAGTTTAGCAAACACACTTGCACTGTAATAAAATATTACCCCATTTTATACACATATATTTGTCTTGTCTTCATTCCTTTCTCATGACAGAAATTATTTCTCTTAGTATTTCTATTCTATCATATTAGCTCAGCAAATAAAATATTTTTATCACTTCATCATGAATTGTTCTCACATTTATTCTGCATGAGAAAATGATGTTCAATCAACTATCATTTCTCTTTACACACTTGTAATAATAAAATATTACTTACTCAGAGATGCTGATAGGTACACATCCTGCGCCCCTGATACACAAAAATCTAAAAGGACGCAGTAAAATCATATCCATGCATCCCAATGTTTTTCTTTTTGCTTCCATCACCATTTCAAGCTAACTGTAAATACATTTCGATATTTTCTCTGAAATGAATTACACAGGATCAGTTACAAGGTAGGAGTTAGACAGCTTTAGTTGTTTCCCCAGATCATAAATAAAAACCCTACAATTTAATAAGAAACTTTAGTTGGGACCCATCAAATTTCCAGGGGACTCATTCAGAGCAAATATGTGCATCCCAGGATGCACTAAATCAAAAAGCTATCAGTATCACTGCTTACATGCTATCATTCCTCTACACACACCTGTAATAATAAAATATTACTTACTAACTTAAAAGTAGCCCTATACGGTGGCAATTATGCTGTGGCGAGCTGGAAGTTCTTGTTTCAACAGACAGAGATCGAATGACAAAAATAAGTAGTTTGCGCATGTGGATCGCGCACCCTAGTAAAAAATAAAATTCAAAATAAAAGTCGTAAAATTCAACCAATCAGAGGCGTTCCCACCTAATAAGAAATGGAGCCTACGGAGCCTACCTGATTGCTATAAATGCTCAGACTTTTTCATTTTCAAGCAGAAAGATTTTGCCTGCCTAAGAGAATCCTTGTCACTTGTTTTAAGAATTTTTAATGCAGAAGGTACAAACTATCTATCTATCTCTCTCTCTCTAAATAATCATCACTTTAAGAGACAAACTAAATATCAGTACAAATACAGCTTGACTGATGATTATTGTGACCTAAAAACTTTAACGATCTTTCTCATTTTGTGAATTGTAAAATATTATCTTACATTTCACATTTGAACTTAAAAAAAAAAGAACTTTTGGCGGAACCTCGCCCAGTATGCTACCTTTTTGTATACATTTTGTTAATACAATTTTGTTTGTTTAATCAAGAGTTTTGTCTTCTATGCCCTGTGCTTGATTGTTTTATGGTCTTTAAATGTTTGAACACTTTTATTAAATATTGACATAAAACAGCCCTACCTATCACCATAAAGCTAACTCCTATGCAGGGCTCTTGATTGAGCCTATGGCCCAACGATAACACTTATTGCATTGAGTACATATCAAATTTTATTAAACTTGAAAAATATTTTTCAAACAACAGTTTTCATCAAAAACAATATAATTTTTTTCTATTTGGAACTTAATGCAAAACTGCACGATAAACAACATTTTTGGTTTTCCCATTCAATGGCTAAGCGATAGACAGCAATAAACTACAGAAGAATTCAAAATTGAATGCTGCATTTATTATAAGAAAACAGTTCAGTTAGATTTTGTAAAGAATAGATAACGACACACAAGGCTTATAAACAAAACAGAGGCTTTATCGTAGCAAGACAAAGTTATACAATACAATACAAATACAATACAATACAAATACAATGTAAGTGGGTACAAATGTTTGTGTAAGTTTACAATGTGTAATGTTTGTAAATGTTCAAATTGTGAGTTGTTTGCGATTTGATACTTATCGCGGACTTATCTGAAATCCAGGTAGAAAGTCTTGCTAGTTCGTTAGTTGCTTTTCACGCTGCAGCGGCCCTCCAAGCTTTTCTAATGACTCCATCTTCCGACGTCTATGGTGTATAAAACCACACATTGTGCTTTGACCAGGGTCCCAGCTAAAGAGGCTGGATAGCAGTTTCCAACTATCAAAATTGGCGGTCCAAACTGATCCTTGTAATGTGTGCTTTGATTGGTCGCCGACAAAGGCCCTTAGCCAATTGCATGAGTTTTCTCATCAGTTTATGGCTAAGACATTAGGGCTCTGTCGCTATAGACAAAGGGAGATAATTAGAATTGTTTGGGGCTTATTATGTTTATTATTTGCATAAGGTGGAAAATAGATAATATTATTTTCCATATTATACATTGAATTAATATTCAAACTTACCCCCATCTATGGGTTAAATAGAAAACATGAGTTTATAAACAAAATTGTATTAACCATCAAAAATGAAATTATTTCAAAACTTTGTTAGCATTAAACATTTTTTTTACCAATAGAAGTATTCGGCATAAAATAACCCAAGGGGTTGACATGCCGTAAAACCCAATCAACCAAACCAAATCAAACTTACCTTCAACAAGTTGTATGATACATCTTATGGATGCGTACAGGTTGGTTGTCAATGATGCACTATCTTCATCGCCGATTACAGGTGCAATCCCAACTTGAATCTGGCATCTTCAAGTTGTCCCCCTGTAAGCTATGTGCTGCTAGTATTGACATATTTTGCTACGAATAAACTACACAAGAAAAACTTAACCTCTTAAATCGAGAAACCACAGTCAGTATGAGCCAATGAAAAAGTCTGTCCCTCTACTACTAATATATAATGGAATAATCTGTTCCTCCCAGTTTCAGTCTAATTTACCTTCCACAGATTCCGTTTGCAGTAAGTTCGCTCCCTTTTATGAACTTAATTGATTTTATCTATTCTAATTTACCACCTTCTTTGTCACCTAATTTAAAGACAATTTGACATATGTAGGTCCTTACTTTCCATACAAACAATTATTTCTATTTCATGAGTGACTTTTGCTGGATTTCACAATTAATTTCAATTATTCCTAAATTAATTTCCAATTTATTAAAATTATTATCATACAAAAATATATGTAAAAAAAAAAATTCATGTAAAAAATCACCGAAAACAATCACAGTTTTGGGAATCCAAAATTTCAGGATTGCAGGTCTGGATTCAGCCCAGAATGTTTTTTTATTTGTTCACGGAGTTGGCCTGATTCCAAAATATTATATATTGGGCTATGGCCTCTAAGAGTACAGATGAAAAATGTGACACACTGATATTCCATTTCAAAACTGAACAGTTGGGGGCCGGAATTGGGTCCTTTTTCCTGCACATGCTCAGAGAGTTCTTCTGGGTTGAAGGCTCATGGGAGTTTTTTCTTTTTTTTTAAAATTTTATTAGAACTTTTATTTTAATCCCCACAACACTATCACCTAGAAAAGAGCATCCCACTGAGGTGTAATGGTTAGAAAGCTAATCTTACAGATCCATAACTACTGAATTGCAAATTTTATTATTGCTGGATGCTTCATAGTTGCGACCTTGTGTCATATCCTACCTGTGGCGAACATGTTGGGTTAATACCTATGCCTTCATTGCCATTACTCCCAGGTCCACTCAAAGCCAAAGTTACATTGTCTCAGCATTATCTAACTTACTTAGTTACACTATCACCAAGAAACAAGTACATACTGAAAACTTTTTTATGAAATTTTTTTTTTTCTAAACTAAACATACTAGGTGTAATGACAAACAATAACACCAATAGACTTTGGGAAGCTTTATTCTACTTAGAATAATTGGTACACTTACTGAGAGTTTATATAGTCTAGTATTCACTAGAGCAGGGAAGGTAACTCTCAATTACTTATTACACGAGGATTTTATTATTTGTGGGGATTAAAATAAAATTAAAATTAAAAATTAAATAAAAGATAACAAAATCCCATGAGCCTTCACACTGGAAGACCCCCCCCCCCAAGCATGTGCAGGAAAAAGGACTCACTTCCGACCCCAAAGAGAATCTGTCACCCATTTGAGTTTAGGCCTTAACTGTGTCTAGACACTACTACTGGCCAGGGAGATATTTTCTTGCTACATGGTGGCTATGACCTTTGAATAAAGCCTAAATCCTAAAACCACCTTTTGTCTTCGTCTCTTCCTTTTCTTTCCTTAAATTCCTTTTCAGCTCGACCACCAAATAAGATGGGGTTAAAAGCAAACCCTAGGAACATGCACCAGAAATAACAAGCTACCTTTTTAACTTAAAATGTTAAACCTCTCGTCACCCCCACATATTTCTAGCAGAACATTATACAATCAAAATGGATATTATGTATTATTTTGATTTTTCAAACTGTTGTTTTCATCTTTATTGTGAAATACACATGCACAATGTTTTGGCCAATGTACTCTCCAGCCTTCTTAAGGTGTTTCTTGTAATCCATTGGGATAGATTGTTCTTTTTTCACCTGAAGAAGGCCGGAGAGTACATTGGCCAAAACATTGTGTATGTGTATTTCACAATAAAGATGAAGATAACAGTAAAAAAATTAAAAAATTCAAATAATACATATCACCAAGTCTCATCAAAAAGTTCAGACGTCGGTAGAGTGTTCGGCTAGAAACCACAAGGTTTCCTAGTTTTCGATACCTTGCCCGTCGCCGGGACTCAAAGCCGTATGGTTAGCCAATCTCTCCGGC